>VZTH01017518.1:58866-230276 GCA_013397815.1 Aleadryas rufinucha | reverse complement strand
GAGGAGGGGGGTGTGGGAGTAAAAAGAGGAATTTTTGCTTTAATTTCTTGGTATTTTCTTTTCCCTTTTAATTCTGTTAATAAACCTTTTCATTTTCTTTAAGTTTTGAGCCTGTTTTGCATTCCTCCAAATCTCCTATCTCACAAAAGATAAAGAGGTGAACTGAAACCACTACAGCCACTCAACTGGTCTGACAAACTGGTAATTAATAGGATGCTTTGTAACTTGCATTTATAATCAGAAAGGCAAAATGATTGAGCCTAATCATTAATAGGGAGATCTACTCTCTGGTGTTAGATTTCTCCTGCTGACAGACTTGGAAAGGCAATGTACATATTTAGTAACCTCAAAAAAAATGTTGTATTCGGGTTATTAAATTTTCCTAGAATGTATTTTCTGTAAAATGGAAATACTTCCTTAGGGTTTGTCTTCTTCCCTATGAGTATTTTGGCTTGGCATTGCTGCTTATAATGTTTACAGAGAGAGTTTACTTACAGAATGTGAGTTTCTAAACAATAGTTCCAAATGCTGGCACTTGAAACCTGAATCCATACACTTACAGTGTAAAAATAGGCAGTGATACCCGGGTCCAGTAAAAATATTTTGAATTTCAAGCAAATAAATATCCTAAATTACATCCAAAAGCACCTGGGTTCTTAGACAAGAATTCCAAGAAATTATATATCTATAATAATACTGAAAGACGAGAATCAGACTCGGTGGATTTACACTTGAAAAAAAAGTAATCAGAATTTAGCTCTTGCACAGAATGAACCCTCAACATGCACCTCCAGTGTTACATTTACTCTACAAAACTCTGCAGATGGAGGACATTTCTTGCTTACATTGCCACTTGCTCCAGAAGTCATCCTCGTACTGAGTTACTTCCTCTCTTTGTGTCTCACCCCACAACCCTCCTTTTTCACTTTACCCCACTACCAAATCCTTCCCCTGCTCAGCTCAGGACATCTCCTCACTGTGCTCACTTCAGGCTGAAGGAGAACACTGGCATCTCAGCGCTTTAGGCTTTCACTGTGCTTGTTCTTTTACTTTTCTCTGTCCCCACACAGTGTCTCATTTTCTCCTAGCTATCTGCATGAGTGTAACTATTGCTACTTCTGTAAAACATTTGCTCTTTATTCTGCCTCTCTTCCTGTAAAACATTTTATCACAGTTTCCATAAAGGCCTTTTCAAAATGGGGAGAAAGAGAGGCGGTCTCTGTTCTATTCTTTCCTTCAAATTGAAAGTTGAGCATATGCTTGCACTTGCTTTCTTTGAAAGATGTGACAAGAGATTATACCTGCCATATGCACAGAGTCCTATAATATTGATAGGGAGGAAGGTCATAATCAGCTTTTCATGAGCCCTACACCCAAGAGAGCACGAGGTCCATTTACAGTAGTATTCCCAGCATTAATAGACTGCAGAGATTCAGCTGGCCATGTGATTCCTCTCAAGTGATTTTTATCCAGAGCCACAGCAAACATTAAGCCTTTCTTGTTCACCTTTACTGACAATGAAAGGTTCAACTGCATCCCGGAGCATAAGTGCGACAGATAATGTAAATGCAACCAGAAACGTCTGAAAAGTTCCTTTCTCTCTTATAACTCATTATCTCTAATATTGTCTCTTTGTATTATTATGTGTCTCCCCTCTGGCCACCCCTGCAAGCTGCTTAGGCAGAAAAAAGAACTCCTTTTTTCCAAGACTATTTAATAATAAAAAAAAACTTCTATAGGTTTATGGAAGAAAGAGAGAGCTCTGGATCCTCAAATATGACAGTTAGCATGGATTGACTGGAACTTTACCCATACGACTTATTGAAACTGATGTATTAAATTAAATCAATACACTGGATATTACTTTGCCATCTACTATTACATCCAGGCTAAAATGATCTGAGGTGGAGTGAATTCAGGTGGGAGTGAGACGAAATATCCTATACCAGAAGGTAGCAACTCCACTTGTTAATTGATGGGTTGTTAGCATGACTTTAAACAACTTGGCAGCTGGCTGGCAGGCCTTGTTCAGTGGGTGAGCACATATGATGTACTGATATTTAAAAGGATATAACCCACTTGCAATTCATATAATCACACTTCTTCCTCACACTTTTTTCTACCTAGTCTTGTCACAGTCAAGAGCAAGGAGTTATGGCAATGGAAGAGATTAAAAAACAAAATTCTTTCTGCACTCTTTCTCTTTATTTAGGCTGACAGCATTCTGAAAACAGTGAATTTCACTATTTGCCCTGTAAAGTTCTAGCTGAAGGATTAAGTTCTGTTGGTCTAGAAAAGAGGCCAATTTTTCAATATCACAAGTTGCTTTTCTAGTTCTTTCACACAGTAAGGAGTTAGAAATAGGAAAGTGTTAGTCAGAAAACTTAAAAATTGTCAAGCAGACCAAGATTAAGAATCATTGTGGGGTTTGTTCTGATTTTCTTCCCATACAGTATTTACCGCACATTAAGTTCACTATTGTCTTTTCATTCACTGCTTCATGTCTTTATCTGTTGTGCAAGACCATTGGAGTGGTATAGAAGTACTTCACGGTCTTTATTTATTCTTACAGCTACTGTGCACAGAGGGTATTTTACCCATTTTATAAGTAATGAAATGTAGCACAAAGAAAATAAATTACTTTCTCAGTGTTGGAGAACAGAGAAACGTGAATCAAACCTTCTTGTTCCGAAGATGTATACAAGCCTGGAGTGTGTGTTTCACTGGCATTATAGAGGACTGTAGAGGTCATAGTTTCACTCTTCCCTCGCTTCAGATCACTCATGTGGTCCAGAGCACATCTACTCTTTGATGCTCAATGAACCCCTCTCCTCACCAGATGACTGTCTTCTTTTACTGTGACAAGTTAACACTGTACATGGAAAATCACTAGATGCTCTCTGAGATGCTGACCCATGTTCAGTGACAGTCTCAGGAACAGAATCACCCTGTTCAGAGGAACCTAGAGATGCAAAGACTTGCTAATGATGTGGTAAGTGTAATGTCATTTGTGTTTGCTTGTGCTATGCAGTTCTGTGTATGCACAGAACCACCGGCTCTGAGTGTCTCCCTAAACCCATTTGAGTCTAAATCAGGAACCTGCTTCAGAGGAGACTTATCCTGCCCTACCCTATATGCTTTAAGTCACATTATGGAAATGTCTGAACTGAACTGAACTGTCTGTGTTGCCTTTCCGTGGTCTCAAAATCACAGCCAAACATGGTTAAAAGGGAGAAGGGCTTTACCTTGGTATTTATTTAAGGATCCTTAAGGTGCACTCTCTGTGTGACTGGAATGTGCCGAAAGGCACATTGAAATGCACACACACCATACATCCCATACACAGTTATAGGCCTTGTGCATTAGCACATCTATCAAAGATTCCCCAGTGAAAGGCTGGAGTGAACCCTTCATCCAAGGAACCTTCCCCCTGGATGGGCCTATCTTAGTTTACAGAATGTGTTCTGGAGAGGACCTTGGTGTCTGGGGCTTTCTGACCCCCAACTGTGAGGCTCCCAGGATGTTTGGTCTCCTGGCTTAACGGAATATTGGGTCTATGCTAAGTTATCAAACCTAAGGAATTAGAAATATGTGGGCTAAAAGCACTAAGAATACATAAAAACTATATAAAAGAGTATATAAAAAGGCAAAAAATCATCATGGCATCATCTGGAAGAAATGCTCCAAGAGCTATCTTCAGCACTCCTCACAGCACCTCACAGGAGAGATAGAGCTATTACAATGCAGGCCCTCCTGAAATATACCTCAGATGGATACTGGTCATCAGCACCTAATGCTTCTGACTGCAGATTAACCTCTATGCCACTGAACCACTTGATTAGGTAGAGCCCTCTTTCAGGCATGAACTTTTTTTGCAAGATTCACAAATTGAATGAACACTTATTTATAGGTCTAGGTAATGTCACTCTTGCGTGGATATTCACTGCACAGTCTGAATTAAAATGGATTCCCAAAGAGAACTCTTTTAAACAAACGATTATAAATGCATTTGGGATAGAAGTGTGAGAATTATAATGGTTCTAATCTAAACAGCATTGATGGAGAATGACAATGAGTGGTCTCCTCTGCCTTTCCACTGCTATAGGATAATGAAATACATTATTGTAGCAGGATGTTCTGCCTAAGTGGGGGTAAAACAGCTCTGACTTGGGCTCACACTGTTTATGGTCTTGAAGAATGCTGGGACCAGCCTGACTCTGCAATCCCAAACTTAAACATTCTAAGGATGTGAAAAATAGCATTTCCCGACAGAAACTGACACTGGTGAGGATATGACAAAGTTCCTGATAAAGGAACCAAAAGTGATAGCACTGATATCTTATCTAAAACTGCTGAGCTAAAGGCTGCTGAGCTGGCATGGGTAGCCTAGAAACATTTGATTGACAGTCAATCACTTTATACTATAAAAACTCAGTCCCACTCTTTTACAGCACTAACCTAACACATTCCTTCTGGAGGTGTGAGTGGAGATTCCTCCCTTGAGTGGGGACACCTCATAGTTACTCCTCAAGACTGAGTGACAGATTTGCCCACAATCATTGATATGGGTAGGTAACAGAAATCTCTACTTATTAATTATTGAGCTAGATTTGAAATTATTGCTGTAACAAATAGAGCATTATACAATTATTTATAACTAGCTAGACTGTTAATTCTGATTAATGTCTTTTTAGTCGAATTATTATAATCAATTTAAATAAATTATGTTTATATATAAATATATATTTATATTTATACAAAATAAACATAATATATATGTGTGTTAATATTGACAAAAGATAAAGTCACATAAAGGATCAATTTTCCATATAGTCCTTTAGACATCAATTGTTGACCAAGTTTGGGACTTGGATTGGATCCAACCATAGCTAGACTCCTCTCTGGGAAGGAGTTCAGAAAGAGAGCAAAGAGGTGAACTTCATGGCTCAACGTTACTGCTGCCCTGATAAACTTTGCTTGAAGCTTTTTTTCTGTCTGCAGCAGTTGCAAAGAGGAAAAGCATGATCATATTTCCATTAGAATGGTGGGGGATTTTGGTGCTAGCTACAAGGACAGAAGATCTTCCAAAAGTCCTAACATATGGCATGCTCAATGGAAGTTCCATGTTCAGGGAATCTCAAAATTTCTCTCCAGCCATTAAATATGTTAGCAATCTCCTTAGTGAAGAATAACTGACAGTGAGGAATTTAAAAACCTTAGAAATAATATGAGATTATTAATTTTCTTAATTTACAGTTTTACGATGCAATTTCTCACCCAAATGGAAGCTCCACTCTTTGAGGTGAAATGTTTAAAGATGTCTGCACAACTGCAATAAAAATATTCAAGGTGATGAAAGACCAAGAATATGATGAGGTTATTGTAATTATGGCAGAGCTTACAGGTACAAACCATCTGGCAGAACTGCTAATTTCATAGCAGCATATTCTCAGTGTGCTAACTTTGTCAAAAGCTTTGAAAGTCAGTATCCATTTATATTCTGAGCTACTGTTTTCAAAGGTCGCTCTCTAAAGTGTTCACACAAAGACAGAGAGAGTAAAAAAAGCCTGTTTATTCATTATTTACTTGCACATAAAAGGCAATTCTGAATTTAACCAGAAGAAATGTGATATCCATTCAACAGTTAAGAAACACTGAGCTGTAGCACTTGAGGATGCCTTTAAACATACTGATGGGACAGTACTATTTTAGCCTGGAATTATTAAGACTATCTTTTGTTTAATATGTATTACTTTTCAATTTTAAGTATTTAATTTGACTATCTGATGATACATATCCTATATATTTGTTTTCTGGCAGTGGATGAAAATTTTTCACAGGACCAATGATCTGTCATAAATTTTTGATTTAAAATACTCTGATAATTCTGAAGAAACACTGCAGTTACCATCAGTTAATCCCTGACTCCCCAAAGACTGCTGCCTCTACAGACCACATAGCTCCCCAGAGAGAGCCTGAAGTACAGTGTAGTCAGGACCAAATTACAAACTATTTCTGTTTCCTTGAAACACGAGTTCTTTAAATTCATCTGCATGTAAACACATTTCATTTTTTACTTCTTATCTGAGGAATATAAATTAGATAAAAGGTACTAATTAATTTTTGTTAGAAAGGAAATTTTCCTTTTGCAGAAATCTCTGCTGATAGCAATGGATTTTTATACTGTATGGCCAAAGTAGAAGAGATGTTTAAATATTTCCATTTGGGAAATTTATGTTTGGCATATAGTTTGCACTGGGCAAACACACAAACGAATCCAGTGACATTTTTTTGCAATTATTTGGGGGGGTGGGGGTTTATACCCAGTTTGCCAACACCAAATGGGACTGTATATGTAATTAATTAGTTTCTTTCTTTCTTTCTTCTTGAGCTTACCTATTTATCCACCTCCAGACACTGATGAAGACAAATTCTTTCGTCTTTGAGATAACGTGAATATTTCACCCTGAAATGAGTTTCAAATATTCAAAAAAAAGTTTATTAAAAAGAACTTAGTAAATACAGATATTTGCCATTTGTAAACAGCATGTTTCAAATATATGTCAGCTGGTACTCTGAATGCTGTGGAGAAGAAAAAAAATCTTCATTTTTTCTGTGCACAATTAAGCCTTTTACCCAGCCAATATCCATATCTGAAAGGCCCATATGTAGTGAAATATATTAAGAAGTATCACTCAAAATTAGTAACAGTAGGGTTTTTTTAACACAAATGTCATATTCATCAGTACACACAATAAATTCCACACTTAAGCAAAATTTTAAGAGTTAATTTTCAGCTAAATATTTCACTTAACACTAGAATAACGTTTCAGAAGGAATACATTTAAACATATTTTTCACCTCTGCTATGATGGGTTTGTATTCATTCTTATTGAGGAAATATCTGAGATCAAGCTTGGAAAATTCCTGACTGGGAAAGCTTGTAGGAATGAGAAATACAAATAAGATACGTAATGAGAAAAGGAAGGGTTGGATATATAAAGAATGAATTACAAATATCACTTGGATTAATAGTACATGTTTCCTTGGTGGAGTAAACCATAAGCAAAATAGAAAACAAAATGAAAGAAATTAAGAATGGACAGAAGGATAAGAGAAAGGACAGTGTGGAACAAAAATTTGTGGAACAATTTTAAGAAAATAAACTGAAGAATAAAAGACAAAATTATAACAGGACAAAATGCATTTAGAATTCTGATAATTTTTTAACTAGCCAAAAGCCATGTATTTGATGCCATTGGTTGTATACACTTCTGAGCAAGAATCTTTTTTGCAGATTTTCTCAGGTCATCCACCCTTTTGTCTGCACATGCAGTCACAGTCCAGGGCTTGTCGGAGTAAAGTCCAACATTAGTTTTCTCTGTAATTTTTACTTTGTAACATATGGCAATAGAAATTTATTCAAAAATCTATGGGAGTTATAACAGAAATAATTTAACAGAGTAAAAAAAATAGAAATTTTAAATGCCTTTACAATGTTTTGCCCATATTCATTCATAGCAAAACTCTCATTTGTCAATACATATTCAGTTTAACAGAGTATTACTTCAGGGAAATCTTTTTTGTAAGAGGTAGCTTGAACCATTAGTTTTTTGGCATGATTTATGAGATTTCAGGTCAATTCTACTGGGCCTGCACTGTTCTCTATTGACACAAAGGATGTTCTGAAATAGTACAGGAAGTGTGGAAAAGCAGAAAAACTCTGCCCCTGAGCAGAATGATGGTTACCCAAAAGACAAGAACACAAAAAGCTAGAGTTAAAATAACAGCAACAAATATTTTTTTAGGCTACTGATTTAAAAGCAACTGCAGCCCTGTATTCAAGGAGGCTGATTCCCTTATTCATTCCCCAGAAGTCAAATACAGAATAAAGCCCAAAATAAATTTACCAGCACTGCTGCTGCTCACTAAAGAGCCATGAGGGTTATATTCATGTCATCATCCTGCAGACAGGAGGATGATGAGGAGAGATGTGTGAATGTTTACAGGCAGACCTGGCCAACAGAACTAGCCTTGGCTCAGTGTTGGTAAGGCAGGGGTGGTTGTCACAAAAATAGGCAGTGTTAGTGAGTAAAGTGACACTGCATGAGGGAGAATATAGTCAGTTTTTCCTCAAGGAAGATTTTCTTTAAAAGAGATTGGAAACCACTAGCTCTACAGACAGCTGGTTTTCCAGGTCAGAATCAATTTGATTGTTCTCTCCTTTGGTTATGAGTATTCTTATCATGTTGTCTAAAACCATGCAAAATCAGGCTATTACACAAAAGTTATGTCATTCAGAAGTATCTTAAGAACATCTTGTTCCCTTGTATTGGGAAGCTTAGGTATGGCAAAACAAATGGAAAATTTACAATATTGTGATGAAATTTCATACTTTTCCAGACATCGAAGTCAAACACTTGGATAGATTAAAAACCTAATCAACTAAACCAGGATTTTCCAGGGGGAAATGAAACAAAACAAAAAACAAACAAACAAAAAAAACTACCAAAAACCCCCACTACCTGTGTGATGAAAAGATGGTTCATGTGACTGTATTAGCATCTTCTGCCAAATAACCAAATTAAAGATTAATCTGCAAAGAAAGCAACAACTAGTGTGCATTCAGGAAGAGAACAGGAGAAAGCAGTGGACTTCTGTCTTTCCTATTTGCAGCATAAATTAGACAGAAAGTATTTCCCTCTGCCTTACCAAGATGACAGATAATCTTCCAGGCGTATATTCCAAGCAAGAAAGAGTGGACCACAGAGAAGCTGATTGAATTTTGTTACTGACAAAGAAAAGTAAGAGGTCAAGGGAATATGGAGGAGCATATAAGAAGCAGATATGTATATGCAGTGTGACAAAAGACACAGCAGTAAATACTTTGTAGGCAGGAGAGTATCAATATACAGTAGATTCAGGGGTTTGGATATTCTTAGAAAGAATTCTCAGGTAACCAGCTGCTTCTTAGAGCTTTTGTCAGAATTTTTGGAAGGTTGTTCTAATAGGAATATAAAAAAAAGGATCATCAGTGCTTTGCAGAAAGTGCTTCTGGGAGTTATAAAACAGCAGATAAATTAATTCTCTTCTGGAAATGAAGGATATGAGAAGCTACATGCCGTATATGAGAAGCTACATTTGTTAAAAAGAACTTCCAGTAGCTGAAGAAGGAGACCATAAGTCATGCAATGGAGACTAAGTTCCTGACATGACTAATATGAAACATAAGCAGAATTAATGAAAAAACGTGACAGCATTGGTTTTCCATGCTGTGCTGATTTTGACAGAGATAAAGTTAATTTTCTCCATAGTAGCTAATAACGGGCCATGTTTGGGATTTGTACTGGAAACAGTGTTGATAACACAGGGATGTTTTAATTATTGCTGAGCAGGGCTTGCACGGCGCCAAGGCCTTTTCTGCCTCTCACATCATCCCACCAGTGAGCAGGCTGTGGGTTCACAAGGAGATGGGTGGGGACACAGCTGGGACAGCTGATCCCCAGCTGACCAAGGGGATATTCCATACCACATGGCTCAACGTAGAAAGACAGGGGAAGAATGAGGAAGGGGGCACTTCTGGAGTGATAGCATTTTTCTTCCCTAGTCATTGCTGTGTATGATGAAGCCAGGCTTTCCGGGGGATGGCTGAACGCCTGCCTGCCAGTATGAAGTGGTGACTGAATTCCTTGTTTTGCTTTTCTCGTATAAGTTACTTTTGTTTTACTTATTAAGCCATTTTTATCTCAATCCATGAGTTATTTTCTTTCTTTTACCCTTCTGATTGTCTTACCCATCACATTGGGTGGAGTGAACAGGCAGCTGTGTGAGGCTTAGTTGATGGTTGGGGTTAAAGCAGAACACATGCACACTATATACAAGCATCCTAGCTGCGCAGAAAAATCCTGAACAGCTGGATGTAGTCCCTTGTTGTTCTGATTTGTAACAAAGGGACCTTATTACTTTTGGAAATTATTGAAGAAATAATCACCTCTGAAAATTGCTGCAGAAATTCAACACCGATGGAAAAGGAATAATATTGTTAGATCTATACCTTTGTATAAAACCACTGAAGCACAAAGGAAGGAAAGTTATTTTGTCATGAAATATACTTGCACATTTGATATCATATTGCTTTTCCGGAAAACTGCAGCTGGATGGAGTTGGTGAAAATATTCTAAAAATGATACAAAATCTCCGTGGAAATTCTCATGAAAAAAACATGAGAAAAATAATTGGTTTAACTTGAGGGTAGGTATAAAACAAGGTTGTCAATTCCACTGACCCTCTTTAACTGTTAAAAAGCCCAGAAACTTAAAAAAAAAAAAAAGAAAAGAAAGAGAAAAAAAAAAGAGTGTTATCATTATTAACTGGAAAGAGTAGCCATCATTTCTTGGTAGGTGATATTTCCCTGAGTAGGCATTGCACAAAAAATTCCAGCAAAAGAAGAGCAAAAATATAATAATTAATTCTAAAGGTATGTGAAAGTACAAAGAGAAAGCAAAACCCTCTTAAAATCATTGCAACTCAGTGCAAAGATCTGATGAATTATGCTGAGCTCTTTGAACCCAGTGCTGAGTGAGAAAATCACCAGAGATGTTAATTATTGTGAGAGATGTAACTCTCAACTGTTGCTCTTGGGAAAATCTGCAACAATTGTGACAAGCATATGCCACCATAACGTCTTATGCAGAAGAAAAGAAACCCTTTGTTTCTGGTGTATTTGTACAGGTATAGAGATGAGAATAGTCAGAGACCAAGTGTCGAGCAGTTTCCTGCCCTGGTGAATCATTCATCTCAGACATTATAAAATCTATGCCTTACCTTTACAATCCATCACTCTCTCAGAGTTGTTGTGGAATTGGGTGATGCTTTATGTACAGGTACTAAAAAAACCACTGCCGTTAGCCATTTACATCAACTATGTAAATTTTAGTTGAACAATTTAAATTTGAAAAGGAATCGTGACTACAGAGATAATGTATTCAGACTGCTTTTGCCCATGTAGGAATACTATTTATGCTGTACTGTATTTCCATATACTGTTTGATTTGTAAAGTTAAACATTTATGTCCTTTATTGATATAATTATTCCATGTCTTTGGAGAATTAGTGAGCACTGATCAATAGTTTAGAGGTTAATCAGTACTTTACTTCTTGACTCCAGTTAAATTTAGTTCAATTAAACAGAATTGATGCTAATTACTGTCCTGATTGAGCAGTGGTTATTACCATATTACCATTCACTATCAGAAAGCTAAATCAGTTCCCCAAGAGGCAGCTCAATAGAGCAGTTATAGTGACATAGCATGTCCCAATTAAACAGTCTATATTGTCATAGCATATTTACATAGAAATTTTCTTGCTGATACAAATTAGAAACCTGTATTATTTTCAAGACTAGACAGCGTATAACCAAGACATAGATGAGTGCATACCAGTATAAAGATGGAAAAATGTATAAATTGACCTGAAAGCAAATTTCTATTACACCCATGAATAAAAAGACCTTGCTGTTTCAAGGTTTAGTTCAGTAGTAAACAAAGAAACTTTCTCACCTTGTGGGGGAAAAATTGATAAACTGCCTTTTCTGAAGCATTTAAAAATATGATTTTTGCTAAGTGTTTCACATACAGACTATATTTAGTTCTTTTCCTCTCTTTCCCCATATTTCTTCTCTGTGTTTAGGGGCTGAGGGGTACATGTAGGTGCTGGGATCTGTGCATGAAGAGTCATTTGTGCTACACTTAACTAAATGGGGTAACAGTTCAATACTTCTTAATACTGTGACCATACTTATTTTTTAATTAAAAAAAAACTCCACCAAACCAAAAAAATGCATACAGAAGTGCTACAAAAAGAGAAATATAATTATGTCACAATAGTATTTGCTGAATTATTTATTTCATTTTGTTGCTTTCCTCCCCACACCCACCTTTTCTGAAGGAAATCCAAGCATCTGTAATAGCTAACAGTGATAAAGGAGCATCACTTTATGTTTTCAAGCTGGGTAGGAACATTAAATAATTAATCCTTGTATGACTGTCTCTTAAGTTAGAAGACTACAATTATTCAATGTGTTTGTATTCAGTGTGTCAGATCATCTGGTGAATACAGCTCTGCTTATCCAAATGTATATGGATAAAGTGAGATTCATTTATCAGTTCAGCACAAAGCCTATACATAAGAAGATAAAAATATTATTATTCTTCCTATGATAGCTCTCTCAAAAGTTACGCTGCCCTAAGAGACCTTCTTCTCCACTTTCCTTGGATCAAAAATTTTTATCTTCCAATATTTATGAAATATGTGTTATATAAGAGTACTGCACTGATATGTGTGTGTGGCAGGGGGGGAATGTTTGATTTGGTTGGGGTTTTTTTAACTTAGTTTAAATCTTTCACATACAATATTATCTTTTCCAACAACTATTGTTTAAGTTTCAGGTTTGACATAACTTGCCAGGCAATAAGTTACAGCAGAGTTTATCTGAGTTTGCTAGTTGTGATTCTTACAGGCAGACAAAGAGGGTAGCTGTGTGCCCTGCGCCAGCCTTCTTCCCCACACCTTTTCTTCAGAGTTAGAGAAATCATGGAAACCAAAGAAATAAGAGATAAACCCAAGCCTTAAAAGCACCTTACCACCATCCCTCCCTTCTTCCCACGCTTTTCTCACAGTGTTCTCTATTTCTTATCCCCAGGTGGTGTAGCAGGACGTGGAATAGGAGCTATGGTCAGTTCATCATTGCATGTCTGCCATTCCTGCCTCCTCAGGAGAAGGACTACTTACACTCTTCCCCTGCTCCAGCATGGGATCCCTCCCACAGGAGATGGAAACGAGGATGTTGGTTTTGACTTGCTTGGGTGCTGTAGGTAAACATCTTTCAGGCTTTGCAATCACAGAGATGAGCCAAAGAGAAGAACAGATAATAACTTGTTGCTATTTCACTGAGACTGCAAATGTAGCTTCTAAATTCTGTAAATATTTAAATCACAACTAAAATTAATTTTGTACAAATACATTGCAGTGGTACAGAGTATGAAATTTAAGGTACAATTCTAAGAAACTCTGATGGTTGCTATATACAAAAATACTTTCTAATTCTTTCTTCATTTCCATTTTTACCCATCATGTTTCATACATATTTTTGGTACATTTCCAAGGTTCTCAAAGTATTTTGCTTTTGATTTTTAATATACTTTGTTTTCAGATTGTATAGATTAGGCTGCTGGTTTATCCAGAGTAAAGAGACAAAAGACACATTACAAATCAACCCAAATGCAGACAGAATCCTTGCCAAGAGGCACCTCTGCTCCTTTTGAAAATGATAATGAAGGTGGCCCAAAAAATTCTGGCCCAAAGCAGATACCAGTTTGGATCCCATTTCTGCAGTCTCTCTGTTTAAAATACATAAGTTTGAAACCCAGATAATGAAGCAGAGGCAGGTCTACTGTAATGCAAATCTCAGCTCTTTCTTCAGAAAAAACTTAAGGCAACAAGGAAGACAAAATAGACCCATGTCTTCCTCTCTTCTTGTGAACTTCTACTGGAAATCAAATTCAAAATGAAAATTTCATTCCTACTGTTTCCTTTTAGAATTACATAACAGCAACTATATGACAAATATACTCATCAAGCTCCCTATAGATGGGCCTGACATGGGTTTAGTCAAGTAAACCAGACTCTCAATACAAGGAACTCTCTTTCTCAAGTTCGAAGAGGTGATGATTGTTGTTAGGTTGCTGGACATCACTTTTATTTTGACAGTAATGGCAAAATGCAGACTTAGAGCCACCCTACAATACTAGGTTTAGATAAACTGACTCGGTTTGACCTTGTCTGTCAGACTTTTTTAGAATTTGCCTTGCATCTGAGTAAAATCAGAAGAGCATTGGCTGAGCTTCCCTTAGCAAAAAAAAATTTTATATATATGTAGAGAGGAAGTGTTGCAGTTATGAATACATAGAGAAAGATGCCAAGTGCTTAATTCAGGAAATGTACTCATGTTGAGAAATGAGCAACACAGGCGTGTTGGATAGGCAGAATAAATGCAGGCTCTCTCAAAAGATTTTCATAATTCACGTAATCTTATAATAAGCATTAGTTCCTTTAGAGTCTTAATTTTACCACAAGCAACTTCTGAATCTTTGGAGCTGCACAGAGCACAAACTGTAGTCAGGATTCTTCTCTGATGTTTAAGTAATTTAATTAATTATTATAAACCTGCAGGAGCTTGATGGATTTATAAGAAAAATATGTGCCTTTAATGTAGTACTTACACCCCTGTGGGATTGTTCTAGTGAATAAGTCTTTCTTAGCAAGATTTACTTTCTTGAGTAGCTGTAATGATTTGCTGGTTTCTGAGATGATTTTTTTTTCTCCTACTGCCATCCATTTTGTCTATTTAGAAAATATTCATGGCTGATAAAAACAGGTTAAGATAGAACTTTATCTCCTTTAAAAGTATACTCAAAAATACATATATATAGATTAGGAGCTGGTTAGCATACAGCTGTGTAAGTAAAAGTTATTTTTAATACTTGTGCATTTGATGAATTATTGTTCTTATATTGGAATCAAAATAAATATTATTGTTCATTATGAGAGCAATTAGGTGAAGGGGAACACGTTTGTATAGACATGTGTCTTGAACACTTGGCAACTTGAATTACTGCACAATATTTGCTGGTTATGATGGTTCAAATGCATAATTCTTTATTCTAATGTAATGTAACAGAGTAATAATTCACTTGTTTACAGAGCAAATGTAACAATTACAGAAAAAACTGTCTGGTAATGGTGAGGAAGCAGATATGATGGACTTTTTTTGCCCCCCATGGTGTATTGTCTTCCTTTGTTACCTTATAAGGGTTTTTAAATTCTTCAAGGGCTCCACAATAGTATTCCTCTATAGAAGAGAAATCCATATTGGCAGGAGACTGATTAAGGCATTCTGCAGTCTAGAGGTTGTGAATAAGAACTGCTGAGATGAATTGGAAGAGCTGATGGTGAAGTTCTGATTCATGTGGGGACTGCAGTAGGCTTCAGAGTCTCTAGTATCAGAGTAAAAGACTACGGCAGCTCTGAATCTATTCTTCTGTTTATATATTAGTCTTTTTTCCTGTCTTTCTTTTTTTGTTTCCAGGACATTCTAACTCTGTGGGTATAAATAACAAAATTTCAGTAAAAAAATTGAGAGTCATTTTGTTTTCTAGAATAATATACATTATCATCATCCTCAAGGCCCTGGTTAGCTCCAGAAATAAAAAATTATCCAGTAGGTGCATCTATATTTTTACAGCAAAGGGTTTAATTTCTGGATAAAGTGATAGTCAACTGTTTTCTCAACTAACATATTGATTATATCATGCCTTCAAATGCATATTTAATTTCAAGAGCATCCTAAATCTATTAAGCATGTGCTTATCTTTCAATAACTTTAAGCTAAGCTCTTCATGTGGTTGTAGTTTAATGCAATATTTATAAGGTTTCAGCAAAATCCCAGTGAAGTAAGTGAGCATCTCAAAGAAATATGCCTACAAATACAAACTTTCAATATGAAAAATAAATTTAAAAAAAAAAAAAGCAGATGATTCAATCCAATTGCTCCATAAATTATGTTGGGCTCGGAGTCCACTTGTAAAGAACAGCACCATGAGGCGTCACACTGGTCAAAAAGCTGCACGTTTTACCATTTTGAATTATGTGTATTTTGCCAAGTCAGTGTACTTTGTCTGTGGCATTGGACCTCTTTGGGTAACAGGTGAAAACCATAATTTTTGAAGTTTTTATCATTTCAAATAACATTGGCTAGCATAATTTTTTTAACTTGAAGACTGTTTGCAAAAAAAGATACTCAAGTGTTAGATCTTGGGAACAATGGCCCGTCTTTAGTAATTTTGTACTATTGTAGTAACACAAGCCTTCTGCTCTCTAGCAGCAGTGGAATAAAGAAGTCTCCTGTTCACATTTCTCCATTCTTTTGAGAAATCTGGGACAATATTTGAAATAACTGCAGCATGCATTGAGGAATATCTGTCAGCTGAAGCACCAGCACAATCAGTTTAACTATTTACATTGAAATTAAAGGACCAGCACTATAACATCCCTACTTGAAAGTATTAAATGTATTAGGTAATACATTTCCAGGCTATGATATTTTGAAGCTATTAGACTACTCCTCTGAAATATTTTGGAAAGGATTCAGAAAAAAAGAAATTATATTTAAAGCAAAGTACCTAGAAAACAAATATTTAAGGTGGGCAAGCTTTTAATTCCTTCTATATTTTGCATTTATTTTCATTTGCATAAAATAAACAGTAGGACCACATGATAATGGTACATATTTGTAATTTTTTTCCTAAAGTAATTTCCACTCCAAAAATAGAGTAGTAGGGGCCAGGGGCTTCCTGAGGGCTGGGAGCAGTGAGGGAACCCCCAGGGCTGCAGAGGGGGCCCACCCCACCGCCTTGCACCAGGGGCAGTCCCAGCCCTGGCTACTGGGCAGCTCCTTGGGGCTGGAGGTAGAGCTGTTGTAAAAAGGAGTAAGAATGCTATTTTCTGGTTCTAGGACAGCAAACTTTAATCCAGTTTAATGTCCCAGACCACACTAGGGGGTGGAATAGATCCTAAAGCTTAATGCAGGTGGCCCAGGGCCCTAAATCAGAGCACATCTCTCATAAGACAGCTTCTGACAACCATGTATCCACAAAACATCATAGATCAGAAACTTCCACAGCAACCATTCTGTAAGGGAAAGCTTGCCATCTGCAAATAGACTTCACCCACCATAATTGTGAAAAGATAAAGTACATTCAAGTACACAGAGATTATTAACCTATGAGAAAAATGTAACTTTGTATAAGTATAAAGCTATTCCACTGTCTATGCATTGAGACTAAGCTTTGACAGGTCAATGTGAACTGCATTTGTTATAAAAATTATAGTACTTTAAGATTGTCTAAAAATATACACTAGCTGACAATTTGAGATGGGAATTCATCAGTATTGCAGCAATCTTGGAGACTACTGCAATTCTAATACACTGAGCTGTTACAAGATTTATTTAGACTCAATGGTAAGGAAATGACTAATAGTTTAAGAAATTCTTACAAAAAGGAGGGTGACAGAGACCCATAAATGTTCATACAGATTCATTAAAAGATCTTTGAAAACATAAATTTAAAAGGTTTAATGCTAAAAACTTTAAAGTTTAAAAATCTCCATCCACTCAGGAGAGTGACAAGAAGTTATGAGCTTGATAATATTTAATATGCTCAGGGTACCCAAAAACATGAGCACCATATATGCTGCAACTTACAGTTTCATTAAAATTGTTGTATTAGAAAAATATCTTCATTGATTCAATGGCCCATTAATCCAATTTCTGACAATCAGTGGAAGTTACACTGGTGCAATTGCAACTGAGTATACACGGATATTGGAAATCAGGGCCAAAACGGTACTCTATCAAATTCTAAAACATACAAGTGCTACATTATAGTGCTGTAAAAGCTGCAATAATTCTGGATACATTTTAATGGATCCTTACTTGTTCTTTTATACTCCAAAAGCAAAGCAAGCAAAACCAGAGTGCAGATTATTTAGCTGAAGTGAGAAGGGTGTATATGCACAGTCCTAACATTTGTTAGGATTGAAATCTGAATATGGGATACCTGGCACCTACTAGTGATTTATGACAAGTGACTGTGGATTTTGGATGCTTCAGTTAACTTTTTGTATTATAAGTTTTGGAAGAGTGATTCTATCCACTTTTGTTCACATGCTCCTCTTCTTCTTCTCTCTTTGCTCTCCTTCTGTTTGCAAACCTCATGTGTGTGTTTCATGATATGAAAGGATGAGTGTTTCAAATCACAAAACATGTTGATTTGGGATTAGATAGCATTATTGTTGACAAAGCATGTTGCCCCAGCAGAATGGAACATGTCCAATCACCAAGTGATTTTCACGCATCTCTGAAAACAAAACACCTGCAGATAGATCACTAAGTGTGGAAAGAGATGATTAAAATCAAAGTGATAGTGAAGCGTGTTTATTTCAGTTTGACTGCCTCAATAACTGTGTATATATATATATTTGACTAAAGCCTGGCCTAAAATTTTTCCCTTTGATGTCTACTCGGTCCTGATGAGGCCACATCTGGAGTGCTGTGCCCAGTTCTGGGCTCCTCAGTACAAGAGAGACATGGAGCGCCTGGAGTGAAGGGCAACAAAGGTGGTTAAGGGGCTGGAGCATCTCTTATGAGGACAGGCTGAGGGAGCTGGGCCTGTTCAGCCTTGAGAAGAGATGACTGAGAAGGGACCTCATCCTTGTACATAAGTATCTGAAGGGAGGGTGTCAAGAGGAGGGAGCCAGGCTCTTCTCGGTGGTGCTGAGCAATAGGACAAGAGGCAATGGGCAGAAACTGAAGCACAGGAAGTTCCATCTGAATATGAGGAGGAATTCTTTTACTGTGCAGTGACCAAGCACTGGAAAAGATTGCCCAGAGAGGTTGTGGAGTCTCCCTCACTGGAGATACCCAAGAAACACCTGGACACAATCCTGTGCAATGTGCTCTAGGATGACCCTGCTTGAGCAGTTAGGTTGGATGACAAGGCCCACTTTGATGCCTTCTAACCCTCCCTATTCTGTGATTCTGTGATTCTGTGATTCTGTGATTCTGTGATTCTGTGTCCATATGTAGCAGTACCAGGGCACAGACACTGCTCCTCTTAAGGGACCCCAGGTGATCTGTGGCGGCCTCTCTTCTGTGGGATCTGTCCAAGCTTCAGCCTATTAAAATGTCAATTAGGGATAATTTAATCTTAGTCTGGAAGTAGGAAAAACACCGGTAAAGCTGTCATCCCAGCCTGGCAGTTGAAGATAAGACAAAAAAAAGGAAAGGGGAAGCTGAATAATATATTAAAATATAACTTAGTTTCATACTTTTAAATGAAAGCAATTTGCCAATAATAATGGTAGGTTTTTATTCCTCTGACAATTTTAAATGGTGATTGAATGCTATGTGGACTAGTTTAGATATGAGTTACTTTAAGTAATTCCTGTGCCTTTTGTTAGATAGGCAACTGGACAGACCAAGTGAGTCCTCTCCAGTCTATCTCTCATTAGCCTATTTCCCTTCCTGAAAGGAGGAGTGTCCTTGAATAGGCAAGAGCTTCTAGTGCAGAAAATGCTATAGAGGAACAAAGACATTTGAGATAACTTACTCTGTCAGTCACAGGCTAATGGAAAGTGTTCCCTCCCGTTGCTGTAACAAGGATGAACTCTGTGCTTGTCTGCAGAGGCTGGATACAGACGGACAAGAGCCTGCTCCTCCTGTAGGAAAGTTGATCACCAAAGTGATATTTACTCTGAAAACTGTGCTTTATCAGTAGAGCTGAATTATTTAGCTTTACCTATAGACAGGACATATGAGTTTTACATCTGGTAGTATTACATGGCTTCCAGGCAAAATCTGGCTCGTAACATGAATCCTTAAAGCTTACATCATACATCTCTGAGAAGATTTATATCCCAAATTAGGAGAAAGATGAAGAGAAAAAAGAAAGAACTTCCTATGTTTCCAGATTAGCCTTACCCATAAAAAGATTCACAAGATCAAATTAGCTCTATGAACTAGCTAGCATTTCAGAAATCTCTACCATTAAAAAAAACAAACCATCACCTTATATATGATATAAAAACCTCAATTCAGCTGCATAGAGAAGGAAAATTCAATTCCTAAGAGGATTTTCTATCTCTCTCCCTGCCCCATCTTGGAATAAAACACAAATATTTCAGATCTCTGTAGGAAAAGACTTGTACCTCCAGCACCCAAAACTCTAGAAGGTCTCATCAAGAAAGTCACATTCTTGGAGCCCATGCTCTGGAGTAGACCCTTGGGCAGTACAACATTAATTCACGAGAGACTTTGAAATCATGTAGGATTTGCTGTAAAGTTCTGTGAAACTGAACACATCTGATTTGCTGAATTGATAAATGGCAAAAATGAAAATGATGCTTGCTCCTTTAAATGACAAAAGTCAACCACAAAGTTTATTGAACTCAATGGGAAGACTTGAAAATATTGGCAATAAATGTTTGTAACATGTGGATTTAGTATTTGTAAATTCCCACTGTGGGTTTTTGACTTTAGCCATATCCAGCAGGCAATATATTAACATAGAAATAAATTAGATAAAGATGTTCTTCTGTAATTTCCATTCAGATTACATGGAACTCTGATTGCCCCTGGAATATGTATCTGGTGAGAAAAAAACACCTTCATATTTATGGTTTTAAGACTGCAAGTCCAACAAATTGCAGATTCATTACAAAGCTAGATATGGTCTTCAACTGAAAAGCTTCTGTAATTTATTAAGGGAACAATTTACTTGATTTTTTTCCCACGTATGTCAAGAGAATAAAATAAATTTTTATAATCTTTACTGATGTTTTAGGTACAACAATTACAGCACACAGACTCAGTGGCTTTGTTCACCCTGGAATTCCTGTAGAACAGTCTTTTGCTGAGAAAATTTAATGCCTATTTCTTCTTTGCTATTTTTCTTTTTTTGAATATGAGAGAATGGGGCTTGGATTTGGTGGGGGTGAAGAAGCTTGTCGTTAGGTGGTTATTTTTTCTCTCTTTCCCCGTGCTCCCATGGAGATTAGTAATCCTATCCAGCACTAAATCACTGAACTGGAGCTGAACCTTACAGTAGTAAATAAATAACAAAAAATTGCACATGGAGGTAGTAAAAACTAGTTTCACTGTTTTGTGAAGCTTCCTGCTACACCAGGAGCACAAGTAAATATAATTTTGGTGTCCTTATCTCCATATTACACACAAGTTGAGGATTTGTCAATATTCTTCTAGGCTCTTTTGAACATTTATCAGTCAGCATTGGCAGCTGTGACAGGATGACTGTTCACTGAATACCAAATGCAGCAACACAAAGCTCTCATTCTTCAACAAGTTATTACTTTGAAACGATTATTTTTTAAGATAAGTTTTCTACAAGTACTTAAGTCAGACTTTCCACCATCTCTGAGTTCTAGGAGGATGTAAAATACTTTGATGCAAATTGTATCTGTAAGCAGTACATTTAACATGAATCTTTCTGTGTAAAGGGATCTTTGTATTGAAAAGGAATTTGATTCTTCCCTAACATATCAAGGTCTTATATATACTACTGTTTATTCTAATGCTTATAGTTAATAAACTTTAAATATTTTGGATGTAAACTCATGCAGATTGTAATGGCATTCTTGGACTGACACATGGTTTTTTACATATTTATAAAAAAATCCAATTTTACTTTTATTAAACAGAAAACCTGCACCACACTGAATGCATAGAATGCCCAGGTTAGAGGTAAATAATTTCTCCAGGACATGGAAGTGCTTACTTCCAGTAACTTAGGAGCTGAATGAGAGTGCAGTGGGAAGAAAAACGCTTATCCTACAGAATTACAGATGTGCATTTGGAATAGAACACTTTCCATGCTATTATAAATTTTTGCATCTGAAGTGGTCTTTGTTTCTGTGAATTCTCCACTGCTGAGAGGGTAAATGAAAATAACTCAAGAGCTAGAGATAAACCATGTTCCCATTAAAGAAAACCCTGATCACATTAAAAGGTTTTCTACTCATCCCACAGCAAATAGAATGTAATGATGGTATGTATGCAATGCAGAAATTATCTGGTTGTTGAAAAAAATGACTGTTTTTGTTGATTACAAGATACACTTTTATAGCATATCTTGAAGATGCAATTCCATCAACCAGATGAAAAATGTTTAATTAATTAATTGATTACATTAATTTGGGAAGATGCTGGAAATGTTTTTTATATAATTTAATTTCCATTTATTCTTGAATTAGTGTACTCTAATGGTAATAACTAAGATAATCCAGTTCCTTTTCTCTTAAAAAATAATCTGTTTATATAATAAAAGAAAATGTGGTTTCAGTGTCTGAGAAAAGAAATTGCTAAAGGTTTCTAGGGAGTGGGAAAAACTCACCTTTTAAGAGCTATAGAAGCAGTATATGGTATAAAATGTTCCACATAGCTAATGGCATTCTTCTAGGTGTACCTTGCATGACATTTATCTAATTTAGCAAATGATAGTGATCATATTTTTCCCCAGTGAATATTTTAAAACATTTTCTGTTGTCTTGTCCGTCAGTATTTGCTTTTTCTGCATTCTTTAGTCTCATTACTATTTTTTTGTTCCACTTTGTATTGTTGCTGCTTCTTATTTGAGTAAAGGCTACTCTTAAACTAATTTTTCATGACTGGTCATGATGCTGGAACTCAAATGAATACAGGAAGAAAGAAAACACAAAAGGATGCATATACCTTTAAAGAAAATTCACTAATAATGTGAATAAATACCCCTGCAAGTAACATTTACTCAACTCTAGTCTTAATTACACCTTGAAATCTGTAAGCTTAAGTTTTTTTCTTCACTTAATTTGGCTTTTTCCTTTTAATTCAGCTTGTATTTTACTGGTTGTTTCCAGACCTCTATTGCTAAAATGACAGAAATTTAATTATTTCTTGATTTGCATGTAAAAACAGCGTCATTAATGACATTAGAGAAAGGAAAACATTCTCTCTTTAAAGTAACAAGGGTTTTGTAGCCCAGTCTCTAAAAAGGTAATCCTGCAGCTGCTTTGTTTTATCCTGTTTAGAATCTTTGTGCTTCCTAACTGATGTGCCGCAGCACACACTAGCAATTAAGAGGAAAACTGGGACTGATGGAAACCATTGATTTTGGATTAAAAACAATTAATTCCTCCAACTGTGAGCCGAATGTTCATATAGTTTGTTGTTGTAGTTATTCAGGAATCAGTTGAGTCATTTATGCAAATATCTGTGTATCTCCAAGAGTTCAGAGGCTCTTTGAATGGGTAATTAATTGTGGTAAACTTCTCATTTAAAATGGATCATGCATTTTCCCAATTGGTCTTTTTATCATCATAGGGCACAGGAGCCAAAGTCATGGACTAGCACTTTTGTTAGATAAGAAGACTGTTAGAACTGCACATAGACCTAACCTGAAGCCAGCACAGTCCAAATGTAAGATGAAAGGGCACATGCAAACCTGGGGGAACAAAGAGAACGTAAATCTTACCAGGGAATTTCATTGATATATCATCAGGACTGTTATTTTCAAGCTTTTTGTTAGAATTTGCATTGAGGGAAAGAATTTTGAAAGATATAAAGGGGTTAGTCCTTCTACTTCTCAAGACATGGTCTCCCAAATGTGAGAAATAGTGTCTGTAAGTACTTGAAATTTAACATAAGAGCAATAGAGGCAGGCATAAGCAGAAGTGGGAGCCAGTAATGAGTGTAAGGTGACAATAAGTAGGGAGAGACAGGGCTGTGAAAGGCTTTGAAGGTGTGGAAAGGATCTTATGCTTGATTCATTGGAAAGGGACAAGCAACAAAAAGAGTGGGTGGTATCAAAGCTTAGAAAATGTTCTTCAGAGCAGCATTAAGAGCAGGATGGAGCTGTATGTATCATCAGACAACTGAGGTGACAAAAGCCTGAATATTAGCCGCATTTGAGTTTCCAAGTCCTTCGGGACACCTGACTTTTGAGGAGATGAGGGATATCTAAATTATATCTCCTGCAGGGCAGTGAAGGGAGGGATTATAAAGGCTTGGGGGAAAGATCTCCTGGAGGCAGGAGTGAGGTTTTTTCTGGTTCTTTTTTAGTTTAGTTCAACTGATCCAGAGCAATTTCTTTGGGGTCAATTCTGCAATAAAGAGGCTCAATTTGAAGTTTTCTTTACACAAAGTTGTTTTCATGAGCCGAATGACATTTTAATGGACAAGGTCATTAAATTAAATAAATTTTGATTAAATAGAAAGTACATTTTCACCAGGAAATCATTCCAATGAAAAATCTTTAACTATCTTAAAGTGAATATTTTGTGAGCAATCAAATATCTGGCAGGGATTATTCAAAAAAATGTTTTTGAGTGATGAGACATTTTGCATGCAAACAAGCCTGGGTCATGAATAAATTGATAATCAAAAAGAGGCTGCATTTGCATACTGTTAGTAATGACTAAGCCATCAACATTTAAGAAAATATTCCTGAATCTAATTTTTTTTCTTTTTGTTTCTGAGTACTACACAAACTGTCAAAAAATTATGCTCTTTAAAATTGTAAATTTGTATTTGTGATGTCCTTACCAGTTTTTTCTTCATCACAAATATTTTTCTTTTTCCTTCCCAATTTATTATAAAAAAGGCAGTATAGAAAGCATGTATTATTAACTGTAACCTAGCCTACAGAGAATAAATGCACAAAAAGAATGCCGTAGGTAAAATATCTCTGTATTTTTTCTACCTTTGCACACTATCAAGGACCACAGTCAAGACAGTATTTGTATATATTCTTTTAAGTGACCTCCAGTTATTTTAGGAAATTTAGCCAAGATTATGCAGTAGTAATAAATACGGACTCATAAATTCTGTAGATAACATTGAGAGAGCAAGAAAGAACCAAATAAAACTGGTAATCCTCTTCCTCTTCACTGATGTTTTGAATCACAAAGTTTTGTTAGTCACTAGAGCTTGCTAGTGAAGTATTGGTAACTATCACCTTTACAGTCCTAATCCCTGATGGACTGTACTTGGAAATATTTCTCATTCTGGGGCTTATCTTTAATTGAAACATAGAATCATTTAGGCTGGAAAAGACCCTTAAGATCATAAAGTCCAACCATTAACCCAGTGCTACCACATCCACCACTAAACCATGTCCCCTAAGCACCACGTGTATATGTCTGAAATACCTCCAGGGGTGGTGACTTGACCACTTCCCTGGGCAGCCTGTTCTGATGCTTAACAACACTTTCAGTGAAGAATTTTTTTCCTAATACCAATTCTAAACCTCCTCTGGCACAACTTGAGGTTGTTTCCTCTTCTCCTATCACTTGTTGTCTGGGAAAAGAGAACGATCTCCCACCTCTCTACAACCTCCTTTCAGATAGTTGTAGAGACCAAAAAGATTTCCCCAAACCTCCATTTCTCCAGACTAAACATTCTCAGCTTCCTCAGCCACTTCTCCTAAGACTCATGTTCCTTCTTCAGCTCTGTTGCCCTTCTCTGGACATGCTCCAGCACCTCAATGTCCTTCTTGTAGTGAGGGCCCCAAAACTGAGCACAGGATTCAAGGTACAGCCTCATCTGTGCTGAGTACAGAGGAATAATCATTTCCCTGGTTCTGCTGGCCACAGTATTGATAAAGGCCAGGATGCCATTGGCCCTCTTGGCCACCTGGGCACACTGTTGGCTCATGTTCAGATGCTGTTGACCAGCATCCCCAGATCCTTTTCTGCTAGGCAGCTTTCCAGACACTTTTCCCCAAGCCTGTAACACTGCCTGGATTTTTTGTGATCCAAGTGCAGGACCCAGCACTTCACCTGGTTGAACCGTAACACTGGCCTTGGCCTATCCATTCAGCCTCTCCAGATCTCTCTGCAGAGCCTTCCTTCCCTCCAGCAGATGAACATTCTCACTCAGCCTGGTGTTGTCTGTGAATTGACTGAGGGTACACTCAATCTCGTTGTCCATATTATTGATAAAGGTATTAAAAAGAACTGGCCCCATAGTGAGCCCCAGGGCACACCACTTGCAAACAGGCTGAATTCCATTTACCACAACTTTTTTGGACATGGACATTCAGACAGTTTGTTATCCAGAAAACACCACACCCATCCAAGCTATGAGCAGCCATTTTCTCCACAAGAATGCTGTGGGAACCAGTATCAAAGGCTTCACTAAAGTCTAGGTGACACCCACAGCCTTTTTCGCTTACATCAAACAACCTTCATGATGCATCATTACAACTTCTCTATGGTTTAATTGACTGCCATATTCACTAGAAATTAACAAAATACTTTTCAGAGTGTTTACACTATTTTCAGACTATTTACAGTATTACTTACTTCCATCTTACTTAGTATCCACTATTCAGACAGCCTACTTTTCTCTTTATTGAGAAGCATTTTTCAAGTATGGTTGTTGTCATGTTCTTTATCTTTTGATGTCTCTGGATATGGTGGAAGAGTTCTGCTATAGCAAGTGATAGAGTTCACAAAATAATTTTCTCTGGTACTATTTTTTCATGGGGATGATTTGAAATATAAGTGGCATTTAAAATGTCAGATTTTTTTTAGATTTTTAGAGTCAGAACTTGCATGTACCAAAGAGAAAAATATATCATGTCACACAGTACCACTGATCAATTAATGTAAAAAATCCCGCTCTGCCCCTTCCATACCCATCTTATCTTTTAAAACATGCTCTAAGAGACTCAGATCTGAAGCAGGTGGTACAAGTGTAGGTTAGTGGGTTACAGCCTTTAATTACCTGTGATATCCTGGAGGACTAATGACAATCTACCACATAGATGCCTGCAGAGATCATTACTTCCCCTTTTCAAAGACTAATTATCTCGAGCATGATGAACTGTGTCATCTAGCATACAAAAATGATTACTTCAGTTTAAAAATCAAAAATCAGGAAAAAAAGATGTTCTGCTTTTTTTTTCTCAGTTGTGATTTTATTGTGTTTCTCTGTGATTGATGGTTTTGCATAAAGATTGAATTAACATATGTGAAGATGCTAACTGGAATATGTCCATGAAGTACCTTCACTGGGGCCTCTTCATCTCAATTACATGAGACATTGGTGCATGGGATCTTTCATACTACTGGGTGCTAAATGAAGTAGGTGAAGCCTTAGGCAACACAGTACCACAGAATTACCTAATGTGACTATATCCTAAAGCAATGCATGCCCTGCTACACCTTATGACTAAATTGTCTCATGAATATGCAAAATGTGGTTAAATTGTGGAGAATGCAAAATTATTTACAATTCAAATACCATCACCCAAATGCATATTAAAATTAATGACTTTTGGATAAATGCTAATGAATAGGAAATAATTCTGCTTAAAAAATAATATTCATACATCAATAATTGATGTATTTTTCTTTTGAAACTAAGTAGCTTCATTTCTGGTTAGAATAGAAACCATAATACACTAGTTATTTGTACTAAATGGCCTTTTATCAGAACTTATATTTATGCCTACATATTGCTTTTCTGTTTCTCAGCATGACCTCAGTCAGAATTATCTTATTCATAATTAGTTTTTTCACATACAGATCAATACCTTGGCACAAACACTATACATGACTAGACTGGGCGTGCTAACTGCCTAGAATTCGCAATACAGGTATCGACCAAAAAGAGAAAAGTAGATGTGTTTCAGCATGTTTGTGTGTATGTGTACTCTTTGGGGGGTTGGATGGAGTTGTGAAAGATGAAAAAAACCCACACGAAGTCAGGAAATTTCTGAAGTTATCACTTTAAAACGCACACTTACACTCTACACTGGAATAGCGCAAGTCAATATCTACCATACGTGATTCTGCTTTTCACACCTCAGTTTCTTCTACATGTGGTTTTGTAATGGATAAGAAGACAAATCACTGGCTGCCAGTGTGCAAAATGGTTAATTGCTTTAGTTCAAGTCAGATAATTTAACATGTAATATGGTTCAGTAGAAAATATCCTAAGTAGGAAATAGATGACTGAAAAAGTCAATCCAGTGATACAGACATGTTCATAAATAATTAGAATCACTGAGAAGCATGAAGAGAGGTCCTTTTTAGCACATATGACATGTTATGCTTTTAAAATTCACAGTTAAGGATGGATGAAGCATACTTCTTGAATCGCTTAGGTGAACAAATGCAAGAACAGGAATTAAATGAAATAAGAGTATCCTCCATTTCACTTTTCATTAAAACTGAACTTTAATCTCAGCTTTAGGAAGCACAGGTAAAAAAAGGTCATATTTTTGTAGGTAATGTAATCTGCAAAATGTCATTACTTCATGATGGTTTGGGCAGACTTTTTAGAGAGACCAGTTATAGCAGAGTCATTTCCAATGAAACACTGATGGAAATCCACCTGTGCTCTTGCTCGATTTTGCCTCCCCTGGGACTCTCTGCTGTGCTATGCTCTGGTTCCCAGGAGCACTGGCTGCTAGAGGAAGGCAGCTCACGTGCAACCATCTTTCTGAAACAATTGCATGGAATGAGGCACCTGGGAACAAACTGCAAATTTCTGTTCCTCCTACACCAAATTGTTCAGAAATCTCTTTGTTTTAAAATCCCATGTCTGTGTTGCCTTAGGCTGCACTGCCCATCTGTGGCTATGGATTTTAGCAGACTCTTCCTTACCATGTATATCAATTCTTTTCCTGGCTACATACAAAAAAAAAAATCTACTCTTCCATCATCTTAGTGAAAAATAATAAAGTAACACCATCAGCCACACTGACTGTATTTCATCAAAAGTGAATTTCTTCAGAGCACTGGGAAGCAAATGACACTTTACAGCAATTTCCAATTATTGTAAAGTGTTCCACTCCCACTCCCTCATTGATTTTTGATATTCATTCTGTAGCTCTGGTTATAGGAGTTAAATACTGTTGCAGCCTAACAAATCTATCTTGGTGATTTTAGTCTGATTGTTAGTGTTGAAGCAAAGACCATTTATCTCACAAGAGTGATTAGAAACATACTTTCTACCAAGTATGTTTCCTAACATGAAAATATTTCTGATTTAAGTTTTGTTAGTTCAATGAACAAAAACCAAAAAACAGTGAAGAGAAAATGTTGGAGAAATAATAGTTTATGAGACCACTATCCCCCACCTCCAGATTTTTTCTTCTGCTGCATACATCAGAGTGGTCCTGAACTGTGATTACACCCAAGACTTAGAGTCAACACACTGGCATGAAAATTCCTTGAAATTAAATGTGAAGGATTACTAATTCATATTCTGCGATGATATTTTCATAGCCTATTCACATTGTCCAGTGGAAAAGGAATATTGGTGCACTTTTATTGTGATGTATTCCTTCTACATGTGTTAACTAATATCTAAGGCTGACCTCCTGGTGCATGTTTCACAAAGTCAGGGTCACTTCAATGGATTTGTGATAATCTGAATGCTGAAGAATCTAAAGAATCTCTTAATCCTATGAATCACTTTCAGACTAACATTGCAATGCATAGATGAGGCCCAGTGGCGGATACATTCCACATTTCAACTTCAGAGGGTCCAAGAGAAGTACACCAAAAAATAAAAACAATCCCCCAAACAAACCTCCCCTGTTTCCTTTACAAAAAGCCAAAAAAACCCGACCAAACAAAAAAAACTAAAAAACAAACCCAAAAAATCCACAATAAATCCACAAAAATGTTTGAAAGTACACTGTGGGGAAAAAAAACCAAACAACCCACATAAGAAAACAAAGCCAAAACAAAAGTAACAAAGTCACAGTTTCCAAAGAAGTACCTTTGGTTTTGTTTCTTATTAAAACTTAAGTACTTGGAGCAGCTTAAAATGATCAGCACTTTTGCAGTTCACTTATTTTGAGAAGTGAAAATAAAAATATACTCTCTATACAGAAAATACAGATATTTGCAGTATACATAATTCTATACACTAATTTTCAATTCTCTTTTGAATGTGTTTGTGGAGTGCTGCCAAATTTTGATCATAGATGAGGCAGGGCAACATTCAAACCCAAAGAATTCTGTCTGTATTAAAATTAAGGTAGTAAAAAATATTCTGCTTATGACCTTGGCAAGCCTTTCTTGAATACCTTTGGCTTTCCAACATTTCCTACAAAAAAAAAAATATGTGCATGATAAAAATATTTTAAAGGAAATAAATTAAAGCAAAGCAATTAAATTATTTCTTTCAAGGAAGAAAGGAACTCTCCCATCTCACTTTTTTACTGAAAGGAAAGGTGTCTGATTAAATTTTGTATTTCATGCACCAGAAAGGATGCTTTCAGTAAACCAAATCTTTGATCTGCTAGAAGCTGACTGGAGACCATGCAGTCCTTGGAGACAAAAATAAATGAAATGTCTCCAAACAGCTGAAAACCAACTTACTCACTTAGGGGAGTGATAAACCAGGTTTTGAATTTGATTTTGCTCATGATAAAAGTGCTCTAGTAATCTTTGAAAAAATTACAGGACATAGAGAAATCTCATGTACTCGGTAGGTCATATCAAAAAGCAACAGGCATAACAGATTGTGAGGCTGAATTATTATGTTACTCAGAAAATGTGCTGTAGTCAGACTTCTGCGATACTTTCTAAAGCTAATTTCTCTGATCTGAAATCAGTTTTATATACAAAATGTGAACTGTGGGTATTGTGCTCCTGTTGTTAGGTTTCTGCTTGCAGTTCATGTCTGTATTTTGTTATTTTTAGAGTGGAAATATGTTCAATTTAATACTAAATGAATATAAAGTAGTTCCATCAGTGTGTGAGAGTGTGATTCAGGACACTACTGAGAATAAATAATGGAATGAAATAAGAAGGCATTTCAGCTATTTTTTATGGTGTAATGTGAATGCAATGGAATGAAGACTCAGATTCATTGTGGTGTTTATTTTGTTTGGTTTTTGGGTTTTTTTTCCTTTTCTTGATAGTTCTAACCAAACACAGTGTGTGCTCCCTCAAAAGAGTGGAACAAAAGACAATGTGGAAATTGTACCATTACACCTTCCAACAGCATTTTGTCAAAATTTTGTCTGAGAAAACAGTGTATGCAGCAGTAAAATCTGAAGGCACCAATGGTGATTGCAGAGACAACATTGGTTAAGAGGTACACCCAGAACTGCTAATTTAGCCATCATTATGCTACTCTGAAATTAGCTGAAAACAGTAAAACTGAACGCACTATTGAGAGGCTGTTCTTGGCCTCCTGACCTTGCAAATAACATTCAGGGATCTTCTGGATGCAGCAGCAGCTTTGTCGTGGTTAGACTGGAAATCAGGTTTTCTATGTCCTGCTCTCAGTTTCAGAAATGTGTCCAGAAAGTTTAGGTTGTTGCACTAAGGTGAAAAACTTCATAAACTTTTGAAATACTCAAGATAGTTGCTTGCTTGTCCCATTTAAAATTTTACTCCTACTGTGGTCCCCTCTTTCCATTCCAGGGTAAATGTTCAGTACTCTGAATTACTTTTTCTGTGTTTATCGTCAAAATTCCAAGGATGAAAGGATGCAGGGAAGTCTGCAGGGATATAAACCAATAGGGATCAGTATGAAGCCATAACTCTATATCTGACCTAACAAACTTCCATAAGAGTCAGTGTTAACTAGCATTATGTCATACCAAATTAAAATTATTCTGCAGCTTTAAGTCCCACCTTATTCCCTGAGCAAGTTTGCTAGGGCAGCAGCAGGCAGCATGGTGCAAATGCCATCCAAAGACTTAAACAGGATGCTTACACTTGCATCCCAGAGAGTTTGTCTGGAGAGAAGTACAAGAGAGAAGTATATTAAAACATGGGCACTGAACAGATTGGAATAAAGCATTTGCATTTATAAATGTCAAAATGTAATCATATTTATCTTCATGGTAAAAAATTGTTAGCCCTTCTGTTATGACTCTTCTACCATATTCAAAGAAGGTTGCATAGAAACTTGTCATTTAATAATCTCAAAAAGGAAGAACAGCCTCTTTACAGAGATAGAAGTATCTGAAGCACAGATGAGCAAAATAACCTCTAAAGGTTAGATAACTTTTCAACATCCAGGTTAGATAGCAGAAAATGGACTACAGCTCCAGTCTTCTGACTCATAAACCATTACATTCCAGTGTGTTTCTCTGATCTCTTCTTATTAGTTCTCTGTGATATGCTTCTCACAGAATGGGAGCCGTAAACTAGCACAGAGCTTTTCATTTATATAACCTTTCCCCAACTACAGACCAAAGGTTTGTCAAGAATCCTAACATGTCTTCCACTGAAACAGTTCATAACAGCAGTTTTACATTTGCAATCTGAAAGTTTAAAAATAATTGTTCATGGTAAGGCAGCAAGCAGAGATGATAAATAAAAGAAATTATGAGGTACATGTTCTGTCAGCAATGAAAATAGGCGAGTGATATGATTTGTCACTGTATTGTTGGCGCTTGGGTAAACAAGCACTTTAGGAACAATCCCCTAGGGTTCAATTAAAAAATGTGCCCCAAATAATGAAATGAAGCTCTAATAATGAGCTCATATTTCTTCAGCCATGGTACACAGCCTAATGAAGAGAAAAAATGGAAAATGTTGCTGATACAAGAGTTTTTATGCTTAAGTCCTCTATATTCAAATAAAGAGGCAAAAAGAATATACACTAAGGACTAGATTCATTAGAAGGACTAAATGCCTCTTTAGGCAACTATTTCCAAGAAAGTGTATTTTGCTGCAGATTTCCTGGAAGAGAAGTCTTTTATTTTGGCTAGGAGAGCATTCTGAGTAAAGGGAAAAGAAAACTTACATGAGAGTTAGACACTTCCAGTTTCATTCTGGCTATGGATGTTTCCCACATTTCTACTGAGTGTGCTGTGAATCCAGTTCTTTAGCAGCAATCCCTTAAAATGGCCTTATCCTGCACCTAGAAATGTGTTCATTTCTAAATAAAATAGATTGTTCCAGCGTATATGGAAAACATATGTTAAAATGCAAATGTTAAAGAAGCAATGGAAGGTCAAGAGTGGAAAGAACTTTGTGTGCTGTTAGCACAGAAGAGATACCAGGTGCTACCTGAGCATCCAGAAAATATAAATTAGAAGCAAAGTATGGAGCCCTTCTGTTAAGTAGCTAAAGAAGAAGAAAGGAGGCACTTAACTAATGAGAACTATGCAAGATGCAGGAATAGACTCAGAAAGGGATAAAGGACAAGGCAGAGGAAGGTTTAAAAAATACATATGGCATGTAGTATGCAAAAAAATAGATCCACTAGAGTGAGAAATTATAGGATGAAGACAAGATTTAGAGAATGCATGAAATCCTGCTGGAAAAAGTACAGACTAAGAGCGAGAGAAAATCTCAGCTACAGGGAAGACTTTCTGTATTGGAAAGGATGAAGAGATTATGAGTTAATGATGCTGGGCACTGGAGCAGGTTCCCCAGGGAAGTGGTCACAGCACCAGCCTGACAGAGTTCAGAGTGTTTGGACAATCCTCTAGGCCACATGGTGTGACTCTTGGGGATGGTGCTGTGCGGGGCCAGGAGTTGGAGTTGTGGGTCCCTTCCAACTCAGAATATTCTGTGTGAGTCTGTGCAAACCATGCTGTTCCTGAAGGACTTAGTAATTAAGAGCAATAGTGAGAAAAAGTTATGAGAGAAAGCATGAGATCAAAGGTGGAATTTTTAAGAGGAGAGAGAGAACATTTAGGTTACATGACACTAGGTTATATGTGATATGTGAAGCTATATCTACAGTCTCATGACACATATATAACTGTAGCAGACCTAAATCAGCAAAACTCCAACTGACTTCTGTCTGGGATTTAGTACATGATCAGCTTGGCTTTTGTGTGGAGCAACTGTATTTGAATAGATTACTTCAGTCATAAACAAATTATTTCTCTCTATTCTGATATCTTTGCTACAGTTCTTTTGGATTTTAGTCCATCATGGAGGAAAGGAAGAATACAAACTAAAAAAACCTAGGGAAAGTTAAGATCTCTGTAACTAACACAGAGCTGTCGTGTCAGTAAATATAAACACACAGTCATAACTATGTATAGAATTTCAACATTATGTAAATACGTCTGGATAAGCACACAAGGTCAGGCATGATTTGTTTTTCAAGAGGTTGAGAACCTCTTGAAGGGATATAGTGCAGCTGAAAATTTGTAGGGACCTGTGCAGCTGCTGAAAGTAAGAAAGTAATCAAGACTGTGAGTATATAGTGAACATTTGTCAAACTGATGGTACTTGAAACTGGCATAACCTCTATACTCACGAAACAAATATGGTGTGAGGACCAGCAGTATAAACTTCCCTATAATTACATCCCTGAGATGTGGGAAATAATGTGGGTAGAAGAAGAGATTTAGACTATAAACCCTTTTTTTCCTTCTTTTTTTTTTTTTGCAATCCAAGAAAACACTTATCTAAGTAATAGATCTCACAATTTTGAAATGTGCACTTTGGAAAGTAGACTTACAATATTAATTTTATAGAGGATCTAACAACTATAATAATGAGTTTAGTGTTTGTTGGTTTCAGCCAGATTTGGACCACTGACTCAGACAGGAGAAGATTAATTTATGACCAAACTTTTACAAGTAGTGTGGAACACGGAGACTTAATTGGTTATATTTTTCATAAATAAAACAAGACAACACTGGTGACAATTAGCTCAATGAAATTATTTTGTATTTCCTAAACTGACAGTTGTTTTCTGTAGGTTTATCCTAGCAGCAAAACCACATTTCAAATTTAGCTAGTAAGGATTTTCTTTTGTCCATAGGTCCCCCTAATACTACAGGGATAAAAATATGCAGCAGTAATGGAAAGGAAAGGGCATTCCTATGTGATAATTTAATTATTTACTAAAATTATTATTTTATTATCAATTAATTATAAAATAATAAACATAAAACAGGCTTTCCAGAGGAGTTTTTCAAAGACTTACCATTCAAAAATTAGGAAATACAAAAAATGTTACAACCACACCTCCAATATCATAATCACCTGACTATGCTTAATTTTTAACTCTGCTTAAAATCCTGAGTCTCAAGTGATTATAATTTCAGCTCTGTTTTGCCATATGCTGTGTTTGCGTTTTTGGGTACATCACATATGTACCATACTGTTCTCAGCTGTAAAATAGTAATAGCTGTAGTTCTTTACCTCAGAGTCATAGTAATTCTTCAGCTTTTAATATTTTATTTAGCATTTAACCTGGAAGAAGCTCAGTGGGGCATTTAACAAAAAAAATTTGTGTCACTACCTTTATGGCAAAGGAAAACTGGGGCCTTAGGTGACAGACCTACATCAATCTTCTTCTTGACCATTGTTTTAATTAAATAAATTAGACTTCTGTGTATTGTGGACATCAACTGAGGATTACAAAAGCACGTTTCCCATGAAAGTCTGGTGCACAACTTCATGCACACCACAGTACACGAGAGACTCTTGCATCGTACCATCATCTTGCTTCAGCAATTGGTGCTTGTTGACAACTGATTTCCAACCCTTATTGCCAGTGTTGCTGATCAGAATCAGCAAGCTCAGTTTGTTCTATGGATCAAATCAGACTAGCTCAATCCAGCTGCTGTTTCTGTTGCAACAGAAAGAGTAGATTCTCCATACTTAAATAACACCTTTAAGAGATTCCCCCTAAGGTAAGTCAACTGGTTGGACCACATACATATAACCCAGAATCAATGGTGAATGATAGTGGAAGTCATGTGAGCACACACGGCACAGAGATTTTCAGTCTGGACAAAAGAATAGTCTGGTTTGTCTCCCTCTTTTTCCCACTCAAAAAAAACCACCACCAAGACAAAAAACCGAAACCACCACCAACAACAAAATCCAGCCCCAACACAGCAGGGAGAGATGCATGATTTTTCTGCCTATAAAAACTGTAAGCTTTGATGCCAGCTTGGGTTTTTCTGATGGACTTATTCCCATTTGAGTTCTAGAAAATTTACAGAAATTTTGCTTCAGAATAGACATTTTAAATATAATTTGTTAAAAAAAAAAAAAAAACCAAACAACACTCACTAGAAATATAGGCAGAAAAAGCAAAATCTTTTATCTTCTGCACAACCTTCTGTTCCTGCTGAGCTCAGCAGGTTTTATTCACCCAATGAAAGCCAGGATGTGACCCAGATTTATAACTTTTCCCAAAATTTGCAGATATTTCAGACATTTCCCATGTAAAAGACATTGTTAAAAAATGTAGAATTTGACTGAGACTAACTGTCCTGTATGAAAGCAAAGCCTCTGAGTATTATTCCAACAGAGGCTTTACAGCATTCAGAAAATTGTGGTGGATTTAGATCTGAATAGTTAAATGAGAAGAGAGGATCACACTCTATGCAACTGCTGCAATAAATGGAGCTCAACAGAAAAATCCAAATTGCCAACAGCTTTACCCTAAACAGGCAACCAATGTGGAGTGGGTGTGAACAATAAGAATGGATCAGCATCATATACAAAAAAAAAGTGAAACAAAGGACATTCCTTAAAAATAAGAATTGTATTCAGAAATCCAGGATATAACACAGAAAACAGTTGTGGTGAAAATATAATCACTGTTTCCAAAAGAACAATCACAAGAGAGCAATAAAACTCTTTAATCCTCCCCTAATTTTCAAAGATCTATGCTCCCTATGGAAACAGAGATATAAAGCCTGCTAACCTTAAGAATATAAAAAACATCAAAAGCATAAAAGGTCACATAAAGTTCCAGAAGAAGCTTGAAGTTTTGCCTTCATGTTAGCAAAAGAAAAAAATCAGCTTAATTCTTTCATGGTAGTGACTTAGAAAGAAGCTTTTTAAGCCAGTTCCCAAAATGTAAAAATGATATTCAAAGACAGGATGTCATTTGCAAAATCAGATTGGAACAGGATTACTTAATTAAAAGTGACAAATTAAAAATAGGAAATAGTACAGCTGGTGCCTAGGAAAAAAAAAAAAGGGTGGGATGTGAAGCACGTCAATAAATGTTGAAAAAAAAAAGAAAAAAGAAAGAGACTAAAAAGTTCTCAGTAGATGTGGACATCAAAAAAGAATAAATGTGGGGATTTGGAAAATAATTTCTTAAAGACGTGGGCTATAATTTTAACAGCAGAAATTGCATTAAGTATAGACAGAATGAAGGAAAGAAAAAGCTCGTTATCAAATATTACCTTTGAAGTATGGGGCTATGACAAAGGTACTGTAGTGGATGAAAGCCAGCAATATTCAAGGCTTAATAATTCAGCATTTCTCTCCAAGGCACTCTCTAAAGCTGTATCAATCAAAACAAAAATGCATTTAGAAATAGGGTACATATGCAGAGCAAAAGACCATGAAAGCATTCTGAATATAGAAAAGCTGGAAAACCTCCTGTCCAATTCACTTAAACAGAAGCTCTCATTAAATGCTTGCTGAATTTGTGCAACCAAGTTTATGGGCAGTGTAAGATGACAATATGTAGTCTTTGTTACTTTTTATTTTATTTCTCCTGATGGACTGGGAGATGGGAGAGAAATAACATCTTGACATCCAAATAGAAGAACTACAGTGTATAATAGTGAAGGTTTCACTGGGTTAAGTAGGTCCTGTGGGACTTAATTGCAAGGCAATTAAAGTGTAAAGTGCTTAAAATTCCACTTTTTTTTTTTTTTCATTTTATTGGAAGAAAGTACTTTTATTTCTCAGCTCAGGGCTGCATAGCATGGATGATGATGCCCCATCAGCCTGTCCTGAGTCACAAGGTATTGGGAATCTTGCAGCTGAACTTCAGGCTGTCTCGCACTACTAATTTTCCTTTTCCAAAACATTTTAAAAACAAGAACAAAGCACTCCTGCTACACTTTCTAGGCTAATTTCTACAAAGCTACTGAATAGGAACAGACAGACAAGAACATTTTTTCCAAGCCCCAGTTGATAATTACATTTCTAATGAATGGCTGTGAATGCTGAAAATTTCTGAAAATCGGGCTCTTTGTCCTAAAGTACAAACTGTTCAACCAAGAATTTTCCATACATGAAATCCTTTCCTGTCCATCCTGCAATCAGAAAGACCATAACTTTCTTCCTCTGCCCCTCTGTGCTTCATTTATTCTCTATCTACTTCCTGGTTTTACACCTTTTCTGCTCTATTCCCATTTTTATTTCTCCTTCTTCTATAGTGCTATTCTTGGTGGAAGTCTATTCAGACATCCTCCAAAGTATACCTGTTCGGTTGAACACAGCCACTAATGGTAGTAATTCCTTTTGTTTTCTATCTTCTCTCCATCAGAGTGAGTAAAAAATATGACAAGAGTCTTAGCAAACAGGTTGTTTTTTTCTACTCCTCAAAGCATTGTGACATACCAGTTTGATTACAGAAACTCATGAAATGAACCCACAAATTTAGGAAAATCTACACTGAACCCCCATCCCAAAAGAAAAGAGTGAAGAGATAAAACTTCTTTCGTTTGACAGCGGGTTTACATGGTCCAGATTCCTATTTGCCAGCAGGATGGAAAATAGAACTATACAGGGGAAGATTTGAACAAATGAAGCCAAGGTCAAACCTTGTACTATGTCAAGGACCACCCACATAAAAAGAGATGTAGCTCCATACAACCCAAAGAGAAAGAGAATGAGGTAAAAAAACTGTACTTGAAAACAAAAAAACAAATCCGGTTTAATAGCAGATATTTTCTTTAATGGACTCTCTTCCAGTTCACTTTTATTTTTAGGAAGCTGGTGTCTTACCCGTCCCTGGAGCTGGACTTGCACATAGTTAGTTACTACATACCCAATGCAAATCATTCTAAGGAGATTTTGGTGGGACATGTTCCAAGTTTGCAGACATTATTGTTCCATAAATAATTTAAAATTACACAAGTAGCTCATCTGTACAAACTGAAAGTTTCCACCAAATACCTTGTTATTAGTTTCCTTATGTTCATTTCATCTCTTTAATTAGGCATTTAGCTCCCTTCTCTTTTCCCACTTTCTGTAATTATCTGAACACTTAGGGCAGATTACAAAGATGTCTATACAGACAGCCTACCATGAAGCCCTGTGAGTTGCCTCTTCAAGCCTTGCAATCAGAGACCTGTTACACTCATTTAATTAGAGCCGGAAAGTACAAGCTAGACCCTATCTGGAAATCTAGACCTGAGCTCTACAGCTAAGCTCTGTAGGTATAAGGCAGAGGTAATTTCAGAGCCACTGATGGTCAGACTGTCTGCGTACACTGTAACAGGCTGGTGGAGCTGACTTGTTGCTTACATGAAAGGATGCTGCCTGTTCATGCTGGTCAGTAACATCTTGTCTCTGAGAACAACCAGCACATCTGCCTTACAGCTTCTGCTGAAATGGTAACAGGGCAGTAATACCTCACTCTGGGCAGGTACCCACCTTTCCAGCTCTGAACTCTTTGTTATTCGATTTCTGGTTTATGGTGGATATCTGATTCCATCGGATGTTAAAAAAAAATGTCCACACAGCTGATCCAGAAAAGGCCAGTACTTCTACAGAATCAAAAAAAAAGCTAACATAAAGATAGTGCACCCTTTTTGCATGCAAAGAAAAAAAAAAACCTGCTGGATAAGAGAGAACCTAAGGACAACCCACCTAAGGAAGCCCAACCCCGTTCAGCTGGGTTTGCTGAAACAGAGTTTTAGTGGTTGGAAGAAGGATGGCTCAGCAGCAGTGTGAGAAGGTGCCTTGCCAGGCCATTGCTGTCAGTTATCAGGAACAAACAATACCGCCTCAAGTTCAAAACATGGAGATGTTGAGGAGTGCTCCAGGTAATTAACCTGGAGCAGCTCAGCATGTCACAGTCTTCAAATCTTCCCTCTATCTGAAGAAAATTGTTTTTTCCAAAGTACATCTGATCATTATTTTTAAAGTTAATGCAGAGGAAAATAGGCTGGGGTTTTTGCATGTAATTGGTAACTTCCATAAATATTGTTCTGTTACCTTTTAATACAAGGGTTTAGAAAGTTTTGTGAATACATAATGTATATTCAGATGGCCATGATTAAATAATACTTTAAATTCTTATTAAAAGATATTCTCAAGATGATCAGCTGTCTTATATTTTAGACAAATTGCTAATTCTGTTGGAATGTTTGACTATCTAATACATGCAACAGGCAAACTTGCTTTGATAGCTTAGCCTTTTCGGGGAAATATGTAGTGCAATCACTGTATGCAAACCCACTTGCAGAAGCTGTATTAGCTGTCACACTTCCTGAAGCTGTCGTGATGACTGGTGATGGAAGACAATGGGTAAAAGTCAGAGCCACTTTTCTCACCCTCGTTAAATTTTCTCCTCAGCCGCATGTGGCACTGCAGGTAATGAGTTCCATATGTGTGTCACCAGCCTCACCTACAGAGAAAAAGCACTCAGATGTTGGAGGTAAAAACTGACTTCAGAGAAGCCAAAGTTTGCAGCTAAAAATAAGCCTTTACATCCAGAGTTCTGCAGAAGTCTCAAATATTCCAATTACTTTTCCATGTTTGGTACTCAGAAAAAGCTTTTAGCAATAATGTTATTAAATGGTCTAGTTAACTGGTGAAACTAAATACTGGTAATTAACAATCAGCAATAGTTTTCTTCAGCTATCAAATTCTTGAATTCATGAGTAAAAAAAGTAGAAAATTACCTTAAACTGGTAACATTTTTCTATGACAAATATTTTGTGTTAAAATTAAGAAAGAAGGTAATAGTCAACTCCAGGTAATGATGAACTTTAGACTATTTTGGAGACAAAATCCTACAGCAACCCAGCCCCTGAAATGGCTAAAACAAACTGATCAGCAAAATTAATGCATCCAAATATCAATAGCTGCAATTGCTTACAACTCTGTGCATAAATGCACATCTTCTGAGTTAATGCAGTGAACCATCTGAAAATGAAAGGATGACCTTCCATATGTCAGCGTTTTTGCAATTCCCATTGCATCCTTTCATAAGAGGTGAAGACAATTGTAATGCTGGTCAAAGCAAACTTTCCCACCATTTGTAAGACACAAATTATCATAACAGAGTAGTATATTTATGTAACACTCGTAGCAGTGTCTTTTCACTGTATTTTTTTATCCTTTTTCCTAATTTTTCAGACTAGGAAAGATTTTGATCTCACACTTAGGCTTGCAATGAAATGCGCCAAAATCTAGTAAACTATGTATTGAAACAGGTTTTTTATTTGCACAATTCCATGTTATTGTCTCCTCTTAATAAAAAGTTTATTTAAAGCCACTTTTGTAGACTTTTCTTTTGTACCCAGTGTGCAGCTGAAAAAGAGTAGGCTAAATAAGCCAGTCTTCAGACAGACAGAAGCCCGTGCCAGGAGTTTGCCTGTTTCAATCACATTTCACTCCCTTTGTTCCAGAAGAAGTCTCATTCACTTGAATCTGAAATTTTTACTAAGGGCTAGAATATTTAATCTGTATGTCAAATGGCAGAATAAAGTATTCTGTTTTCCCTGACATTTCAACAGCTTTAGCTGTATCTATGTTGATGGCCTCCAGTCTCACCAAGCTATATTTTTTCCTCATAATTGTTTTCTTACCAAGATTTTCTCACTGTAATTTTTGATCAGGCTTGCATAATAGAATTTTCATTCATTATCAACTGTGTTGAATATTCTGATAACTTTCAGAAGCCTAATTTTTCATGTCCAACAAGATTTGAGGTCTTTCTGAAATAACCAAGGAGTCATTGAAATTTTTCACATTGTACCTACTGCAGCAAGGAGAGTCCACAAATTCAGTTCCCTGATCAATAATAACAGGATACAAAATTCCTACAGCTTATTTCCGCAATGTGCTTATTTAGGTAGCTTTGGAAGAACCTGATAAGTCACTGGATACAGGCGTAGCTTTCTAATTATTTAAAAATATAATAATAGCAACCCTAGATATAAATTTTAATAACATCTGCTTTAGGGGGATAATATCTCACAGCAGACTTTGGTATATATAATGTTTGGATGCTGCTACTGAGGACTTTCAAAACACTCATTTTCACAGCCTGAGTAACCTCAGAAATTGTGGGGTTTGCTATTTCTTAGCGGGATAATAATACTTACAACATGGCCAATCTTGTCTTGCCTGCAAAAATAAACACCTGCCGTGTTGGCATATATCTAACTGCTAACAAATTAGTTAAACCTAACTTGCATAAATTGTGTCTCACTAGCTACAAATATCATCTACAGGCATAGTGATGTAATTGACTGCACATGTTTCTAAGAAGGATATAATTTCAATTTCTTCAATAACTATGAAACATTATCTTTGAAGATCCTACCCTGAAAGCTGGGATTTTTTTCAGAAATATTTGAGCAAGCAACATCATTTCTAGTATTTCTTCTATCATAGTCAACACATCTCTTCTTATCAGCACTGAAACACATAGCTTAAAAACACATACACGCAGATAACACTTCACTCACTATTTTTACTGTGTTGATAAGAAAAGAAAGCAATTTTAGTGGGATTTAGATACATATTGGAAAGGGCATAAAGAACTGATAAAAAAAACCATGTTACTATGTAATAAGGCTGTGAAAATAGCACTGCCAAGTTCACTTCATGAATATGGACAACCACACCAGGGGCTAAGACTGTCTTCTTTTGTCTTCTTCGGTTTCAAGCTTCTTTTTTAAAAAAAGACATTCCATTGTTAAAATCATATGGGTCGAATCAGACAGTTACAGGCTTTACAGCCTCACCTTATGCATATGTTAAGTAGGCACCCCATGGGAGACGTAGAAAGTCTCATTTTATTACAGCATCTGAACAATTTTTGAAGCCTTAAATGTTCAACCATGCCTTGTTGATGTCTGATCAAGACCCTCATTTTAGCAGGTTTATTTTTTATTTGATTTTTACCTCTTGGGTGGGAATTGGTTCCCATCCATGTTCATCTCAGATCTGAATTTTTGAAACACTTCAATTTTCAGACAAAGTACCTTTTCCTTCTCTGAGAGTGAAGATAAGGAAAGCCAGGAATCTTCGTAGCCTAAATTATTTCTAAGAATTTTTCCACAGAGGAGACTGAGTGGATCGAAAGAAGCTGAAAATTTTCTATCTTCCACTGTAATGTGCTGTTTCCCGGTCTAACAAAAAGGCTTGGTCAAAGCACAAATTTACAGTTTGCTTAGAGTCACTATAAGAATTGTAGCTAAAACCTCCAAATACTCCACAGTGAGACGGTGTTAATTTACTACTGATTGGACTTGGTTTGATGCAACCGTTATAGTATTCATTTTACCAGTGTTGTCTCTCCCTTTATTTTGGTATATTTTTGAAATGCTTATGTCAAAACAGTCCATACAAATATGAGTGATCCTGGTTTTATTACTACCTCTCTCCATTGTAAATGAAACATTAATTTAAACATACATGTCTCAAAAATACCTCTGTGTCTGCATGTGTGTATATCTCTTGAGACCAGGCCACTTGTGATTTTTCTATATTTCAAGCTGACCATGACTGAGTCCTGTAGGTACTAGAGCAATTATGAAACGTGAAGTTTATGTATTAATAATTTTTTTTAAAACACATATTGGTTATTCCAAATTAATTTTCATCAACAGTGTATTAGGGAATGGTTTTTGCTGAATAATAATGATGAAAAAAAAAGTATTCTGTTGTGGCTTTTTACCTTTGTGGTCTACTTCACTGGTGTCTTTACATTTCACATCAGTCTTTCTGGTCTTTCAGGAAGTTATCATATAAAAAATCCATATGCTTTTGTTCAAAAAGCTTTGAAACCACTTCATTTATATTTTTGTGTCTGATAACATACCTATGCCTTATTGACTAAAATTCTTCTTATTAAAGAGTAGGAACAATTAAATGTCTATTTATTTTCAAATAACAACTTTCATTGTGCTCAAATCACCCCCCATTAAAAAGACAGTAAATATGGCTATGTTCTAAAAATAGCAACAAAATTTCAGAGACTCTGAATAATACTCTTTTTTTTCCATAGACAAAAATCTGTCATCAGTAAATAATGTAGAAAGTTGAATATTTTTCAGTTAATTATTGTTTAGATGATTGATAGTATTTTTTTGCATGTGTGAATCAAATTCTTTATAAGTATCTTAAAAAGATAGGTTTAGAATAAAATTTGATATAAAAATAAGAGAATGCCATGTTAGAATAACATATTCATCAATGTTGACTCATGTTCATTTTTCTGACTTGGTTAAATTATACTAAGATCTTTTAAATTGGGTGATTTTTCTAAATTCCTGTGTAATTTATTCTCAATCCTCTTTGATAATGATCTGTAAAAATAGTAAGATATCTAATATATTTAAGAGTGAAGACAAATAGATGGACTAGTGTCTGGGTTGTCATCCATAGCCCAATGACTATGGATCATGGAATAAATGGAATAGATATGTTTAAGATTTTTGCTTTATGCTAGATATATAGTAGAAATGCAATAAATTTATAAATATATACATATTCTTATATAAATGTATAAATACTATAAAAATATACTTTCTTTGAAGTGAACATCCAAATCACAGAGCTAGTGCTATTCTGTATTATGTGTCTATCATATCATAAAATGAGACATAAGAAAAAATGTAAATCTTTATCCATGTAGTTCAAGTTTCACAACTATTTTTAGCTTAAAGAAAAAAAAAGAAAAACTAACAGAAAGCTGGAAAATGTGAGGAAAAATATATTTTTAAAAAATATAAGTATGCTTTATGTCAATCTATCTGCATTTAAGAAATATAGTAGAGTTTCATACATTTACATTGAAATGAGAATTTATACAAAACTGTTCTCTTGGATAGGATAGAAATAAGCCTTTGAAGACAGAGGCAAAAAAATGTTGTTGAGTACTTCAGTCTTCCTCTCATTCATTGCTACCAGTTTTCCAGCCATGTTTATTGGGGGAGGAGGAGGGTATACCTTCTTTAACCTTTCTTTTCTCATTAATATACCTATGAAAGTGATTTTTGTCAAAGCCCTAATTTGTTGCGTCCCTTACCAAGTTTAGTTCCAGCTTCACCTTGGTCTTCCTCACACCATCCCTACACAAGTGAACCTCATCCCATACTCTTCCCAGGTTACCTCGTCCTTGTTTCCACTGCCTATGCATTTGCTTCTTTCCCTTTAGTTTGACCAGCAGGTTCCTACTCAGCCACGTCTACCTCTTGCCTTCCTTGCCCAAATTCTTGCTTCTGGGGATTGCTAACTCTATGGTGACTTCCCTAAAGATCTGCCAGCTGTGTTCTTCTCCCTTGTCCCTGATGGCAGTCTCCCAGGGAATCTCTCTGACTACCTCCCTGAAGAGGTGGCAGTTTGCTTTCCTAAAGTTTAGGGGCCTGATTTTACTCCTTTCCTGAGCCCATATCCCTCAAGACTGCAAACTCCACCAGTATGTGATCACTGCAGCACAGGCTGACTTTAATCTTGGTGACCTCAATTAGCTTGTCTACATTGGTGACCATCAGATCCAGTATTGCATCCCCTAAGACATTATTACCTGTCTTAGGAAGTCATCCTCCCTGCATTCCAGAGTTTCCTGGATTGCCTGTGGCTTGCTGTGCCTCTTTACCAGCAGATTCTGGGGTGGTTGAAGTCCCCCAGCAGGACAAGAGCCTGTGAGTCAATAGATTCCCCTTGATCAGAGGCCTGTAGTAGACACCAACCAACCATGAGGTTCCTTTTGTTGCCTCAGGCTCTGATTCTTACTCACAAGCTCTCAGCCTGCTTGTGGTAGCCATCGATATTTGCCCTCCAGTCATGGGATTCATCTGACCAAGTTTCACTTGGACATATCCACAGCTAAATTCTTCCTCCTAATGTGTACTGCATACATCCGTGTCTGTGATGTGAGACACGCTCATACATATTTATTGCTGAAAAGAAAATCTGATCATTTATTAAACTCATTAACCAAAAATCCATCATAAATCAAATACATGAAATTAAATGATCAAGTCTTAAGACCAGGTGTTCTAGAAATATATATTGCTGATTGTTAATCACTTATTCTAGGTTTAACTGTTGAGGTTTTTTTCAAAATTAATATATACCAATTATTAAGATAACACAGCTGTAACTTTTATGAGTAGAAGCTAAGGAAACAAATAAGCATTTGTGTTCTATAATTTTCTTTACTTCTTAAAAACGCATGTTACATCCTGTTAGCTGAATATAAGAATATAAATATTGAGGTAGTATTTGTCAGTAGCTCATTATAATTCACCCTTCCTCCCCACATTACCTAACTTCCAGGTTCATACCACAGCTGCCTTTTTTGAGGGTTGTACAAGCAATTGATTTTTCAGTTCACAGAAGAAGTAGCATTTGTCCCAACGAGAATTGCAAGAATAGTTTGGAAATATGCATTGTTTTGCTCCAGCTGAGAGAGGAGAACACCAAAACATTCTACACTCTTTCTGTACTTGAGAGGGCAGAATCTAGACAGTATCTTCATGGATACAGAAAATGGGGAACAAACGCAGATCATGATCTTTTTATTGATTAACCAATCAGCAGAAAAAAATAATTTCTACTCGCCTGTCTCCCTTGAGCTTCTCTCATCTTTGTCTATTTGCTTCTTTGTATGTAGAACTTTTGGCTGTGTCAGATAATGAACAGTTAAGTTGTCCCACAGTATAGTTTGCATGCTGCATTTTAAATCTTAATAGGTGCATTGGTTTACAACTTTAAATTCTTAAAAGAATTTTTCCCATTATAGTGAATGTTCCAAAATTCTAAACATTGTTTTGTTTCAGATTTGGGTCTCCACCTTATAAAACTTCACGGGGGCACTAGCACAAGTACCACCAAGTTTTGGGAAGCTGGGTCTAGAATACTGATTAGGGCCAAGTGTGGTGGCCTTGGTTTAATTATTTTAGATTTAAAATGCATCTGACCTCAGAGCATGACTCTAAAGCATTTATAAATAGATATTAAAATAAAGTTTACCCATCCCCGTCTTGCTGGTATGATAGGACATGGAAATAATATAAAAGCAATAAAGCAGAACATTTATGGCATCAACTTCAATTTTATTCTGAAAGATTTCTGGTTTCACAATGCATAAATTCACAGCTTCTGTGTAGAGGTTTTTGGGGTTTTTTTCTCCGTGTGTGTGTGTGTGTGTGTGTGTATCATGTATATGATATGTCCTTATGATAAAAAGAAGACTTATGGTTTGTTTGCCTTTAAGTTACAAAAAGCATCCAGGATAACTAATTTCAAACTCTTTTGTTCTCCCTTGCAACATGGAGAGACATTAAGGTCCAGAAAGAAATGGGGAACATTGTAAGATGTTTGGCAGTCTTTACTAGAAGAATAATTTATTGCGAGTCTATGTCTCCTATCTTTAAGGCATGCTTAGATTTCATGTCTGTCGACTTCAAGAGGCAGAAGGGATGTGGAAGAGAATCATATGGTCCTCGTGCTTTCTTGGGAATTTTGAGCATACAGATTAACTATGCATGCCATATATCTGATATTGACTCTGGTCAACTAAATGAAAGAGTTCTGCCAATTCCCTCTTCTCTTCTCTTCTCTTCTCTTCTCTTCTCTTCTCTTCTCTTCTCTTCTCTTCTCTTCTCTTCTCCTGTTTCTTTTCTCACTCTCTTGTTCTATGAAATGAGGCACCTAGAGAATAATTACATGACTTTGTCCAAAACTTAGATAAAAGGACAGTTCTAATGCAAACATATATATATGTGTGTATGTAAGTATGTAAACTACCAAGGAACATTTGCACATTTTTATTAGCTATAGAGATTAACCGCTAGGCCCATTTCTTGGCCATGAGTAGTATGAAATTCTGCAGTATTCAGTGTTATACAATAGTCTTTTTCATTTAAATGCCATTAAGTTCTCAATAAATCAATGGGCATGTTTTCCCCCAGTTCACAAACTGCAAAGATAATTCCTCAGTTCATCATCTGAACCTCCTTTTTGACACTGAAATGAGGGCGACTGAAGACAATGTCAGTTAAGATTCAATCTGCTTTCTTTGAGCTAAAATTACAGCCTTTACATTGCAGAACTCTTTGACAAGGTTTAAAAATACGCTTCTGAACAGAAGTTGTGCTATCCCCCTGCTTATATGCCCAATTGTGCTGTAATATAATGCACTTTAACAAAATTTGCAGAAATGTTCTACAAGTGCATGTCAGAAAATTCAAACAGACTGGCTCTGCCATCTGCTACTTCTGATAAGAGACTCAGAATCTGTCTGTTGAGCAGGTAGTGGAGAGACTCACTGAAAAAAAGAGAAGATAATGAAACACTGAAAACATGCTGTATTTCACATTTACTTGTGGACACGCATCACCTAATTAGGGGTCAAACCAATGTTATTAAGTATTTAGAATGCATTGTGGATTCAATTTGAATAAACTATGAATATATGCAGAACATTACAAAGTAAACCTATTGATGTAATTTGGCCACTGAACTCAACTCCATCTCTGTTTCAATGACAAGACTAGCAAGAGCAGGTGTAACCGTGAAGGGACACTTATCTCTACTGTAGCACTCATAGCACAATGCCAAATTTTTCAGCCTGCTGGGGGCACACAATTAAAACAGCATAAAGGTTAGCTCCATAATGACAGTAAGTCTGAGTAAGGACAGTGTGCAGTTGCAGTGTTCTAGATGCAAACAGAAGTGCCTAGTTCCCTTTTATTTCCAGTACCGACAGCAAAGTACTACAGTTCTTAGCTATTTTAGAATACAATTATTTTATTTTCCATTCAAAGCAGATACACACGCCAAGGCATTAAAAACTTGACTTTTATTCAAGCCTGGGTTGATGGTTGCATCCTTTGTAGGCATGGTTTCTGTCCCATGCACAATATTCTGAAATGCAGTTAGCTTAATAAGCCCTTAATGCTCTTGCACCCTTTATTTTCTTTCATGTTGTCAGACAGACAGTCCTTCCAAAAGCTAATGACATTAATGACATCTGTTGGCTGCTATGGAATAGCAGCCCACCATTAGCATCTGTTGCTCTGTGACAAGGTTAATTCTGAAAAAAGCTTTAAAAAATAGCTTAAATGTAACCTTGTTGGTGACAACTGAAGAGGCCATGTTCATGATGAAGAAATGAGATTTAAAAAAAGACTCTAAAGCAGATTATGAAGATGTTTAGGATGATGATGTTTTCTGTACCATCCTAAGAGAGGATAGGGAGAAAGATGTCCTCACAGGGATCATGAGAGGCTGAGAAAGGATATATCATTGGGGAAAATAAGAAGAACCAAAATATAGGAACTGTGATTAGCTCCAGATGTGGATCCTTAAGCGGAAAGATGAACTGCTTCAGAGGAACAACTCTGAGTGGGATAGAACTAACCTTCTAAGTGACTGGAACAGAGAAAAAGCCCACCTATGAGGCAATGTGTTCTTCAGTGGTGTAGGACTCTATTCAGGATGAAAGGCAGAAGGCCTGGGGAAGGATAGACTTGAGAGAGATTTGACTGAATGTGAGATACTCCCCTGCACAAGGTAAGTAATGCCAAAGGGACTACTCTGAAATGGTAAATAGTAGAAGTATAACAAGGAAGAACTCTAGTGTGGTGAGATTCATCAAAAGACTAGTCAAGAAAGCTTATTTTTGACTGTTCTCAATAAAACCCTTCCATCTGCTTTTCATTCTCTCTTGTCCTCTCAGCGAAGTAAATCAATAAGTACATCTCTCCAGGCTGGATGAAATATTTATGTAGATCTTCTTCCTTTTTTGCGTGACATATTCTATTACCAACTTCCACAAGAGGATTTCTAGTGTTCATCTCTTCCACTGACCTGGCGGTGCTCCGTTTCTAGATATTCCTAGGTTTCACAGGCTTATCTGAACATGTCATGTAGTTTTGTGAAGTTTACAGACCCCTTAGAACTCACCCCCAAGTATATAAATAGGAAGACATTTTTCAAATCTGTCATAATAATTTGAACACAGGGGTGCTAACCCAGAAAATATCAGTGAAGAAATTTAGTTTGAAAGATCAATAATCCAAATGCTGGGGAGACAATCCATTCTTGATTAAAACTAAATTGCATTTCCTGCACTACACAGTAGTTTGGAATGTTAGTCACTATAGTCTTATCTGCCTGATTTCCTTTCAGTGTGTGTTAAAAATATAGGAACACTGATATGTGTCTATCTTAATACTTTGGCAGAATAATGTTAAATCTATGCAGCAAAGTGATCTTAAAATAAGATGAACATAGTAGAAAACTTGCTGTAGGAGCAAATAAAGCAAATAAAACATAAAAATATGTTGCTTTTCTTTATCCTATTGAATCTTTCATGAATTTCATTAAGAAGAAATAGGATCTATTTATTCCTAGTTAGTTCACTTAAGACCAGTATAGTTTGGTTACTCAAGAAAAAGTGTTTTGCAGGGTGGGTAAGGACCTATGCCTGCTCAATCCAGTCAAAGTAGATGATGTGTTTTCTAGTCTATATATTCTTATGTTCAATGACTGCAACAATTTGCACAAGAATATTCCAGAACCATTGATCAGCTTGGTACCAACCAAAAGCTCCATACAGTGTGAGAAATTATTACAATTCTTAGTGAATTTCTTAGTTTTATCACTGTATAAAATTCCATCCGTGAATCACCACTGATCTTTCATGAACACCATTGAAGGCAAAACTTTAATAATTATAGGAAACAAAATGCCTGTTGAGTTTCTGTAAAACTCTAATCCATGTTAAGGCAAGGCACAATGGAGAAAGAAGCTCACAGTTAAAGTACATATTTTTTTAGTAGACTAAAATAATAATGGTAAAATACAATTTAATAGTCATAGAATGGTTTGGATTGGAAGGGAACCTTGAAGATCACCTTGTTCCAAACCCCCTGCTATGGGCAGGGACACCTTTCACTAGACCAGGTTGCTCAGAGCCCCATCTAGCCGGGCCTTGAACACCTCCAGGAATGGGGCATTCACAAATACCCTGGACATCCTCACAGTAAAGACTTTTTTCCTGCTATCTAGTCCAAACCTATTATCTTTTCATTTGAACCATTCCTCCTTGTCCTGTCTTACAAACCTTACATGCTCTTGTAAACGATCTTGCCCCACCTTTCCTGTAAGTTTCTTTGAATTTCTTGTACAAGTACTTCTGCTGCATTAGAACTTTGAATGTCTATTTGCTATCAATACCATTCCCATCTTATTTTCTTTGACAGTGAAGCTTGGTAAAATTGTAGTTTTATACGGAACTGGAATGAAAACGAGTAATGTTAATTGCCCTTTGTAGTAGAAGTTATGTACTTTAAGCAACTAGATCAAGTTTGACATTCTATGAATATTTTGTGTTACTGCTATGCTCAGGCAAGCTGTTCTATGCACTCTGCTACAGGAAATCTCTCAACTTCACTCTTTTTGATTCTGTTTATACATCTTCTCCAAAGGGAGCAGATACTTTGCAGCTTGCAGTCTTCCATTTCATAGTTGATCCCTTAAGTGGGAGCATAAAAGCAGTATTTACCATGGTGGATGTGACTGAGCCTGCCATAGTCTCCATTTTTTTCTACAAATGGATCGACCTTGAATTACTATTGGGAATGACCCAAACCGGTGAGTCTTTCCAGTAGCATTCTTTCGAGATACTTGGTACAATTTATACCCTGTAGATAATTGTGTCAGGCTTTCTGCTGGCACAGAAACCATCGACATAATAATTTTTCTTGGCTTTTATCTTCAAACTCTTTATAAAAATTGTAAGGACTTAGATAAGCACTTCCATACTAGTATATTCCGAAACTATGGACACATCTGTAATAACAAATACTGCCCCTGGTTATCACCCTTGGATATCGGCAGTGACCTTTCTTATTAGCACTACCCTCCAATATAATGAATAGAGGTTATAATCACCTGAAAAGACCTCATTAATTATCCCTATCACCTTTTTATTCTGCAAGTTGTCTTTATCTTACAAGATCACATATGTGACTTTGGAGAATGTTACAAACCGTAATACCAATGTTGCACACACAGTCAGTGAAGAGTAAACTACTGTTTCCATAGCTATAGTAAATGGTCATTATGGGTAGATGTATTAGAAGAGTGGTTTCTTGTTTAAATGTATTTAATTATTCACAAGCATATGCAGAATATTTGTTTACACAGTTCCTTTGTGTATATGGGAAGCCCTCCTGGCAAAGTTAAACATCTTTACATGCATACAAAGTTTCCTATTTCAATTGACAGAGCTTCATTAAATTATTTATAATTACCTTCTTCGTTCCTTTTTGTTATGACTGGTTTGAAACAGACATGCACAAAGGCATTTCTAATCGTGCACTGCATTAATATGAATAAATATTCCAGAAGGCCAAGATTATGCACCTTTCACATATTTTTCCCCTGTGGAGTTGACTTAGCAGAAAATCATGAATCACACAATTTTTCTGATAACACAGTAAGCAGTTAAGAACATTATCCTTTAATAATCTCATGCTATTTTTTTTCTATTGCAACCTGAAAAGTATGGAACATAAAGAAGATAGGGATATATTGGGAATAAAATATATAAATAAATGGTACAAAGTGAAAACTAGCTTTTTTATTTGAAAAGTATTCTGCTGGGGTTTCTGGAGTTTTGAAAAATTAATGTATCTATTAATAAAAAGAGAGTTTTTACTGTACTGCAGACTATCCATAGTACCATTGATATTTTGCGATATTTAAAATCTATCACCTTGTGTTAAGAATTTCATTCCATTCTTTTTTTTTTTTTTTAGAAAATGGTGAGAAATAATGGAATTCAAGACACATGATGAACTTTGTATTTTTACTCTATAGCTGTTAACTTGAAATCTGAAAACTTGTGGTTTGTGTCTTACTTTTAGTATCTGTAGCATTCTAAAATGAGTATTCCAAAAGTCATTCATATCTGATATACCATACTTTTACAGTTTGCAGATTCTGAAACTAAAGGAATACAGATTCAAATTTGAATATAGCTTTGCACGTCTGGGATCACCAAAGGTGCTAAAGTATGACTGAACAAGAGTTCTCTCTCAGCACCATGTTTGAGTATCAGGGCTGAGTACTCGGAAAACACAACGGAGGAGAGCAGACAAAGATGCAGTACTGTGTAAAACAGAACTTTGCACCAACCTATCCCAGGTGTGTATATATGTGTATGTGTGCATGCTCTATGTAGCAAACACAAAGTAATCAGTGTTAGTTCAGAGTGTAGTGAAAAGAGGGCTAAACTAATTAAAATTGCCTTGCACTTACTTGGACAAACCAGTTTACCTGGACAATTATCGTGGATCAGCTGTGTCTAAAACCTTAGTTTTTCTTGAGTTTTCTGTTGTGTGTCCCAATTAAATATTAATTGTCCCAGAGAGAAAGAAAGGGTTCTTCCGATCCAGTAGTTAAACTGGAGTTATATGAGAAGAGTTATCTTAGTTGAAATTGATGAATGATGGAACAACTTCATGAGAATTTTACCTATTACCAACTTTACCTGTTAGATTGACGGCTAAGCTACTCGTCAAGGATTGAGAATTCAAATATTCTCATTTTAAGTATTTGTCTAACCATTAAGAAAAAAAAAGATGGCATCATCCTCAGCATTCTTTTGCTTGTTCACTTTCTATTGCACATGCCACAAGTTAACTTTTTATACATTTTGCATGAACAGAATTTAGTGTTTTGTTTGGGTAACAGTTAACCATTTTAATTTGGGTTTTATCTAGCTAGATGCTTTTTATTAATTTTTCTCTTAATTTCTGTCACTGAATTAATTAAACACTTATAAAAGAATACAACGAGATCTTGTAACTAACATGCAAGAGCCTGTGGGACATCATCTCTGTTTTAACGCCCAGAGGCTGGAAAAGCTCTCTTCCAAACAAAGGTAAGATCTTAGTCCCACTGGTAAAATCCCAGTCCCACAAATTCCTTGAGATAGACTACTGGATTCCAGGATTAATACCCTCCACTTTCCTAAAACTCACTCATATCAGACTGTCAGATGGGTAGTAGCTATGTACTATACATAGTATATACATTTCTATATTTTATGTGGTTTTATGTGTATGTACACTCCAGAGGGTAGATGTAACAGGAAAGGAATTTAATTCAGGCATATGCCACCAAAAAATGCCTAGAGTATTAATAAAAATTAAAGGTCCCAAGAGCACAATTACAATTGCTGTATAAATTTCAGTTTTTTCATAATGCAGTTTTTATGGCTACTGAAAGAATAACACTGTACTATAGCAGAAGAAAATAGATATAATTTTTTTTCCAATCAGCCTGTGAAATACATACAATGTGGTTATTTGCACAATCTTCTCTAGAAAACAATATTGGTACACGTTCGTAGATGATAGTTAAAAATCTGTGTTCCTGTACAGTCAATGGAGAGAGGTATAATCTGCTGAGGGGGTAATTCAAAACTCAGAAGGGAAATGTCTGAGGTATGAATAACCCACAAAGCATGCAAGAAACACACCTACACCTTCGACAGATGGCAGACACATTAAGGTTGGATGTGAATATAAAAGAGAGAGCCTGCATTTCTTTATGGTCCCAGAACGCCAGTAAAAATACATAAATTATGAATCCAAATCTCTCATGACAATAGTTGCATACTGGAATAACCACTAATAAATAAAACAAAAGTCAGATAATATCTGCAACAGTGCAGACAAAGCCACACAATCTCAACTCATCTCTTGACTAGTGATCAATGTCGTTTCGCATAAAATAAGCAAAGGTGAAAATGAAACACTGACATTGTGAACGCTTGATTAAATCTGGAGCCAATTAGGCTGGCACGGTTTAAGTTAAGAGTACGGGTGATAAATCATCTCACTCTTAGGTCAAATCAAAGAAGAGACACTATTAGAAAGACAAGCATACTGCAGCCAAGATGATTCAGAGCGTGGAAAATTACATGATTGTTAGCAAAACCCTGACAAGCATTAAGACTAATGTATTAAATAAATGCTGATTTAGATTAAAAATATTCTGTGCAAATCTGTTAAAAGGGAAGTTGTAGTTGTTTTCCTATACTTCTATATTTAGAATTTTTGCCTATAAATAAGGGACCAATTCTTGTAACTTTTCTAATACTCAGTTTCTCCCTCCATACTGATATATCCAGATTGTGCTACTGCTTTTTCCTTCACAGCATTTCATCCTTCTCTGGACACATTCCAACACTTCAAATGTCTCTCATGAAGTGAGGGGCCCAAAACTGGGACAATACCCAAGTACAATATCATAAGGACTTTAATCACATTCCTATTTGAAATAATCAGGGAATGCAGATTCTGACACTTCAACATCTGTAACATGTCATATTCAATCTGTGAAACTAGGACTGTATTGTGGCTACTCCTGAATAACTGTGTCTCTAAAAGGCATTGAGAAAACTTGTGCTTCTGCAAAAGGGTCTGACCATGCTTAAAAGTAAGAACTATATCTTTTGTTTTATTCTGGAGCAATATTTTTTTCAGATCTCTTGAGCTCTGACAATTGATAACTTAAATAGGGCTGAAATCAATAGGTGTGACATTGTTAACTTTTATAGGGACATCTTGTGTCAACAGAGAATGGATGAGTTTGTTTATGGGATCCTTGCCGTTGATGGCACAAGTTTCAGTGGTACTATTAGTAAAGCTTTCCAGAGACTGATGGTTTTGTACTGGTTTTTTATTTATACTGCATGCCACTTTTTTCTATTCTTCTTATCATTTATCATGTGTTTCATTTTCTGACTGGTCTTTGTTTGCAATAAATTATCTTTTATCACACTTCTACTTTTGCAAGTCAAATGGTCTGTTCAGGTTTAATTAGAGGCCATAACACACTCTAGTAAAATTCCGTTCAGTTGGAAATAACTTTGAGATATCCGAATTCACAATTCACTGCACTGCGTTTGGAAAAAAAAATACTGTTTTCACAGATGAACTGGAAATATGTTTCACCATTAACTGTAGAACTACTGGCCAGATGATTCTGTTTAGAATTAAGTTGGGTTTGTGTGCTACTCTCAATGTAGTATGATGCAAATGGGTTATATAATTGAGATGGGCCTGTTTGAAAATCCCAGTCTGTATATTTAGCTTCTCCATTTTCTTTGCTTTTCTGAAAGACATACACTAAGCTTTAACAGCTTTTCCAGTGTAACGCAATTGCTTTCCATGTCAAACAAAAGCCCTTATTAGTGTGAGGTAATCTGTTAGCTACTAAGAAGATTCTGGTATGCTAGCAAACTAATAAATATTCATAAATAAACTTGAACTAGACAATGCACAGATTCTCCGAAGAATGTGCTATAGTCTTAATCCAGAGTGTTGTAGTAATTAACAGATAAAAGGGGAGGTTCATTAAATGAATATGCAATGCCATGAAATCAGAGCTGTGCATTGATCAATGCTAACTTAAAGATTCTTCCTCAGCTAGAATATTTTGACACCCCATTTATCACTAGTACTATTTTTAGATTTTTAATTAGCAGATCACCAGCCCTTACCTCATTAACTTAGCTTCTGCAAAAACATTATTTCTACAGATAATAGCTAGGTTAGAATAATCACCACTCCCAATTTCTTGGGCTGTAAGGAAGGACAGGACTTCAGCTTCTGTGACATGAAAATATATTTCATACCAGGCAAATGTGACCTTGACTCAAGAGCATGTGTCTTACTTTCCGAACAATTTCTCTTCATTTTATTTTCTTAAATGCATTAACCTCAAAACATGCACCATTTCAAAGACAACGGAAATGTTTTCTTAATTTATCTTAAATGCTTATTTCTAGCCCTCTGTTTTCAAAAATGTTGTGGGATATATTTCAGCAGAAAATTGTACCTTGATGTGTGTTTAACACAGCTTGCTGTATATTTGTATAGATAGGTTTTTAAATGCTTGGCCTTTATAGTCTTTTTATGAGAGAAAACAATTTCCAGAAGCTAAAATGAACCAAATAAAGACATATTTACACTTATGTTTTCTAAGTATAAAGGTTTAAGAAACTAAGAAGAAGCAGACATTTGACAAATCAATTAAGTATGTCTTGTGCAGATGCTTGCTTCAATTTGAAGTGCCTATTTTATTGCTCATACTGTTGGAAGGTATGTTCCACCACTAGTGATGGATAGGAACATACATCATGCCATACAGTTTCAAGACTATACAATTATCTCTGCAACATGCATGTTATATTTTCAACACACTGCGTAAGGCTTAAAGTTTTCCTGTTGCAAGATCCACAATTAAATCATCTTAATGTCTTTTTGCTCTAATATATGTAGCAACAATGAAAACATTAGGCTAGCCTCAATTAAATAGCCAATGAATTAAGTAGTTGAACAATATTTGCACCCCTAGCTGTTCTATCTAATTAAAATTCCTATCAAATGGAAGAATTGATTAGTCTCTTCAAGCAGAGAGGTTTGCATCATGCAAGCAGTCTAAGTAATTTACATTAGAGCTTTCAGCACATTTCAAATGCTGCTATCTCTGCTTTGTGAAACAGTTTATGGCATCCTAAGACTTGCTTCCATTACATTGACTGATTTTGCAATCAATAGTAAGACAGAAGTTCAGAACACAGTCTGAGAAGGTCATAGTGCTTCCACTGAAGATAGTCTGGGTAAAGGTCACCTATTTATTTTGTGGTTTATGATGTTTACAGCTATGGTCTGATATGTAGCCATGTGTACGCAAGCTCATTAAGTACTAATGTTAGCTTTGTAATGAAAACAATCCATTTTCAAATTTAAGATTTAATTTTTTCATTTGCAATATTTTTGATGTAAAAAATTAAGAACACAAGACTTTGTCAAGATAATTACACAAAATCCAAAGCTTATCATTACATTATTAAATCAATGCTATGGATGAAAAAATGAATTTGTGGGAAAAAAATACCATTTGCTCTAATTATAATGGAATGTTTCAATTCAGACAACCACATACATATTTGGAAAGACTCATTCAGGCTCTTTTTCAGTGAATGATACTGAGGAATGATATCACTGGAGGATGTGATAACCTTCTGCAAAAAGTTTGCAATGAGCAGAAAGAAAGCAGTGTCAGGGGAGGTTTAGGTTGGATATTAGAAAAAGACTCTTCACCCAGAGGGTGGTCGGACACTGGAAGGGCTCCCCAGGGAAGTGGTCACAGCACCAAGCCTGACAGAGTTCAAGAAGTGTTTGGACAATACTCTTGGCCGCATGGTGTGACTGTTGGAGACGGTGTTGAGCAGGGCCAGGAGCTGGACTAGGCGATCCTTGCGGGTTCCTTCCAACTCACCTTATTCTGTGATTTTGTGAAATCCTGACAAAATTTTTCATGAACACTGTTATTTTCATGAAGAATTAAGGGGCTTAATTCTACTGGTAGACCCCAGGAATTACGGCAGTTTTTAATATATCTGGAGTATTTAGATGGAATCTGAGATGAGCAGAGAGGCTTTCACAAAGTGTATAATCTTAGATCTCTGTTGACCTGGGTTGACCTTGGATGTTGTGAGAGACTGAAATTTTAATGGCTAATGACTCAAACAATTGGCCATTTGCAAAGGCAAGGTTTGCACACCCAGCCAAAATGGAGAAGGAGAGTTTTTTGTGTGTAATGGCAAAACCTCTGAACCTCATAAGACAAAAGCGGTGCACAACCACCACTGGAGGCTACAAGCTGGTGTTTGAGCCCAATAATCTGCCAAGTCAGGGTAGTGCTTTCTATAATGCCAATGTCCTCCCTTACACAGCTGGCTTCATTTTAAAACTCTCCCCTCCCCTCATGTAGGCCTAAAGGTATTAATTCCTTCTGATAGGGCATACCCAATGCCCCAATCAATTACACTGTTATCAGAGACAGCCATCACGTCTTACAAGGTGTTATAAACCATTAAAGACCCCAAACTGTCCCAGATTAATCTCTGGGGCCTTCCACCAGAGGATTGTGCATGATCGAAACTGTTGCAACAAAACCACAGAGTTGCATCAGATACTGTAAAACTCCCCCGTCCAGGGGAGGTACCTGGGCATTCCACCCAAACCTGAACATATATTAACCTGTTAAACACTTATGTTTCATGGGCTTCCCCAACCCTCAACAGATCAAGACTGGTCTCATCACTGGATCCATGAGTGGTGATATCTTTCTACTTTTATCCTTTCTTTCCCGTTCTTTCTTTTCTTTCTACATTTTCTTAAACTTTTTTTATGCTTTTATATCGCTATATTTCTATAGATGAAAATCAAATTGGTTCCATGCCTCCTTTCCATTGCAAACAAATTGTTCTAAAATGAACCCTACATGTATACACACTGGTCATTCAGCGTCATTGCACTCTAATCTGCCCCAAAGGATCTATTAACAAGAACCTCATTTCTTGCCTTCAGGAACGGGTTTTAACAGACATACCAACGAGAAATTATTGCCCTTATATGAGAGTAACTTTTCATAAGTCATGAAATTTTCAGACTTGTGAAAAAAGATGTTCACTCCCCTGTTAGAGTTTAAAAGTTTAATAAAGGACAACAGGGGTCAAAGAGAATAAAGCAAAAAAAAAGTGCTCTGGGTGCTTGACACTCAGCCAAGAGCACACCTGCCACGTGGAGACACCCTTTACATACCTTTCTTATTGCATCAGCTTAATGCATATTCAGAATCAATTATGCATATTCAAACTTTTCCCCAAACTAGTTTACATGTTCCAGGAACTGTTTAGCATGGCTCCTCCTCGGGTCCGCCTTTTTAGAGCCTGCGTAGTAGCTGACTACTACGGTCAGTTTGGTCAGTTTTTATTATCACTTCCAGCTTGGGCTTTGGTCTATGGTTTCTGCAGACGGTAGTTGCTGATAGTTGGTATGTCAGTAGCAGGGGTCTTCATTCTTCATCATATGTTCATTGGACGTTATCCAACCAGGCAGACAGTTCAATTACCACAAGTATAACTATATCAGCTATTTCACTGTTGTGTCTAAGTTTAGTTAAAAACAGAAATAAAGGCATTAGTTATTGCTGCAAAACTAAATAACAAAGCTACTTTAAAATTATACATATAGCATCCATTTTAACATTTGCAGAAAGCCAAAATTATAATATGTATTTATAACAAGACTCCATCAAAAAATTACTGCAGTTCAGAAAACAAAAAATTTTAAATTTATCAGAATTTCACCATATTTTCTTTTATGCAGATGTCAGCTCCTACCCAACTTTCTTTGGATCCAAAAATGCAGAGATAGGGTGTTGCCAAAACCATTTTTTCATCCAGAGCACATCAGCTATTCAGTAGTAAAGGTAGGTTATTTCAAAGACAAATTTCCTTTAAAACATTACCAAGATATATTGAATTTATACATACATGAAGAATTTGCCCAAAACTTGGCAATTCAGATGACTCTCCTGAGTGAATATCTGAAATTCTTGACCCTTGCCCTATCTTCTGATTAAGCTTCTTTTTTAAATTTATTTTTTATCTTCTTTTCATCCCTGCCTTGGCAGATGCTTGCAGGAAGAAAAGGAAAGGGGCTCAGCTTGCTCCAATCTGAAAAGAGTGAGATAAACCAGTGTAATTATCCAGTATGTGTGCTAGAGTGCCCTTGTGTTCTAAAACCAATGAGTCCTGCTTCATCCACTAATGCAATGATACTTTTGTGATTACCCCATAACTACAGGTCTGTATCCCAAGCAGGTGGAGGCATCATGACTTCTCCACAAGGCAGATGCCTTTTTCCAGGAGAAAAGCAGGCATAGGTGAACTACCTGAAGGAGGACAGAGGGCCTCTGCTCCCCACACCAGCATCAGCTAACTCGGCACATACATTCACATATGCTGTGACAACACGTTTGTGCAGTGGCCTTGAAAGGACAACGTCATAGCAAATGCATTTCAATGCAAAAACATAAAGAAAATGTGCACTTCAAATAAAGAATTCCTGCGTATTATAATATCTGTAGCAGGGCAGCAATCCCAGCATCTATAGAGCAACATCTAACGCCGACAGCACAGCTCCTAATATCTATGGCAACATGGCAAAGGGACCTCAGACGAACAACAGAGCTCAGAGTGCCACTGCCAGTGCCACTCAGCAGCTGCTCAGAAACCCTAACAAGGCACTACATTAGAGAAGGCATAAGAGGCTGAATATATAAATAACATTATATTGCCTTTCTATAAATCAGAGGGTGCTGTAGTCTCATCCTGGGTACAGTACTGGTCACCTTGTCTTAGAAAACATATTGTGAAGGCAAAGGCAGAGGCAGCTTGCAGAGGAGTGATGAATCATCAAGGGCATCTCAGAGATTAAGAGAGATTGAGAAGATTAGGACTGTTTACTTTGGAAATAAGAAGAGAGGACATGATCAAAGTATCTGAAGTACTTCAAGAAGTGTCTAAAAGACAGAGTGGTGTGATTGAAAATTACTCTTTTCTATGTCTCAGAGCATAAGACAAGAGCTGACTCAATTAAATTAAAATGAGGAGGAATTAAAACTGACGCTTAGGAACCTGAGGGTACTAACAGGCCCTTGTGGCCCTGCCTAGTCTCCCAGATACCTCCCACACCCCTTCCCTTTCCAAATGGCCAGGGACCCCAATTCAGCTGAGCACAGCACCATCAGTCCCTGCCCCAGAGATATTTCCAGCACCTGTGTCACTGTATCATTGTTTGTATCTCCTTGGCTGACCCAGATCTACTGCCTCCTTCTCCCTGTTGCACATTGCAGCAGCTTGGAAAAAAAAACCAAACCGAGACCACTACTTCTTCTAGCATGATCCATCTTTATTACACACACTTCAGTATTTATATGTTTCTGCCATGGGAAAGTTTTAAGAAAGTTTTGGGAATGTGCAGAGGGAAAGACAAAACAGCTACACCCCCAAACACCTTGCAGGGCAGACTTTTCTGCCCCTTATCAGCCACTCACGCAAACATGTCATCTCCCAGCGTTCTGGGAGATAAAGGAAAAACATTCACACGTGGTGCTTACAGCTGTGGTCATTTACCTGGTATGCATCTTCCTGAGGGAATAGGCGGCCTTTATCAAAGTTAAGATAAACAAGTAACAAGCTGGTTTTTTACACAGGGCTCTCGTTAAGGGCAGGATAGCTGCTGCAGGCCTCTGCACTCATGGGGCCAGCAGAGCCCGTAGCTATTATGACCCGCCCTGTCCTGCCATGTTCTGTGGAGTGGCACCCATCAGCTCCTGGTCCTGTTCCTGGGGGAGCTGCCTGCCTGCAGCCATCTCAGGCCGCCTGGAGCTGGAGGCCAAGCTCATGGTGCCCCATGAAACCCCCCATAGCCATTGAGCTCCGAGGGTTGGTCAGCAGGAAAAGGCTGAGCACAGCCCTGCTGGCTGCCAGCTCCTGATGGAACTAAATCCCCTTAGGATTCCTCTCCACCAATCTTTACCTAGATTGTGCTGTAAATCTAGGCCCAGAAATCATCAAGTTTCTAATTCTGATGTTAAACTATTAAATGCATGACTAGTAGACTAAAGATATTGGAAATTCTTCAGCAAAACCAAAGCTTTTATTTGAAAAATCCAGCTTAGTCACCAGAAATCACACAAGAGCCCATGTCACACTTGATCAATGAATTGACATGGGCTCTTGTGTGATTGATGTATATCATGGGCATGATATACTTGACTTTGTATATCCAAGTTACCTTGATTAGAGTGATCTCAGCTATGCCTGCACCCTACTGCTTATCCAGATGACCTCCAGGATCTCTTAAACATTCTGTGATTCCATGATACATTAAAAAATAGTAGTTTAAAAATTGAATCCTTTACAGATCAGTGACTTAGGAAGAGCCATCAATCTCTTCCTTTGAAGAATAAAGAGTGGGCATTATTTTTACTCCATCTCTGTCTAAGGCACTACTCTCGTGAGACTTCTCTGCTCTTAAAAAGCAGGCCTAGAGGACAGTGTTTTCCAACAGTAGAAAGTTTGGAAAGCTAGCAAAAGTTTGTGTTTCCTTTATTAAAATGCATTGCTTCTGCCCTGTAGGACCTGAAAACCTCTGAAGGACTTCCCTAAATTGTTGGAGTACTTTATATTTACACTTCTAGTTTCCAGTTAATTGATACACTCTGCTCAGTTAAGAAAAAGCTCCAATTTTCACTTGTCAGCCTTTGGCTTCCTTTCATGTACATAACTTCAGTGGTTAAAGTCAAATTTATAGTATAAGTTATTCCAATTGTGAATTACATTGTTTTCCTTCTTATAAAGATGGGCTAATTATTAAATTAAAAGAAAGCACATCGTTTTTCGCTGCATACCTGGAAAAGAGGTTTGGATATTTGTTCCTGTAATTGTGGTTGTCATAAACATAGCTGATTATTTTGTCAGATATTAATTCAGGTTCATTTTTATGGCTTCTTCAGGTATATTTCCCTTTAACTTGAAGTTATAAAATATGAAGATACCATTAATTAACACTAGAGATCTAAGTGGAGGTAAGAATCACAGTGAGGCTCTGTGAGCAGTCCAAGAAATATTTGCCTCCATAAGCTTAGCATGCTTTACCAGGAAGAGGATGTATGCGTTAAACTTAACTTAGAATGTGGAAATTAAAATAAAATAAAGCATTTTCTTAAGTAGGAGCTGTATGACTAATACAGCTTATCTGATATTCAGTGTTTCCCAGATCAGAATGCTCAGATATAGGTTTGGGAGATCAGCTGGGCTTCTGCTCATAGATAACAAAATTCTACTCTATTTATCATTAAAACTCACATAAATGCTTATTAAACAACTACGAGAAAAAGTTCTGAAAATCAGGAGAAAGTGTTGATAATTTTGCTGCAGTGTTTTATCCAAGTAATTCTCTTACTTTGAAAGTTTCACTTAAAATAGTCACAATAAATGCAAGAGTCAAACTGATGCTGCAAAAGAACAAATGCCAACAGTCACTTAGCAGTTTTCATCAAAGGATTAGTGCAATCAAGACTCGAAAATTTTTCTTTCCATGACCATGATGAAAAATTTAATCCTTTTGACCTCAATAAATATGTACAGGAAGATAGTTATATTTTGTAAAAACTTGTCAAAGCTGGAGCAGGACCTGGTGACCCTGGACAATGGAATCTTGAAAAATCTCTCCAAAAAGGTGCTTGAAAGGACTCTACTAGGGTATATTCAGATCATGGTTTAGGTGCTCCCAGGTCTGAACTGGACTAAATTGCATTAATGTCATCCTTAGCTTGCTTCACTCTAGCTCTTCATCTCAGTATGTCTTACTGTCAAGGATCAAAGCATAACAAGAATACCTAATGTTCTGTAGCATAAAGATTTTTCCACTACAGTGGAACTTGTGAGATACAAGGACTTGACTCAGGCAAGCTATGCAGGGTATTCAATAAGAAGACTTTTTGTATATGGTCCAATAGTAGAGACCTTGAACTTAAGTGACAAGAAGCCCTTTTATAAACAGTATCTATTGATTTCAGTATCTATCTTTTTGTTTGCATCCATTTTTATCTGAGTACAAGGCACACAGAAGAAAAAATTAAAAAGGAAGGCAAATAAAAACAAACAAACAAAGAAAACGAAAAAAGAGGGGGAGAAATGGTAGAGATAGGGTGAAAGATTTTTGTGAGATTGTTCTTATTTCAAGTTGGTTTTCAGTTGCACTCAAATAGCCTGCCTGCAAGCTGCTTCAGAGAGCAGGAATGCTTTTCCCATAGTAATGTTTCATTTCTTATGCTGGTTGTACTCCAACATGTTACTTATATGGGAAAAGGCCAAGAAAAAGTGTGATGAAGAATATTATCATGGCAAGAAAAATGGCAGTTAACTTCCAAGAATAGCATAATCTTCAACGTTTGTTTTACACAGTATGTAGAAATCAGGAACAGATTCTTCAAATAAACAAATTTTTAATTTGGAGCACTTATTTGGCATATTTTGATTGCCTCCATTTCACATGCAGACTATGGGTAGGTATTCAAGACCTTTGATTTCACAGAAGAACACATAATGGAGCAAATGGATTTTTTCTTCATTGCCTTCTTACACCTTATAACTATCCAATGGACCCAATATAAACCTGCAACTTCTCAAGTAAAAAAATGAGACCATGGCTCTTATATTTAGTCCCACCGCACTCCACAGCCTTATTAAAGAGAATAGTTTCTTGTGGTGTTAAAAGTCATTCAGCAGGCATCAGTTTGTATTAAATATAGTACCCTTAAAAATCTCATTTGATAAGGAAATGAGTATGGTTTTAAAGATGTTACCTCAAGGAAAGTTCAGCATTTCAAATTAATGATTTAATCTTTGAAATATTACAGCTACAAATATTAAATTGTTTAAGAGTAGTAATTATAAAGTGGATATTATAAATAACAACATATGGCATCACTATGAGTATGAGGCTGAATTAATTCCTGAGGCTCTGATGCCATTCATAAACCTCTCACAGTTTATGACTGCAGCTGAGTTCTTGAGTGAAATACAGCCTTGTGTTTACTCCAGGGCTATCTATTATGCGCCATGTTATTCAAATGGATTCTTATGTTGATCCTCATGCTTTGCCTCTGAATTGTTTTCCCCTAGTCATTAACACAAGCTTGTAACTTTTTCCCTCAATACAAGTCCTCATTTTTTTCAAGAGAAAGAACACATCTGAACAGAGACATTGCAACAAATCACATAGTCCAACAATTCACAGCCTTTCAACATTCATGGCTGGAGTAAAGGGAGCAATTTTATATGGAAAGGAAGATTTAGAGGCATTTAATTCAGTTTTTCATCTGGATAAGAGAAACCAATTCTGGGCAGCCAGCTGGCTTTCCACAGATCAACGTTGATTCATGAAATCTAAATAATGCTATTATACCACAATGACCTTCTTGAAATTAATCTAAACATAAACCTCCTGGAAACAAGGCTCATCAGCCTAGCAGAAGCAGCACAAAAGGTTCCTGAATTGTATCCAAATCAGAAGAATAACTGAGTAGTAGGTAAAGACAAGAGATTATAATAGGTTACACTGCAGTACTATAAAGCTGGTAAGAACTAGAATGCCATATTGGAAAGTTTTTGAATGTCTCCGATATGTTAACATCCTTAACATCCTTATATGTTAAGGATGAATGTGGCTTTACTAGGGCAGTGTCTGTCCTGCTTCATATCTCGTTCAGAAACATTATAGGAGGCCTGCTGTAAACCTAGCAGAAGGAATATGAATTCTTTCCACTAAGTTGAAGGGTCTTTGCTCAAACAGTGCATATTGATCACAGAAGCAACAAGCATTCCGTTTCTATCCCATGAAAATGTAATTATTTATTCTGAAGCACCAAAAGTTTGCTGAGATCAATAAAAAAACAAATGTAAGAGTAAAGTCCCTGGCTTAAATAACTTAAAAATCTGGGAATGTGAACAGTGAAAAAAACTTTTCTGACTGACTTTGAAAAGATAATTTAACAGCTTGTGTTCAACTAAAAAACTTCAGTAGGACTTGCATGAATATCTAGACTTTTGATTAACACATCCTCTTACTGCCATTCCCCAGTTTTGGCACTCCAATTTGAGTACGCACTCATTATTTTAATGAGAGTATTTGTTTATTATTTTAGCTTCTCCTTGTTTTGACAAATTAAACATCCCTGAGAACACTCACAGAAATTAAAATCAACTGGTCTGGAATGGCCTACATCCAGGCTGATTCTTCAGACTCCAAAATCTGGGATGTGAGGCAAACAACCTATAGGAAAGGATAAATTATTTGTTTGCTTTATCTCCCAAAGTATGACGAATTACCAGGGATACTGCCAGCTGGCATGAACCAACTAATCTCTATTATGGCATCAACACACTATGTACAGAACAAAGTATTTACAAGTTTGGGGTGGGAAGGAGTTTGCTGGAGGTAAGTTGTCTGCGTTTGCAGAGGTAATTATTCTTCTTTCCCACTACATTCCTTACAGTAGGACTTAGTTTCTCCACTGTAAGAGAGCACTCCCAAAGTGCACTCACTCAGCATTTCAAGTTGTAGTCCTTCTGATTCTTCCAAAATGCCACATTAAGCTCTTGGTGTACATCCCAAATATATGCTCTAATTTATTAAAATGAAACCCAAAACTGTGGAGCCTTCTCTGGCTTCTGGTTGTGCCCATGCTCGTTACCTTAAGTGAAGGTGAAATTGAATAGGAGAGACATCCCTGTGTCTGTGGAACTGTTTTCAAACCATCATCTATGTGAGAATCCGATTCTTTTCAATCCTGTGTGATTCTGGGTCTACTAGCTTCTGTAAGCCTCAATAGTATCTGTTAGGTTTGGGTCACTCCTGAAGTGAGTTAGTGGAGATCATTCCCTTCATACTGTCCAGTTATGACACCTCTAATGTATAAATATGGCACACACATACGGTCATTTGATAGTCCATCTACTCAAATGGACTCCTAATTTGTCTTTTCTCACTTAATACAGAGTTTCTGCTGTAGTCCTGTAGCTTTCCTTGGTCATTCTTCCCAGATTCTCAGGCTTCATTACTGTAAAAATCTCGACAGCAATATTTGGTTTAATTGATCAGCTTACACATTGCTGCATTCCATAACCTGTCCATTAAATAATTTGCATTTTATAAATAGCATTTTAACAACTAAAACTATGTTGTCTTACAAATCAAGTAAACTATGCTGCTAGAGAGCTCACTATGTAAGGATTTCTTTTCTGTTCCTCAAGAAAACTTGGCAGAGCATTCAGCCTTAGAAACAAAATACAGCAGATGTAATTAGTCATTACACTGTTCAGCATAATAGCCTGTATTAGATGATCATCACATAAAATCCAAAAAGTTGTTTCTTTATATTTTAAATCAATTCCTAATCAGTTTCATATACCCCAGCAAAAAAGGAGAGTCTGTGCTAATTAATCTGGATTTATGCAATAAATTCTAATAAACAGATATATCCTGTTAAGAGAGATGAAAATTTTCACAAACATGCCAAGATTAAAGGAGGCATATATTTTTCACATCCCTCCCTATAATGCTATACTGTTGGAAGATTACTCTGGAATGCAAGTAGACTACAAGTAATCTGCATGCGTCAATAATATTAATAGGGTGAATAAGACTTGTTAAGACTTTTAACTAAAAAAGACTTTTGACTAAACTAGAAGTTTTTCCGAGAACAAGGGTCAGAAACTTTATGGAATTGCTTTTTTTCTTTTGCTAGCTTGCAGTGAATGGTAAAATTGCTTCCTTTGTATTGTCCTATTTCTGTGTCTGGTTGTGAATTGCTGCCCTAAATAATGAACTAAAAATACGAGTTCATTTCTGTACTGTATTATGAATGTGTTATTGTCACAGCAGGTAATTACAATCATTCACAGTGTGAATATGAAGTCTGAATAGTAAATTGTCCTGAAAACAGCCTTCTCCTGTGAATTTATGAATTTTCAATCTTACTTCTCAATACTGATTAATACTGTGTCACCATTTAACACTCGGGTCATTCAGCGGAACGGGCATCATACCTCAGAAGTCATGGAAGTGCAAAAACACTTACTGGACAATAAAAATAAGGTCTTATGACAATAAAATTAATGGATATTACATCTTTATAGAATAAAGATGCAGGCAGTATATATAAAAAATCATCAAAAAATCTTCTACTACTGCTGCTAAGAGGAAAATTTTTAAAAATAGGTTTGTCAGGGTAAGAAAAAAATGTCTTTATAGTATCATTTGTATCATTGGTATCATTTATATAGGGAGGGAGGAACAGTTTTCTATAGACAGGAAGGAAGCATCAATAGAGCAAAAAAAAATATAAACACTGCATTAGCAAGGCATTTTTGTACCAGTGGTTGGAAAGATTTGTACTTTGCAGTACTGTGAGCTCAAGTTTTAAGAAAAATCTGTTTCTATTAATCTGTAATGACAATGTCTACCTTATAGTGAAAGATGTCTTCAGTGAATTTTGAGGCAGGAACTTTTCTGATTTTCTTCTTGAGCTACATTGCTGCAGTAGTGCAAAAGACATTCAGTAAAATGACTTACCTGAATTCTAAAGTACATCCTTGATGTTTAAAACAGGAACATTAAGTTGGGTATTGCTACGCTTTATCCGATTTCCAATGCTGAAATTTTTTTTTCTGAGAAAAATATTGATTTTTAAAAAGTTCTTTTGCAGTTTTTGAGCCCTCTTTTAAAATACATCTTCTTTTTGATTTTTCAGTAACCTACAGAGAATCAAAAATGATCACAAGGTATGAAAAAAAAAGAATTTCATGAAAGCAATTAAAAGAATATTTTTTAATGGCTTCATTGAAACAGAAAATTTTCAGCTGTCATTCTTTCAAAATTCAAAATTTAGCTTCCAGAGGTTAATGATTTCATACACATTTCTTTCATTTTCAATTTTTAAATTATTTTCATGTGGATTTTTTTACTTCTATAAGAAAAAAAATCTGGTTTCAAACTGTGCTATCAATATGTTGGTTTCAACCCAAGATTTGTTGCTATGTGTTGGCCTATCCATAGATTTAACTAGAATGGCCTTGTAGAATGCTGAGATTACTAAATATAATTGACCTTTTAAAAATTACTCTTATGGTATGTCTCTATGACTAAACCTTAGCCCTTGTTTGTTGTGAAATAATTAATGAGATTTTTCTAAAGCAATGAAATAATATAGGTCCAGAAATGTCATGAAATGTGTTACAGTTGATGTGATTAGTAATCCACATGCTATGTAAATGAAGTCATATGGCTTCTTCTGTAGCTATTAAAATCACCAAGCAGGAAAAGAATATGTATATGTTTCTCTTCAATTTATGCCAGGATCAAGGGAACAAACAATACTGCTGAAATTATAAAATAAAATAAAAATAAGGCTCACAAAACTACTTGAGTATCTCAGTCTCAGTCATTTCAGTGGAGGTTAGCACCTAACTGACTTCTGGGATTACCCCTGCACTACAAAGAAAAGGCACATTGATTTGGGAACCAATTCACTCCGCTGGGACCTCTGCTTTTGACATATGACTTTACCTCATTCTAGGGAAAAAAAAAATAAGAAAATAAAATCTTGTTCAGTACACAAGTTTTGAAGGGGTTTTTCTGTCCTTATGACAATTCTTGGATCCTTAATTGGTGTGAGGAAAGTAATACATCTAAGAAATACTTACCTGACCCATTTGCAAGAACCACTGGAATAGGTGAGATTTTAAAGCATATTTACTTAACTGTTTCAAGGTTTGGAAATCTTTGGTTCAAAGTTAAGAGAAAACTTGTTTTCTTTTTTTTGTCTTATGCTAGATTTTTTTCCCCACCAGCGCTTTGTCCATTATTCTTGTCTATTTACACTTTGTGCTAATTTAAGCTTTTCCTGGCCTATGCCTACACTGAAAAGAACCTTCTTAATTTAGAGTTCAAGAAGCACAAAGCCAAAAAATACTAAAGTAACTTTTTGTACAATATCTATGATTAACTATAGCCTATTCTCTTCACAGTCTCATGCTTTGAAGAATGAGAATTTTTCTCACAAAGAAGAGGTTTTTACAGTGGCATTAATTTTGGTTTGTTTTGGTTTTTTCTTTGTTTGCTTTCTTAATTGATTTGAACAGAGATGGAGGTTGCAGCATGTCATACCATTGCAGATCACAGGTAAATTCAATAGCAGATGCTACTCAGGAGATTCTCCAGAGTATTTGAAGTCTTAGTGTAAGCAAAATAAATACTGTGACTAGGATATAAAGATCAAACAACAGAGATGCTACATTTTGACACAAGCCATAAGCAGGAATGCCTAAATACTCAAAGTTGCTATCTCTGCCATGGCACAATCTCACTCAGACCATGAAGGAAGAAATCTCCATAATGCCCATGGCACTTTCCTGCTGCTTCTTCTCAGCATCAGATTGAAGATGTGCAGATACTGCCTCAGTTTGCACTGCATCAGTTTTTAATTTCCATTAGTTCCTAAGTGCAGGGGTTCAGACAGTAACACATGCTGCCACCTCCTTCTGGAACATCAGAACTACAAGAAGATGCCTCAGCTGGCAGGTTAGCTTAGGATAATGTGATGAGAGAGTCCATTTATTTATAAAACATTATAAAAGAAAGAGTGAAGTGATAAAGCATCCCTGATTTGTTCTCTTCTTTTAATGAACCTCTAGATCAAAAGCAATGTCAATGTACTTCAAGTGCATAGGCTATACAGACAGCAAGTGACAGATTCTGCTGCCAGTTGCTATTCACTTTGAGCAGTAACTTTTATCTTAGAGGAAGCTATTGATGCTGGAATAGTATTTGAGATACTTAAGGATAACAGAATCCTGTATTAATGCAACACTGTTCCAGATTCAATCTGATTGCTTCTGTTAGTCACTGTGCATGTAATATTTATGTATCCCGTGTAAGAGATAGTAAGCAACTCTAAGGCATGAAAATCTGATTTCTGTTACTCCATATCTGCAGGATAATCTGCAAAGTTTGCAACAGAACCACTTGTTTCCCTCAGGGCCTGACCAAGCCTATAGAGTCTTATCCAAAAACAGCCTCCTTTATATTCAGAGGTGGGCAAGTCTGAGGTCTGCAAGTCCCTGAGCATGTCTGGCAGGCAAAGCATCATCAGAGAGGAATGAACAAGACCGGAGTGCTTTGGTTAGCTGAGACCAGGAAGATCTACCTTAAAGAAGTCTCTAGAGAGAAAGGAGGGCCGTAGGCAGAAACTGACACCTTTGTTATCAACAGTAAACCTGTAAAATTTCCAATGCCTTGGTATTGTCTGTCTACTTTAAAATTACTAATGTAGAGAAGAAAACGGGATGTGAGGAAAAAAAAAAGGCAATTAAAATAAACCTCTAATAATTCTATTTAACTGCTGAGTTGTGGGGGCTTTATTTATATTTGATGCCTGTAATAGAAGGAAACTTGCTCAGCCTTCTGAGGACAGACTTAAGAAATGGTGTTCAATAGTTACTTAGATCTTCCTAAGCAATAATCAAAAAAGATTTGCAGCTTATGGAGATGCAACCTGTCTAAAGTGTCTTTATATCTAATGGAAACCTTTCAAGTCCTGCTGCCTAAGCATAGACACCTTCATGTAGCTATAAGGTAGAGGAAGGAATGATTAGCAAATAAAGCAGTCAAATACGAAAGCAGGTTTATTTCCTTTCCCATAAAGATCTTGACACAAAGTAAGTCACATTAAATTTTATCATTTGCATAGTGTTTGCCATATTGACATATGAGAAAATTTACATTACATAAGATATGGCAACTTCCAAATCTTCTTTACTCGGTTTGGGAATGAAGCACAAAATCTTTGATGAAGTACAGAGACAGAGATATTTTAGACAATGTGAAAGTACATATCACATCTTTTTTTAAATCAGTGGCCAACATCTACAATTTCAAATTGCATTTGAAGTTTTGAAATAAAAGTGGGGTTGTAGGAGGTACTCTCTAGTGCTAGAAAAAAGAAATTATTATAACAGCAATAATTTGGGTACACAAGCAGGCTTGTAGAAAGCACAGAGAGCATCACCTGAACAGGATCAGCAAACTCTTGTTACTCTTTTTTTTTTAGTTTATCACGGGGTCAGGGGGTGGGTTGGGGAGGGGGGTTAGTGTTTTCTTTAATTAATTTTTAGGGTTTCTTTCTCTGTTATTGATGGCATTGGTGACCCCTCATTCAAAACCCCAAAATATCATCTACTCTTACCTCAAAAGCTGACATTAATATACTTCAGACACAGCATTGTTTGAATTCAGATTTAATAGCAATTTGTATTCAATACTTCAATTTTTCCTTTTCATTTTTACCTGGAAGTAACTGTTTCTATATCTCCATCTCTAAATGGTAGATTGTAGTGTACATGTTTTGAAGAGATCTTTAGTTTTGCCTATTTCATTGATTATGTGAAAGTTTATTATTATGTTTTTACCCAGTGTGGTTTTGTGTATAGTAGTATAGAGGAATTTTTAAAATATCTAGGAACTTAGAAGAAGAGTTATTATTTAGCTTTGTGTTTTACACATCTTGTGCTGAATGCAATCTTACAAAATATCCCAGGAGGCATGGAATAGATGTTGTTGTAGTGGATTTTAATAGGAAACACAAGAGGTCTGTCTTTTCCAAATTTTCTGGGGATTTATGTGTAGAAAAAAACCTTAGACAGTTCTAAAAATCTGGAAAATAGATTCAAAAGAATAATTCAAAACTTTTAATTCCATTCCGAACCATTTTGTGTGAAGAAGTTTTTTGTTTACATGATTTCACCACACGAAACATAGAAGAGTGAGAAATATTCCCATTTCTCATTAACCTGGTGAAACTTGAGGATTTAGGAGATAAATGTACTTAAGATGCTGGCAGGGGGTTCTTTCAAAACAACATATGAAAGTTAAAAGGATAATCCTACTGTTAACTGGCATATATCTATCACTATTATTTAATATGGTGATACATTCACTGTAATAACAACTTAGAGGTCAGCAGATGTCAGATGGTCATATATAAAAATGTGTATTTAAAAATTTTAAAAGTTAGTTTGATTGGCTCTGACATTTGCAGATAGTATTTGGGGTGGTGTTTCTAAATTTTTTCATCTGTGTTTGTTGTTTTTCTTGGTCATAACAATTTATGACCAAAAAAAGAAAAACAAACCAAGACACCTCCCCAAAGAAAAGCAAACAAAATCTGCTGTTATGTGAGCAAATACAAAAGAATTCATTGTGAAAGAAAGAAATTCTACAGATAAGGTTTATATTACCCAATTCTGATTGCTAAATGCTGTTTTGTTTGACCTGTTTACCTATAGGCTTTCTCTGCAGTGAATGCAGTATCTTACTGGACATTCCCAATAATACTCATCTACTTACTTCAGAAAACTTTTTCAGATAGGATGAATTGCTTTCTGAAGGGTCCTGGCTCTCTCCATCAACTGTAGAAGGAATCTAAACAATTTTAAAGCTATTAAAATTACCAAATTTATATAAAATGCACTTCTCCCATGCAACTTTCTTGTTCTTTAGGTAATTAGATCAGAGTGATTGTTCCAGTTTGAGACAAATTTGGAGGGAAATGTCTGAAATTAACATCCTCTGATAGAAGGCAGGTTTCAGCAGCCCCTCCAGGACAGTGATCCACAACGCACACATAGTACCTTTGTGTACAGATGTTTCAAAATGTGAACTACATTCTGTCAGACGTTTTAAACAGTTTTAAACACTGTTGTAATTGCTGCATGTTGTTGGCATAAAGAGAAGTCATATGGGCAAAAGAAAACCAAGTTAGCATTACTTTCACTTTTTAAGAGTCAACCCATGTGTCTGCACAGAACTGTCAACCAATACTTTTGGCAGCATCATAGAAAACTATGCACTATTATTCCACCTCCCCCCACAAAACAAGCAGGCAGACAGAAGCAGACAGGCTCAGAAAGACTAAATCACATCAATTAATTTATAAAGATAGAATATTGGGAGAAATAAAAAAAGGTCTGTTTAGTTTTGAAGCCTAAGAAATGAGGAAAACTAAGTTAAGGAAAATTTCTATGTCACTTCTCTCTAGCCTGCCTACCTTGTTTTTTTGGTTATAATATAAAATCAGGCAACTGTTAAAACACAACTCACAAGATTCAAATGAACAGACGTGATTTAGACACATCAGTTTTATTAATTTTAATGGATTTTTTTTTTACTACTCGGCAATTTGCTTTTGATGTTTATTGAAATCATGTATTTAATGAGCAATCAGGGTAGACAAAATGTACTCAAATTTAAAGAATATAAATAAGATAGGGAATTGTAGTAATTTAGAAACAGTTTTAATAAAGGTTTTATTATTATGCAAATACTTAATTAGAAAAATAAATTCAGATTGGCTTGTAAACAAACTAAACATGATTAAAAAATTATTAGAAAACAGAACATCTGCAAAAAATAATCTGAAAAATACACTGTTAGTATTCTGAAATCTACTGTGAAATAGTACTCTGAAATCAGAAATAGTATTAGAAGCTTTGAGATTAAGCTGGACAGTAAGCTATATGATAACATAAGGCCTACTTTGCAATTCAGTTTTAAAAAAATTTTCTTCAATATGCTACTTGAAAGCTGCTAAAGTACTCTCTTTTTTTTATATTTTCCTAATTATAATCAGGAGGGAATAACTTCAGGAAATAATTAATAAAAGTTGCACCTGGATGGTTTGTCTGAACGAGGGTAAAGAAAGGTGTGATGACTGTTTAAAACCATCAAAAGCACTAGTTAACATCAAACAAAGATACGCAATGTATGAAGCAATGAACTTTAGAAGTGTAAGCCAAAGGTCTTGAAAACTTTGGCTCAAAGAGAATTACTAACCTACGGAATTTCATTTTGTAAAACTGTTTAGATCTCATCACTTCAGTCTACAAAATTAAGACAAGTGCCGTGTAAAACTTTCTAATGCAATGAAACTAGTTTCTTCATAATACACTTCTAAGCATTATCTATCATGATTTCTTTTAAAGTGTTTTCAAAGACATGTATGTAGAATCCAAAGACAGAGAATTTTATGTCTCTATGTACAGAATTTTATGTCTGTACAACATATAAATGCATTCCCCTACTGTAGATCATCGATGGAAAAAACCTATATTTTTAATCCAATTTTCATATTATTTGAATGGATACCATAGCAGTACTAGAAAAAAAAGAAACTATATCTGAGAATGTGACAGCTAGAAACCTGATATACTATAATCAAAAATTTAATAAAATCTATATATACATAGCCATTTATCTTGCAGCGGTTTTGCTGGTTTTGTCATTTCTGTTCCTTTTTTTGAAATAAAGAAATATTGTTTCACTCAGTTGAGTGAAATCCTGTAGGAATTTAGTGGAATAAGTATGACTTCAATAACTGGTATTATATAATGCTAGTAGAGTATAATAATATTCTCAAGCCAGTAGAAGACACTTTTTTTTTCCCTTTTCTCAACAAATACTAGAAGATAACTACTGCAATAAATCACCTTTTCTCAGTACAGCAAAGCAAATATGTATGAGTCAAATGTACCATAGCAAATGCCATAAAAAATGGTAGCTTACTCATGAGACATAGTGATTGTATATCTTGCCAGCTTCAGTCTGACTTCTCTCACTCTGTCTTTATACTACAATAAGCATTTGATTAAGATCTCAAGAGGTATTTTTAATATAAATTTTCTTTTTGTTCACTTTCTGCTTAGTATTCCCCAACATTTACTATCACTGCATTGGAATTTTTTTGAACTAGCAATGAGGTTCATGTTGGGACACATCCAAAGGCAAAAGGTGGATAACTTTTGTGTTTGGCATAGGAGGAGACACACAATATCCACAGCCAGTGTGTTCATTGGGCATAAAATCACCCTGGTGGCCTCAGCTGCAGTGAGGGATATCAGTTAGACAGAAAGTACAGCACATTTCTGACTCAAGAGTCTTTTTATTTCAGCTGTTTTTTCTCTATGACTTCAGAACGTCCTCACAAGACATGAGTGGTTCTTGTTGGCAATTATGAGGACTGAAATATAAGAGAGAATTACAGTCACCTGACTGAAGACATTTAGATGTAGACCAAGCTGGTTAGGCTAGTTAAGACTACTCTATGGTTGTTGTCTCTCTAGAGATACTTGTGGAATCTCTACATACTACTGAGGGTACCTACACATCTTCTTTATATGAGTTTAGCCCAATTTTTGCGTCTAAATGTAGACAAATGTCATCTAACTTGAGGTGTTTTATTTAAACAAAAGATGAAAATTTTCTCTGTTTTTATAAAGTTGGGAACTGAGGATTCAAGGATATATTTACATATAAAATATTCTGCTATCAGTATACAGAACCATAGAATCATAAAATCATTAAGATTGGAGAAGACCTCTGAGATCATCGAGTCCAACTTTGACTAAACACCACCTTGACAACTAAATCAAGACTAAATACAACTTCCAGGGACAGTGCCTCCACCACCTCCCTGGGCAGTCCATTCTAATGCCTGACCACTCTTTCAGTAAAGAAATTTTTCCTGATGCCCAAGCTGAACCTCTCCTGGCACAGCTTGATGCCATCTTCTTGTCCTGTTACTGGTAAGAGGCCGACCCCCATCTGGCTCCAGCTTCCTTTCAGGTAGTTTTACAGAGTGATAAGGTCTCCTCTGAAACCCTTTTTGAGGCTAAACACCCCCAGCTCGCTCAGCCACTCTTCACATGACTTACATATTTTATTATGTGATTATTTATCCAAGTAGAAAAACATTTCCCTTTTATTGTTGTGCTTGATTCCATTCAAGTTAGAATAGCTATTTTCTTACAGAAGCACTTTCAAAAGGCTTAGTAATTTTGTATGGGTTTTTCAAACACTGGCCTAGCCTTTGCATAACTGAAAACAGTTTGATCTCCACAGACTTTTTCTACAGATTGTATCCTCCTTTTATATTTTCAATTCACACACAACAGAAATGTGAATAGTTCTAGCAGATCTTGTTAAAACACAATAATTTTGCTTATGATACAGTACCTTGGAGCAGGGGAAAACAAACTTGAAGAGACAATGGTAAAAATAATTTCTAACAATGAGATTAAAGTAAACATGGTCTGCAAGGTTAATGGCATTTAAACATGGTAATTTTCTAACAGTTCCTTTTACAGCAAGTAAGTGTGTAAGTGTATTACACAAAATGCCAAGTTACATAGTTACAAGGGCCAGCATTAAATGATTTTAAAAATAGAAAAATATGAAAATATACATATGCAAAAATAATCCACTAGGCACACTAAAAAATACTGCCCCTTCCTGCAAAGAAAGCCCTCTCTGTTTCATTTCACTGTGACAGATGCAATGACCACTATGAGCCAGGTTAATTTGATGCAAACAGATTGATAGTCATCATAGAGCCATCAGCTTCAAATATGCAATTGATGGTTGGTAATTTAATGTACCTCTCAGAAAACTGAATCTAAAATAGGAATGCAAACCTTACAAAACTGTGTCATCTCTAAAATGAAGAACAGCTCATATCTAAGATCTCCTTAAGAAAGAAATAAATCTTGTTTTCTGCCTGGGAACAGTAGAAGGCTTTTAAATTAAAAAAAAAAAAGTGACCACAGAGTACCATATATTATCAAAGTAGACCTCTCCACCATTACCCCAGATTCTATACATATTATTTTTATTTAACAAGATTTCTGCACATGTGCATGTCCTGTATCATTGTTGAAGAATTTACCCGTAAGAAATTTTGTCCTCCTGACTACATTCCTCATTGATAATAACACAATTGTATTATCTATATCTAAATCACATACTGAATACGTACCAGCGTTTGAAGATTGTGTTTTGCAGTAGAGAGTACAAAATACTCATGAGGTTTAGAAATATTATATTATTTACATATTATTTAGAAATAGTACATAAAATGTGATTAGAAAGTGTATGTGTATAGAATTCAGTATCTAGTGACAATAGTTATTTGTGAATTTTTTCATTCAGGACCTTTTAATATTTTTACTCTTATTTTTCACAGGTATTTTATAGAAGAAAGCTTTTTTCTTAAGTGTGTGAATAAATACAGAAAACCAGTTTTGGTCTGACAGACAAGAATTTGACTGATGAGACAATTAAATTGTCACTAAATGGATTGTTTTTCATTACTATCTGGTCAAGTAATAACAAAGCCAGAAGTTCGTTTGGGCACTGTAGCATGGATGGGAATGACGGCAAGAGAAGCCATAAGTGGGTAGCATTCTTGTGGAGAAGGCATGTTGCTGGTTATTGATCTCATTTGTACGGTCTGCCATTAAATATCCCTCAGAAAGTGAACCCGAATGCAACATAATGGACTCCAAATGGCTTCTGTTCATGCAAACTATAAAGATTAGTAACTCATTTTTCAAGACAGTCCCATATGAAGTCATGGTCTTTGTTTGCCTCCAAAGAGAGAGAGAGTAGTTACATGATGTCTCAAACTAAAAGGTCAGCAACTCTGAGTACTGAGTACACTACTCTACATGACATTAATATTGAGCATTCATGGCATCTGCATGCCATTCTAGAGCTAGAACATTATTAAACAAGGGGTAGAAAGAAATCTATACAATATTCAGGTGGTGTTGGTTGAAAAAGCGAACATCTTGAAGATGGTAATAGTATTTTTCAAATTTAGTTTGTTAGTTTTACAAGATTTCATGTGAATCATAACTCTGAGAAACTCAGAATTACCAATATTTCTATATATTTTGGTCCTGAGTTCGACTTCCATACGTTTTAGTTATCATAACAAGCATTTTACTTCTTTGGCTGTAATGGATCATGTACTTTCAGTATTAGACTAGTACCTGGCTATTCTTGTCCTGTTGAATTATTTTTCTTAGCAGTTCATTTGAGCACTGCACTGATAACAGGAAGCTATAACAACTGAACACTGCTACTTTATTGATTTTTATATGATTGGGGAAAAGGAAGCATTTTGTATTTTATATCTAGAAAGAGTGAAATGGCATACAATTTAAAGCATTTAAATATACTGCAAAATGCTAGGGGAAAACACTGGGTATTTAGATCCTTCAAATTAAAAATATATGATACAATTAAAATATCAAAAATAATATAACCCACAGAATTAGGTAAGGGATCATCCTCTTGTACTCAGAACTGGTGATGCCACACTTAGAGTACTGTGCTCAGTTTTGGGCCCCTCATTACAAGAAAGATGTTGAGGTGCTGGAGTGTATCTAAAGAAGAGCAACGAAGGGTTGCAGAACCCCAGCAGAAGGGTCTGGAGCACAAATGTGATGAAGTGCAGCTGAGGGAGCTGGGGATGTTTATCCTGAAGAAAAGGGGACTCAGGGATGACCTTATCACTCTCTACAACCACCTGAAAGGAGGTTGTAGCCAGGTGGAGGTGAGTCTCTTCCGCCAGGTAACAAGTGATAGCACAAGCGAAAATGGCCTCAAGTTTTGCCAGGGGAGGTTTAGATTGAATATTAAGAAAAATTGCTTCACTGTCAGAGTTAAGCACAGAAACCGGCTGCCTCAGGGAAGTCACCATCCCTGGAGGTAACTAAAAGACGTGTAGATGAGGCGCTTAGGGATACAGTTTAGTGATGGGCTTGGTAGTGCTGGGTCAATGATCAGACTTGTACATATTAAGGGTCTTTTCCAAAGTAAATGAATATATGATTCAATTTTTGAAATATAACACTTTAATGGATTCCTATGAAAAATTCCATATTTTCCCATGATTTGCAAATCTGAGTGTCTTAGCACATATTGTTTGAGCTTAGTTACTGCTAAGGAAAATGTCAAACAGTATGACATATTCATTCTTCACACTTTAAAATTTTATTCAGAAGGTTGAAATTCTGATAATTCGTAAGATTCAAATCACTGGTAAGAGTCAATATTGTATGTTTATATTAAACATTAAAGTTTTTATAATTTTAAGGGGTTTTTCTCTTTGAAAATCCTTAAATGGTATTTATTTGCCTAAAATATCAGACTGAAAAAGATAGAAAGAAGAGCTGTCTGGTGGTTCTCTCTCAATTTATTTTTATTATTGTTTTGTACTCAAAATCTATTAATATAATATATAAAAGCAAGAAAAATGAGTTATTTTGTCTTTAAACAGAACATAAGTCAGGATGTTTTGTAAGTAATCTGAATCACTGCAAACATTTTCATAGCTTTTTCTTTCACATACTGAAATAATTTAATTTATTTTTTGAGAGGTATCTTCAGCATAGCATGAGTAATTGTGCCAAGATCACTTGAAAACATTAACTTACACCTTTAGTCTTGGAAGTTCGCATGTGTGTGTGACAGAGAGATAACAAACTGAAATAAGATAGCAAACTGAACTGTTACAAAATGTAATGTTTTATAAATTACAAAATTTTGTAGATTATGCAGACAATCTTTCTCATATCATTTATTCAAATGCGTGCCAGACTGGAGCTGGAAATTTATTTCCATTTTCTAAGTATTTAAAACCATTTCTCTATTTAAATGCAGATCATAACAATTTTTCTGTGGTTCTCAGTGTGGTGCAGTTTATAAGCACTGAATTAGTATCATCAAAATAAGAAAATTGGAAGGAAGTTACCTGTGGTTTCCATTTGTTCACTGAATGATCAATATACTCTTCATTGGTCTTTTATGTCTTTTGAGAAGAACATCTTGTGAAAAAATCTGTTCAGTCGAGAGAAATCGAAGCAAAGTTTCCATTCAGTCCCTTGCAAGTTCCATCTTCTAGAGTTTCTTTTGTTTGCGTATTTCGTGTGACTGAATGAGATCTGAACAGCTTACCTTTCAAATCAATGGCTTCATTAATCACTCACTGGTATTGCCTGATGCTTTGAGATTTAAATAGTTTTCAGGAACAAAAGTCATTAAATCTTCATGTTAAACTGCTTTAGCTCATTTCTCACTGAGAAGTGTGGGAAATTTTGGCATCTTACATTGAGTTCCTCAGGGTGCTGTTGCAGGTTAGTCTGGTAAATTAATCTCTGAAAGAAGTTTGCATTTTGCAAATTCAAGTGACATTATTTAATTCACTATACACATAGTTTGCAAAAACTTGAAGTGGCAATAGTGTAATAAAATTTCAGCTCTCTTTGAGTATCTAAGATGATGTATCTGTATTAAAAAAATTTAAACAGTGCCTTGCCATGCATCCATATGGTTAATTTGACTGGATGATCTTTGGCACGATTTTGTTCTGGACCAGTTAGCAGTTCTAAACAACTCGTTTGCTTTGGGATTTAGCACAAGCCAGACACTGTTCCAAAGTCAGACTGAATATAAGATTCTAATCTGGAGAATAAGAAAAGTCAGCACCAAAGATATGAGTCTCCTGTGCTGGTTCCTCCCAAGTGCCAGGGAGTGGTCCTTAGCACATTTAGTTTACTAGTACAGATGTAGTTTTAGTGGGATCTAGAAATGTAGATTCCCACCTTGGTCAGGAGGGCCAAGAAGATGGTGAAGAATCTGGAGGGGAAGCCTTATGAGGAATGGCTGAGATCACTTGGTCTGTTCAGCCTGGAGAAAAGGAGACTGAGGGGAAACCTCATTGCAGTCTACAACTTCCTCATGAGGAGAAGTGGAGGGGTAGGTACCAATTTTTTCACGCTCATGATCAGTTACAGGACTCAGGGAAACAGCATGAAGCTGAATCAGGAGAGGTTTAGGTTGGATATCAGGAAGTTTTTTTCATCCAGAGAGTGGCTGAGCACTGAAACAGTCTCCCCAGGGAGGTAGTCACACCACTAAGCCTGAGAGAGTTCAAGAAGCATTTGGACAACACTCTTGGGCATATGATGTGATTTTTGGGGTGTCCTGCTAAAGGCCAAGAGATGGATTCAATGATCCTGCTGGGTCCCTTCCAACTCATCTTATTCTATGACTCCAGGATTCTATGACAACTAGATTAGTTGTAGGAAGAGCTACGTCTGTGTCTATATAGAAGAGAACTTTAAAGACCTTTCTTGATTCTATTATTATATTACTTCTGATTGAAAATATCACTACTTCATATTTCAGTTTACCCATCTTCAAAGTGGATCCAATACTCATCAAATTATTGTATTTCAACACTGTGAATGACTGTTAGGTCTGAGGCACTATCATTGTTTTAAAACAAAAATCTTTTTTCTAAAATCTGCTGCACTATGAAAATCTGAAACCAGAGCTACAACAAAACCTTCAAAATTAAGCGAGGTAATTGATGTAAAATTGCATACCTTTTTTCTATATTAACTGAGTCTTTATCAATTTGACAAAGGAAATGGCTTTTAGTGGTTTACTTGCACTAAACAGGAATATTGGTGGAAAAAAAATAATATATCTTTAGAGCATCAGTAGAATACTCTGTGTTCACATTTTAAATACTAATGTAGAACTGAAAATGGCCATTGTAGGCTGTAGTTATATTCCTACTGTGTATACACGTTCTGTGTATACACAGTAGGAATGAGCATTTCAACCCAATTAGTGTCTGAGTATGCTGTCCAATGGACATGGAATGAAGGAGAGTTTTTCAGGGGGAAGAATGAGGATTAAATTATTGTGCTGGGGAATTTTGAAATGGTGATTTTGGGAAGTTTAAAACAGTGATTCTCTAAAGTCGCAGAGAGGTCTGGTGACTTGTACACATCAATGTGGCAGATCAGCAGCAGCACAGAGAGAATGAGCTATTTTAGAAGTTGTGGAAAGTCTTAACTAAAGAAAATTTGAAAAAAGTAATATGATGGCAGAACAACTGGGGCATGATTCCTATGTTTTGCATTAAAACTAACACAAACCAAAAGAAATGAGGGACAAAAACACTGAACACTTCTGTTTATTGTTTTCTCAGAGAGTTCCCAGACATTCTCTGATATCCTGGGCCTCTTACCAAGAAGGCCCAGAAGTTCCCAAAGCACAATCCAGAGACCATGGCACAACTCAGGAAGCTCTGCTCTAATCCTGGTTCTTACAAAGGTCTCTCTTCAGCACTGGCTAAAAGAGTGCTTGACTCTCCCTAATCAGGGGGCATCTGCAACAAATGCTATAGACACCTGGGTCAAGAACATCAAGTCATGCTCCTTAGAAGCTGCTAGAGCCACCTCAGGCCCAAATATTTGTGCATCCCTCATGAAGTTCCACAAAGGGAAGAGTAAAGTCCTGCACCTGGAGAGGAATAACCTCATGCAACAATACATGCTGGCAGCTACATAGCTAGAACACAGCTTTCAGAAAAGGTCCTGGTGAACACTAGTTTGCACATGAGCTGCCAGTGTGCCCTTTTGGCAAAGAAAGTGAAAAGTATCATGGGTTGCATTACGCAAACTATTGCCAGGTTGAGGGACATCATCCCCCTCTGTTAACGCTGCTGAGGCCACATCTGTGGAGTTCTGTGTCCATTTCTGAGCTCCTCAGTACAAGACAGACATGGAGAGGGGCCAATGAAGGTCCTCGAAGTTGATTATGGACCATCTCACCTATGAGGAAAGATTGAGAGTACTGGGATTACTAAGCCTAGAGAAGAGAAGGCTCAGGAGAGATCTTGTTAATGTATATCAATATCAGAAGGGAGAGTGCAAAGAAGATGCAGCCAGACTTTTGTCAGTGGTTTTCAGTGACAGGACAGGAGGCAATAGACAAAAACTGAAGAACTGAATGTTCCATCAGAAAATCAGTTAACACTTGCTTAATGTGAGGGTTACTAAGTAGTGGAACATGTTGCCCAGAGATGTTGTGTATTTAAACAATGGATTTTACCATTTCTCTTAATTCTAACCATGTCAACCAGTTTAGAACCTCTCAGCAGTCAATATAAAGAAATGAACATGTCTGGAGAATAACTGATTCAGTTCTAAGGTGGATATAATAAATTGTTCTCTAGAGATACATCTGTCATTTTGTCAATTACAGCAGAATGGACTGGTTGGATATCTCATAGTTCTTAGATTTTATATTAATGCAGTAAACTGAGATGAATTCTAGCTCAGCTATTCACATATAGATGATTGAAGTGCTGAAAATTAAAGACAAGCTGAAATAGTATTTTGAACAGTGTATTAGGAAAATTAATTTTGTTAAGATATTTTATTCTACAAGTATTGTCCTTGTCAGTCAGGAGGTACATTGGTCTTCTGATCAATTTAATAATAAAATTCTAAAGTGTCAAATATTGTTCTCTTTGAAGTAATGGAAATAATGGCTAGGCTTCAAATTCTATATTGTTTTAGAATACTGTTTAGAACAATCCATTGGAAATACTAACTAACTAACTGTACAGTTGTCACTTTCTAAACAAGGCAAGATATGTAAACATTTTCACATGGTTTTTGGCTTCTACAGTTTTCTAAGGTATTTTTACTCCTCTCCCAGACTGAAACTTGACACAGAAAAATCTAAATGAAAATATTATAATCTTACATTTCTGGTTTACTTATCTTGTAGAATAAGGTTGCTGTAGCAGCACCAAAAAAGGCATGGATGTTATACTTGCAATCTAAAAGTAGGTGGTCTTTGGAATACCTGAGTTAAAACACTTCATTTGTCTGGGTTTTTTCTTCTAGCCCATTGTTTCCTTCATGTTTCACATAAACATGGTTTCTAATTTCAATGAAAAAATTAGGCTATGTATAACATCCACAACACCATACCTTCTTTTTTCATTTCTCATCCTTTATAGCATTTTTGCACTCAAATCCTGGTGGTGGACAAGAACTAAAGGCAAAGAGAAAAATATTACAGGTTTTACTGGTTTTGCACAAAACATGCAAAACTAGAATATAGACCCCAGAGGTTTTAAGATTATTCAGATTCATTGGCTATAATCTCAACATACCAGCAGTATGATCCTTCAGAAGTATTCTGCAGAGTCACATATTGATAGAATCACATATACTTAAGATGAGAAAAAAAGGCAGCTGTAATAAGCATTGAGTAAAATGGTAACAACTGGTTCAGAGTTTCAGCTCTACGTGTAAATAAGAAAGTTTATGTCTTATAGATATTTTTCAGAAGCTTAGATATAGAGTTGACATCAAACATCAATTCTGCAGCCCTCCACTACAACTGTTATCCATATTGGCAAATTAGGAATATGGATGATAGCAAAATATGGGGTTCTTCACTTCAAAAAATAAAAAAATCAGGTGATAGATAAAGGGATCTGGATGGTCACTAAAAGAAACTTTGTCTTTTTCAAGAATAAAATCTGCTTGCAGGAAAAATTGGTGGTACTCTCTAGCCTTTAGTTAATCTCCCTTTATGAATACAGAGCAATTCTTTGAAGATGTGATATTTTTTCTGTGTTTCTTACCAACCTACATTCATATGGATTAAGTACCCATACAGTTTTTAAATTGAAAGTCAAAGCAACTTTGTTCCAAGGATCATTTAAAAACTTGTCTTCCAAGAATTAGCTCTTCCTGGCATTTTTCACACTGTCATATTGCTTATATTTTCCTGATTTTTTTCAGGCTTTCTTTCGTGCTTTTTCCTATACTTTTCCAGCCTGTTCTCCTTCTCAATGCTGTTTTGCTTTTGTAGGACTCTCATACAGTCACACTGAAATAATCTGTAATGCTTATATTGGCAGAATCACTATTCAAATATTAGTCTCTTTCCTTAACTGACTTTTTTTCAATCCTTGCATATCCAGATTTAGTTTACTTATTCTGGTGCTTCCTCTTTTTATATGAATTTTATCCTTTTGTGCCTTATGAGCAACAGATACTGGAAGTATCTATGTAAACATCTGTGAAAGAATAAATATTTTGCTGCAATTCTAAGTGTAAAGCCATATTGATGGGCTTTAAAGTAATGCTGCGGAACGAAGCTGACAATCAACATTATTCCAAGTGAATCAGGGACTTGTGTCTCTCTGCACCCTTTCCTGTCTCCAGGAAATATATCTCCATTTTTCTCTTGTGTGTGCTAGGAAGAAGAACTGAGATAAATCATCATCTTTCTATGAAATTGTTGTACGTGAACCTTTGTTTCTGGATACATCAAAGACTTATGACACTTACTTCTTCAGCAAAATAAGTAAAATACATTCGTTACACATTTAATTTGTATAAATTAATAAATTTTATTATCTGATACTAAAAATTGCTCCAGTATATAAATAAATATTGTAGGCTTGATAAAAGAAATTGGTTTTTAGAAGAAGGAGACAAGGCTTTTATGAACAAGGAATGAGAAATGTTTCTAAACATAGGAAGAGACATGGAAAAAATAGCAATGTGAGAAGCTCAAAAGGCAGAAGATCAGAGAGACCCAAGAAAAGAGCAAGTGAATGGGGGGAGAAAGGAGGGGGGAAGATCAGAAGCAGGAAAAGTGAACAGCAATTTGTGGTAAAAGAAAATCAAGTAAATCCTAGCTAATGAATGTAAGACAGGAAAGAAATCATGGTACAGTGGTTTTGGCAGTGCAGTGACACAGTTACGAGCATATAGACAAAAAGTGTGTAGTCAGCTTACTGATATATAGGCAGAAAAGGATACACTTAAATTTCCTTAGTCACCACTAAGAGACTTTTCCCATATTTTTATCTATTCTACAAGTCTCTGAGACCAACTGTGAAGCTTATTCCATCAGTATTTCAAGTGTTGTCATATTATTTCTAGATATGTCATATTTTCTCTAGATGCATCAGTACATATAACTACAGATTCGCAGTTCATAGCAAAACATTTTAATCGCCTCTAATAGTAATGTACACTTCTAGTGCTAATGAACACTTCTACTGGTAATGCAGAACATTTACAGCAGCAAAAGTCTTGATGTATGTCACACATACATGTTGTCACACCCAGAAGATCAAGCACTGGCTTTCGGAGTTAAAAATTCAAGTCAAAGCTAGTGTGAAATGACATACCTGAGGTATTTCAAAATGGATGTGCAATGAAATTCCCTAATGCATGTACATGTAGATAACCTTATGCAAAAATGGGAAAGCATAAATGGATTCTGGATTCACTTTTCTGAGATTTGGGCTATAAATCTGACCTAATGGAATGGAATTAACTTCATTACATTTGATTTTCATGCTTTGGTGAAAATGTTGCAAAACATGAGTGTTCACAAACCAGACTTTTACTCTTTTACTCTCCCAACAGTTTTCTGCAACAATTTCGTTGTTTGTGGAGAATAAGATTTATGCTTATCACAGCAATTTTATTTATTTTTTTCAAGTACAGATGATTCATTTCCAAACTGCAAAAATTGAAGGGTCTGACAGATCTGAAACACATCTTCATCCCTCATGGTCTGTAACTGCTTCTCTTTGCACTGGTTGTAATTCCCAGAAGTGTCAAAAATCCTTTTGAAGGATAGCAAAATGTCAGAAAAAGTGGTACTAGAAAAATGCATCCTTATTTCAGGATGAGACGCTGCAAAGTGGCTGTAATCAGTGAAAGCATGAATAAACAGCTATTGAAGAAAGCAATTATGATCAGTTCTTATGCTCTTTCCTGGAAGAAAATCTGCAGATGGCTGTCCAGTGGGTACCATGGAGAAATATGTATTAAAAAAATAGAAAAAATCTGGAAAAATCCAGATCTATGTATCATTGTATAACAGAATTGTCAGTATGATGCTCAATATTCAGTATGAGACACTTGATTATCTGTGGTCTATGCTCAACTGTATTCAATTACAAGTTATGTCACTCACCCCACAGAAAGTTTATGCCCTCACTATTTATTACTGAAAGGATCTTTCAATCCTCTTTCTACTATCCCAGAGGTACATGAACAGAAGAAATGTTGTACATAACATTAAGCTTGAAACATGCATTTACTGTTATTTAGAGAGATGAACCAGCACTGCTACTTTCAAAGTGTAATTTTTGTAAGCTGTGTTCCTAGAGAAGGCACTCCTGTGTGCCAAACTTGTGCCCTGATGGAAAGATGAATGTGGTGGTTTCATGGGGGAAATCCCTGTGGTAACATGAGACTTGTCAGCTTTCTGAGAAACAGATGACAAGGTAGGCATAGTGGCTCATTGGCAAACCGGCCCTTCTGATTACAGAGTGCTTACGAGACCCTTGTCTTCCTCTGTGGAGCAAACTCAGGACTTGAATGGTTCTTCTCACCTAGACTGATGTTTTTGTAAAGGGTCACAAACCTTTCTGTCCATCTCAACCCTACTGCTGCATGTAGGGCTAGATGGAGATGAGAAGGGTGGTTGAGCCTCAGTGTCTGTGGTAGGTCAAGATTGCAGCTCTGCTGCCACTAGAACTGCAGCTTCATTACTTGGTGTCCAAACAGAGGGGAGATGGGAGCCTACACTGGACTCAGAGCAACATCACACAGTGAAATCTGCAAGATAAAATAGCAGGTTCCCTCTCTGAAGGTCTGTGCTTATCACTGATTAACAAGGCTAACAAAACTGGGCTTCTCTTTGCTGTTGGAAACATGAGTAAAAGCAACTGCCTCACTTAGCTTTCTTTGCCTGCAGAGAAATGAGAATTTATTGCTTCTAAATTCAGTTCTGGCTACTGCCACTCATGCCTCCTTCATTCTGACACTGCCTTTCTACAGTGTATTTCATCTGGGGAAACATTTCTTTATTTAATCAGGAGATTCAGTGAACTGCAGTGAAGGCATTTAACAGTCACTTAACATGCTGAATCTTTTCACTGTTAACTTTAAGCTCACTTTCCTTATAATCCATGTCCTAGGAATATTTAAAAGGTTTAAAAACTCAGATGTTAATACTAGGAGTTTGAAATATTAATTTCAGATCATATTTTAACATCAGAATTACAGATATGCTCACTTGAGTTTCAAAGATATTAAGTAAAAATTTGTAGTCACAGACCATATATGATTAAATATTGTCAGTAAATAATTTTTAACCACTAATCAGCACTTAATATATGTGTGAAATCTAATGTGGAGATTTACAGTGCTTATTGTGCTTTATGCTTCTGTGAAGCTGCCTTCTTTCTTACTGGTGGATGGAGGTAGAGTAAACAATGTCACCTTCATATTTCCTTGCAGATGTGCTGTATAAAGAGCTTGTTTTTTTTCTTTAAATTTATATGGCTTTATTCCTACACAGAATTTCATCAATTTTTCACTACTGAGCATTGTATTTTTAAAAACAGATATTTCAGTGCACTGCTTATTTAATAAGATTTTGGGAATACCTTTAAGTGTCGGGTCCCTCACAATGTTTTAATGTCCAAATTTAGGTTTCAGGATTTCTATAGGAGAAAACCCCACAGCATTGGGGTTTATTAACTCTATAAATAGAAAATTTTACAATCAGTTTAGGAAAGGACAGAAGAGTCATTCTATCAGGGTATAAATGGCATTTTTTTCCTACTGTAGACAGAATTTTTTGGCCAACCTTTAAAGCTACAAACAATCCTCATTAAGTGACGGTACTTTTAGTATGAAAGTATTCCGATATGAGTAGTCAACTCTTCTTCCAGGAATAAACTATGCCCAGAAAAGATTAACACCTTTCACACTAACCTAAACACACCTCCATTAAGATTTAGCTCTAGTTTGTAGAGGCTCATTCATTCCTTTTGCTGTTCTAAAATTATAGTTTAACAGATATCTCTGTTAGCATGCTTATTTCTGTAATGCAAAATGTTGATGTTCCTATGGAACTTGAAATTCCATGTATTTAGGTATAATTTTTTAATGGCTTGAACTTCAGTAAACTGGCACATCCCAAAATAGCAGAATTTTCATATTGCTCCTAATTTATATCTTGCTCATAGTAACAATTTATAGAATAAGGGGTTTATTTTCACTGACAGAAAGTCATGTTTTTCAAAGGCCAACACCAATTTTAGCCATATTTTAATAAGCTGCATAAATCAACTATTTCTGAGTAAAAGTCACAGATTAAAGGTGACTCCATTATCATTTCTAGAATTAAAACATTGTCCAAATATTGGATATCCAGCAGAAAAATGAAGCCTTCTGTGAGATCACTGGTTTCCCACGACTAGTCATTCAACAAGCCCAGCAGAGCAGTGCCTGGGGCTATGATGAGATTGTTGGAAGATCACTTAAAAGCATGTGTAGTCCTGCCATCATCACAGAATGGTCCATTGCTTCTGAAGCAATTAAGGCAAATTTTTCAGATTGGTTTTATCTTCATCTTCTTCTCCCCATTAAAAGAAGCATAAAAATTGTAGAAATGCTAGTTAGAGTTCTATCCTGAAATTTTAGCAAGTAACACGAAAATTAATATTAATGTTGACTGATAATTCTTATCCTGAATCTCATTAGTCACTGGAACTAACCTTTCCTGATCATTTTTCTGCTGGTCTTGAATGTGACCTGTGTTATATGACTGGCAGAGGAAAAAACAAATTCCAAAACACCTTCTTTGGTAAAGAGGAGGGCTGTGTATTTGCTCTTTAGTAGTCATCATATGTAGCTTTCCATAAGGTCTAGTCTCCTTGGGTACAAAACAGATGGTTCAAACTTAATAAAAGGGATACTGTGGGGAATACAAGAATTACTTGTACCAAAACTAACTTTATGCTCCCTTATAGGGCCCAGACGAGCTATGATGTGAATGTGAACTCTGAGACTGCAACCAGAGTGGCCTCTAATCCCTGTAAAGTAATAATGCCATTAAACTGGATTTTTTTTTTCTTTTCCACATCTGCCAGCTTGAAAGTCTCCATTACTTCCTCTCACATATTCCCCAGATTAACATGATTTTTGTGCCACTTACTGCTGTTAATGTCTGTGTTTCAGGGGTCTTGGGCAAGGCATAAGGAGATTCATCTCTTTGGAGGGTATTGTCACAAACAAAATAAATGACATGAATTATCTAGATTTTTCCAGGTCAGTCATTAGTTTCTAGCTTTTGCCTAGCATTTTCACTGAGTAGTCATGAATCCCTAGCGTTTGGGGACCCAGAGCACTTTAACTCTTGCACCAGGTTAGTGACATCACGACTTCTGGACAAACAGGTTTGGATATGAAAACTTAGTCTTTTAAAGACCAATTCTGAACAGGGACGCGAATAATCTCTACCTTTTAGTCTCCATGAAGTCATCTTGTTTACTCTCTGCAGGGCTTTGGGCCAGAACTGATGTGCTAACACAGAAATGCCAAAGACAAGTTTGGCAGGCAGGATCCCGTGCATTCTGGTAGCCAGACTCAGGCAGCACCTGAGAGCACATTTCCAGATTCACTACCTGCATGGAGAGAAAACAGCTTTGTATCAATGAAGGTTGCATCCCAGAATACAGCAGAGGCATCAGCAGAGACCATGCTGACACCACAAGAGGCAGGCCATCACTATAACTAATTAGCAGAACTGCATCACTTCAACCACTAATGTGGAATGGTAAAGACACCAGGTTGAAGCCTAATCAGAAACTAAAGATAGAACACAAAACTAAAAGTCAGGTTGTCAAACTAAAGAAAAATAAGGAGAGATTTGGCTTAGTTCTGAGACTTCTGGGTCTTTGTGGTGTATCAACATGCTGGTTCCCTGGTTGCTAGCATTTTATAAAATACATTATGTTATATACAGTTGTAAAAAATTTTGTCTAGTTAACTAAGGTATTTGTTTCTCTTGGATTTGTCTTTCAGTTGATATTTATTCAAGAAAAATGCACTTTTTTTTTTTTTTTTAAGATCCTCTTTTTTTTTCTGCTGTCATTTGGCAACTTGTTCTGAAATTGCTCCTTTGGTAGACTTTGCTGTCAAATGGATTACAGCTGAACTGCTCAAATTTGTCAGCAGTAGGGACTCCATTGCACACAAACCAGCAAGTCATGATTAGCAAGTGTCTGTCACAACAGGAAATGCTGTCCAAACTACACTTTTCAATTCCCAGGCAATTTTATGTGGTAATATTTTTGGTGAGATGGTGTAATTAGAATGGGTGTATTTCGAATCCGGTCCTCCAAAAATAACTCAGAATGTTCATGTGAGGGGAACAACAGAAAGGAAATGTGAATTGGTGCTGTACCCTTAAAACTACAGACAAAAACTTGTATCATGAGTGGTACAATAAAGTCAGTCCTAAAAGCCTTTTCTGAACACTCTTTTTGGTGAATGCCATCTTTGGCAACGAGGCTGAGTGATATTATTACTGTTAAGATTGCACTAGTTTTGTTTATTATTTTCTCAAAGTTATAGTATTAATGAAAAAACAAGACAATTCTTTTTTTGAATTATCTTTTTTTTTCTCCTTCTCTGAGGTAGATGTATAGCTTAAAAATAAGCAATATTTTCCTGAAATGCCTGAAAACTGTAATCTGTGAAGTACATAAGTACCATTTTAAGTAAGAAAGAGTCTTTTCTATTGTAAATTCCAATTCAGCAAAAAGTCTTTCAAGTATTCTATGCTGCATATTAAGACAGAAAGTTTGTGTGGTAAAAGCAAGCCAGCTTTTTATTAAGGGGACTGTTGAAAAATAAGTTCCATCTCCATGCCATAAGTACATGCTGTCATCTCTAAATTGTCCTCTGCATGTGGGCACTTCCTCTAGATTCCACATCTGTGTACACGTGCACAGCCTTTGATGAAGTATTTTTAAAAAAATTCTACATTACAAGCATTCATTTTTAACACCATGTAAACTTATCTACAGATAAGATTGGCTGCAAATGGCTATTTGGAAGGGAAGATTTTGCTATATGCTGATGATTTTTCATAATTTTTTTTCATCAGACATGTAATTTCCAAATAAGTATTGAATGTAAACTTTTCCTAGACAAAAATACATATTCTGAATGGTAAAAGTAATTTTACTAGAAGTGAGAAATAAAGTTGGTTCAAGGAACACACATAAATAGTAATGTAGTTTTTGGGTTTCCTTTTTATTGTCATTAAGAGAACTTGTTTTATCATATGACAGAACTTGGTAATCTCACCTATTATGGATCTTCAACATTTTTTATTTTATGTGATTGAATTTACCTTTAATATACACCTAAAATTTTATTAAACATTTAAATCACTGACTTTTATAAACTAAGTGTAATGCAATAAAATAAACTAAGTAGGAAATTAAAATTATACTGAATACAATTTGTTCTATTCACAGTTTTGCTTAGTTCATGCTTCACAGATATGAAGAAAAATTAACTGTAAAAAGCAGTGTAAAGATTTTAAACATATGGGAATTAAAATAAAACATGATTCTGTATGCTTTTTTCACATTTAAATAATGGGTTATTTCTTCTCTTTCCTATTCCATTAAACAATAAGAACAAAATCCCTGTATCCAGGCAGCAACAAACTTTAGCAAATTTCTGACTTCATTCTTGTGACTAAGGCCTGCCTGTAGTTAATTTAAAGCTTAGTTCACTGTACACTCTATGATAAGAACAATAATGAAAAGTTGTCAGCCCTAGGAATATCCTGGAACAAGATTAATGTTGCATTTAACAATTGTGAAAAGTGTTTATTTCACTGAAAACTTATACAAAAGCCTTTTGGGTGTGATTGTTTTATATATGAGATTAGAACAAAACAAATTGAAATTGTTTAAATCAATAACAGCTATCAGACATAGATCTGCAATGATGTTCCTAAGCAGTCACTTTAGTTCCTGGGTTCACAGTTTGGGTTATCAAGAGATGGAAAATGATAGATGAGTATAAATTATGCACAGCTTCTAAGCTTTCTTCTTTCCTTTTAAAGATTTTTAAAATGTACTCAGCTCAGACTCCTGGCTGCCTACAGCCTATTATTTCCTAATCCAAACCGTGACTATGCAGTAGGAGAGTAGAACATGTTTAAAGCAGTTTCCTTTGATGCACAAACAGTTTCTTCTTCTCCTGTCCTTGTTGGCTGGGATTAAGGCTTCTGTAGGAACAAAAACAGCAGCACATGACTCCACTGCAGATCAGGGTCCCCTCCAAAAGCAGGGAATGCTGAACTTCTGTATGCCCTAGGTATTATTTGGCAGAAGAGTAGGTTGTCATACATGACGCTGGAGTGGTGGTTAATAGCTTTGAAGTTTCAAACTTCTGGATGCCTGGAATTGTGAATCCTGCTTAGCTCCATTGTATAAATTGGTGTGAGCTTGCTTGGTGCAATAGCCCATTTTCCCTCTCTCTCTCTTTCACTCTCCCTCTATATATATACATATACATACACAGGGAGAGTTTACATATGTGCACAATCGATATAGAGTATATGGATTATATTAACCTCTATGTATGATATATATATACACTGCTACGTGATTTATCTCTGTATGTGTCTTGATATATAGAGATGTATAAATAGATAGATATATAGATAGATAATCTATTTTCAATTGTCAATGTGTTTTTCTGATTTTCCTTATGATTTGGCCACTGTAGGGTTTTGCCTCCTTTGTTTTTTTTCCCATGGCCTCCACATTTGTGTAATTTTCTACCATCTATTTTATCACAACTGCTCTTCTCTTGGCTCAGCTGCTTGGTATTTGGCACTTACACCACTGGAACTCTCTTAGGCCTGGATTGAAATGGTACTGTTGGCCTCAGTGTAACAGAAACTGCAGCCAAGATAAAGTGTACAGATATAGTTAAATGATGGTATCCAGAAAAGCACTTAAATTATTATAGTTCTTTGCTATTTATGTAAGTTGCTCACTAAGCAGTATCTCTTGGCCATAAACAGAGCTTTTGGGGAGCTGGCCAGGTAAAAGCAAATGCCCATCTGAGTGATTTAAGTAATTTTATAGTTCATATAAATAGAGAAAACACTTTGTAAAATGGACTAATAATGTGGGAAGGGAAACAAGAAATAAATTTTCTGTTTGGAACATTCTGGATAGTATGACCCAGAACACCTTTTCTTCATGTCTGCCATCCAGAGTGTACTGCTGAGAACTTCCCTATGTTTTTAAAAGTCTGAGGTTTTTTCTTGATTATATCTGTAAGTATTTCCCTTTTAATTGACTAAATAGTCTTGAAATCTTGTGTAGAACTACTAAGGTATCACATCATAGGCACAATGATTTTTACAGCCTTTACAATCTGCACTGTCTATTCCTACCTGGGAAGACATTATTACTTCACTATTTGCCAATCCTGCTTTCATTATACAAAGTGGAATCCACTTTCTGAAAGGTTACTGGTTTTTGTGAACCAGAGCGTTAATTAACTGCTCAAAAGCTATTAGTAAACCAGGACTTTTTTTTCTTATTAAAGAATTATTAATCACTTACGCCTTGTTTTCCCCTCTGACAGCAAAAGTCCATTTTAATTATTGCACAGAATGAGTTCTTATAAATTAAGCCAGTGCATTTCTATGGCTGTGCCTCAGATGATTTCTTTGATTTTTGGTAGTGAGAGGAAAAAGAAGCCCAAAAAGTGATACTCATCTCCTTTAAGTTTTCTCTGTTGGCAAGCTGTTAGCTTCAATTGGTTGGTGGAGCCTGTCATGGGAAAATACTAAATCAGTAATGTGTTACATATTCCATGGGTTACAGCTATGAACTAAATAGTTTCATATCTGCCACTTATCCTTCATGAACTCCCTGTCTCAGAGTATCTGTCTTTGGAGTACAGTCAGCAACAAAAAATTGAGCTCAGAAAAGCACATAGATAGATCTAGCTGGAGTTAGGATGAAAAAAATTAGTTTTTCTCTTCTTTTTGGCTTTGTGCAATGTAACTATTTGAGAAGTTAAATGAATTTATAGACAGAAATCTTCCTTCACTATAGTAAAATGACATGAGAGGATTAGCTGAACTACTAAGACAATATACAGGCATTTTCTGACAAGTAAATTATTTTCTTCAAAAGACATACCAAGTAACACATACATTCTTTGTAACATGGAATATTTTATGATCTGCCCAATGAGCAAAGTTTGAGCACCAGCAAACAACATAATATTTTATGGTGTTTCAGGGTGCAAAGGGAATTTGGAGGCATGATTCATGATTCATTCAGCCACCTGTAGCTATCTACATATGATCTACCCAAATGTCATGAACTGTTACCAGTGGAGAGAGACCTGTGCTTCTAGAGGGTGATTTATTCATAATACACATGATCTGAGTGAACCACAAGAGTCCTAACAAAAATGTCATACTTCTCTTTTCTAATTATAAAGGGAGCCCTAGAGGACTAATTTGAAAGATGTGCACATTGTAGCTTTCTAAAATTACAAAATATCTAAAAGTAGATCATATGAACCCCATCTGTGAAGCCCAAAGAAAGTGGAAGTGTTTTAGACATATGTTTACACATCTCATAAGTATTCTTCCAGTAAATCTCTCAGTTGATGGGTCTTAAATTTATTGGTAGCTGGTATTCTTCCCTGTTTTCTCTTGTATGTTAATGGAAGTTCATATTTGCTTTTTGAAACCTAAGACCTGTAATCTCTTCCCTAAAAAAGACCAGGTAATAGGCATCTAAACAGTTCCCAACACTGGACAACTGCCTTCTACTTTCAGGACAGCTTCTCCAGAACAGATAGACATTTCTTAGCAAATCAGTCGCTCAGAAGATGGAGAACAGGTGGCAGCATAGATGACCATCTCATTTATCAGGTCTTCTGTCAGCTGATACTAGCATGATGTCACTGAGGGGTTTTTTGAAATTATTGTATAGGATTCTTTGGCTACCTAACAGAACAGTTTTTCCTGCCTTCATCTACCCCTTCGCTCCTCCTATGCAGTTTCTCTTTCCTGCTAGCAGAGGTCCTGGTGGAACTGAACCACAGCCTTTGCTCAGTTGCTGCCCTACTGTCCTGTCTTTTTCTGGGAAAAATCTAACTAGCTTTCCATCCATGTCTTAGCCATTGAACTATCTGATCTATCCACACATTGTTGTGAAATAACATGAACCTAATGAATGAAGCCTTTCCTTTTTCCTTTGTTCATAGAGGACACAAAAGAAAAGACCACAGAAAGTGACAGGGGAAAAGGGCTGTGGTTTGATTTCAGTTTGGGAATGCCAATACAGATGCACACAGGAGGATATATATAGAGCACAAATTTAATCAGAGATAAAGGCGTTTTACAAAAAGTGCAAAAATACAAAAACTATCCCCTAGAAAATTAATTGGAACATGATTTGGTGGAGGTTAGCGAGTTCATTGGTGAAGGGTTAAATTCTATGCATACATAAAGCATTTCTCCTTCTGTAACTCTAATTGCCTGAAAACTAGGTACCTAGCATGCCCTGTTTGTTTCAGGCTCCTTTTAACATCAAGGAAAAGAAACAGAGGTGTCCACAGAGTCGTTCATTCTTTTCAGAGGTATGCAGGGATACTCATCAGGGTAGTGTAGAAAAAAAAGTAATGCAGTAGCACAACTTAAAGTTCAAAAGCAGAATATCATCTGTATGACATATCCACAGACAAAGTAACCATTTTGTTCTGGAATAAAAGCACACTCACATATAAGGCTCACACACCTATATGACGTTATTAGTTTAAGAAAACTGAGTTGTAAACTGCAACCTAGTCCTAAAGTTTTATCAGCTTAAATGGAAAGCAAGTTGAAGTCCCTATTTCAAAACCAGTCTCTCAAATAATTAGTTTATAAGGTTTTTATTAGTTTAAAAAATCCCTCACATCTGCTGTTATTCTAACTCACTGTTCATTATTAAGTAATCTACCACATTTTCACAGAGATGGAAAAAGTGCTGCAATTTTTTTAACATTTGCAGACCTTTGAAGTTGTTTTTTAACGTCTGATTTTGCTGTTGATTACTGTGTACAGCACTATCACAATACAGAGAAGCAGTTCTGCAAGCATGTAAATGAAGTCATTTCTCATTTCAGTGCTCTTCTTTCCTTCCAAGTGAGTGGTTCAGAGGAAGAACTTTAAAAAGAAAATAATCACCTAGCACTATGTAAAGCAGACATGTACTTAATTCTGTTATTTATGCCACACTATCAATCACTGATTCCTCTCTAAAATTTAATTTCAATACTGTCCCTTATCTTTATCTATTACCCATATATCTTAAATATTGAGTCATTTTTTCATGTGAATCCTCCTATACAGTCTACACATGCAAATATTTGCAGGGTTCTGTTTGACTATCTCAGTGCAGAGATCTATTTTCAGTTCAGAACATCAAATGTTTGTGTTTTCTTGTCTCTTAGAGTCTCTCAAAATTCCAGGGAGGTTACTGACAAATACCTTGGGGTTTAACTTACTTATAGAAAAATCTCAATCAAATGGTTTGAAGTTGCATTTAAGCCATCTTTGTGCAATAGTGGCAACAGGGGACCAGTAATAATAATTTGGTGTCAGAAAATCTATAAAACACATTAAGCCAGTTTCAGTTCCACTTCTTTTTGTTTCCTTAAGTCTTGTTACATTCAAAATTTAAGTCACATAGACAAGATCAAAACTCCAGGAACAAAGCTTACCTTGAAGGCTTTACTGATAAGAACTTACAAACAAAAGGTTTACGATTCAGCATCCAAACTAAGCTTTACTAGTTCTGTAAAGAGATTCCTCAGAAATATTTAATCCAAACCCTATTTGTCCTATGAAAATGAAGTGTCAGAGTAGATCCATATTTTCAGTTTACAATATTGAGGTCCATAGGTTAATACACTAAGCAAACTGAAGACTCTAGGGTTTTTATTCACTTTGTAGGCTACAGGAAAGACAAGCATTTAATTTTTTTCCATCACATGGTCTTGCAGCAGAAGTATTTGTCCTGCATTGAATCTAAATATGTGGTTCTGCATTGCAGTAATATTCAATATCCTATTTAAGTTGCATTCTGTTTCTGAGATAAAAGCTTAGGCTGTGATATGGGCATTTTCATTTCACTGCTTAACTTCAGGATTCTGCAGGGATAGAAAAAAGTCAAACACCAGTTTCTCTAACTTTTGTTTGGGTTTCTTCAGTTGTCATCATCATAGTAGGTTATAAAGAAATGCACTTTTTTTGAGAGAAAGCCCAGAGAAGGATGAATATTTAAAGGTACATTTATGAAATAAAAAATTATTTGGGATTTAATGTCAATGAATTCTATGGAATAATTCTTCTTTTACTTAGCTTAAAGCAGGATGTACATTATCCCACTTCTAGCTAAGCCTCATTTATAAACTATTAATGGTTACATTTGCATTTTCATCAGGAAGAAAAGAGACAGTCATTGCATAGATCTTTCTCTAGACACTGATATATTATTTAATTAAATATAGTTTATGATTTTGTACAGGATCTGCAGAGTTTTGATGGGAAACAAGAATAATTGCACAATAATTGTGCAGTGGTTATATTTTTCTGAATCACGTTACTGACTATTTAAGTTTTCTGTATGAGCAGGTTAGCTGTGACACAAGCATTTACACAGCTTTAACCTTCTTATGACCTACCAAGATATTGTCTAACAAGAAATATTTATTGTTTTCTGCGGTGATTTGTGTAGATGGTTTATGATTTTTCTTATTCATACTCATGATTATAAGACCTGATTACGGGATCTGTAAAGGTCACACCCCAGCAAGTTAAGTTGGCACCTATATGTCCTCTCATTCTTGACTATGGCACCCTGTGACAGAAAGTGATTACATTGAATCAAAAATATCTTCTTCAAAACAGGGCATTATTTATTCATTTAAAAGTAGATAGTGTGCAAAGTAATGAATAAAACCAATAAAGAACCATGTGTATTTTTTTTCTCTACTAGCTCCATCAACTTTCCGGATTTGCCTGTTCAGTGCTGGCTGAGGGAAATTGTCCTTTTTTTTCAAACCCAGCTGGCAGGTATCTCTGCCCTGTGTCAGTATTTTCTGATTCACTACTCATATCGAACACCACCACCTTTTTCAAACCACATCCCTAAAGGACAGGCATGTTCTGAGTCTAAATCTGAGTTGAGAAATACACTTTTTGCCAGACTTTGCATTGCCAGGCAGTCAATAGATTTCCTAAAAAAATTCTTCCTTCTCCTGTGTGGAACAACTTTCACTTTGCTTCTTCTTTATTTCCTGTGGAATTTCTTTCCTTGTCCTTGTCTTTTGATTTATCACCATGCACTTAGTCAGGGTAATACCCAATAGGTAAACTGAGGTTCAGAATTTATTTTTAAATTAATATCCATACATGTCTATTTTCTCCAAAAGATGCTGATGGATGACAGTTAAGTTAATGTAATCATATAGGAAGCATAAAAGGATAATGAAAAACTTGTTCTACAAGTATGATGAGTCAGTATTTCCTATCATAGAAAGTTCGTAGTGATCTGCAGTTCAGTAAAAGTAGTTTATATTGTCTTTGAGACTCACAAAGGGCTTTTCCATTTCCTTCAAAATGCTTTTTCTTGATTTTTGGGCCAATCCAAACTACCACAAATGAAGGGAGGATGCAAACAGACATGACAGAATGTTTGTAAAATAGGAACATGTAAAGACAAAGCTAGGAAGGTACACAGAAAGGAGGAAATGAACACAAAGGCTATCAACAGCCCTTATGAAAATTCTTTGTTTTTTGCAGGAGAGGCATGGCTGAAACGAGACTGTAAAATGCTCTTTGGAAGTGAGACAAGACAGAATGTAACGGGTTTCAGGATCCACCCTTGTAGGAGTTCAGTCATTTGAGATGAGGCATGATCATTCGGAAAATGTATGTGGTGTGTGTCTTTCAGCTTCAGACTCCAGGAGCAGATCTTAAACATACACAGGGCCAACCCCATTAACTTAGGTGATCTGAAAAATTGGGAGAAAGATTTGAAAATCAATCTTCCTTTTCACAGACAGGGAAGGGAATGTGAAGACGCATAAGAGGGACAGTATGGGATGTTGTTTATAGATTAAACTGGTGAAGAGTAGTGGCAGTGCCTTTTGACCAAGATGCAAAGCAGAAAGCAGACCTGCCAAGTGTCTTGGGAGGAGGAAATTAAAATGAGATATTCAGTTTTGTGGTCAGAAGGAACATATCAGTGACAGAGCTTCCTCATATAAGAAAACAACCTGAAAGTAATCTTTTATATTATATCTGATATATGACTTCCCATGCAAAGGAATCCCCAGAAATTAACATTTTTACTAGGCTTCCTCAAAAGCAGATATTTTCTTTAAAAAGTAGAGACGCAATGGAACAGCAGAATTTCCAAAATGCATGTCCTTTACCTAAAAGCAAGGCTTCTGTCCTTCTGTGCCTAATGACAAAACTATTGTCTGACTATGCCTATAATAAAATATTTTTTTAAAAAGAGAACCCACTTTGGCTAAAAAGCAATTTCTAGGAAGGTCTGTCAGCATTGCTTTTTCTGGTTTTATTTGCTTGGGGTTTTTTTCACATGAAAGAAAATGTTAGAACATAGTGCACTAGCATGTAAATCCAAAGCTTTAAAGAGGGCACCACTGCACATTCCTTGTATGCAAGTGCTGATGTTCCAATTAGCAATAAACCACAAACTGCTGCCATAGACCACAACCATCTGGTGGACTATTACAAAGAAGAAATGAACATCTTATAGATATATGGAACTTCCTAAAGGATAATTTCATAGTGCAGATATGCTCAGAGTTTCAAGTCTACCTCTTTCATTTTTGTCTTGTAAGTAGATAAACTAAATGAGATACTGACAATGTAATAGGAAATGCAATATCAGATATGACTCTTGAGCTCTGAGAATACAGGTAGAACTTGAGTAGTGCTTGATTCTTAGTGGAAGCTAATGGGACAAGTGTATTCCAGAGGTAAATGTTGCTGAATAGACTTCAGCTCTCCTTATAATAAAATGACACTTTGTCAAGTATAAATGCCATGGAATTATGGTCACTGCCTGCTACAGAAACAGGTTAAAAGTACTTGCATAGATACACTTCTTTGAATCTGTTGGAACTCATGGTCTGTATTTCATCTCAAAGTATTCAGAGAAGCAGTGGATGGTTAGCATTTCAGCTTCAGAGTGAATGTACGTAAATATAATGCTAATTGTTAAGATCTTAAAGCCTATGAAAGGATTGTCCAGATAACTTGTAAACCCTCAGTGGAGGATAGAAAAAACTTGTGTTAGGAATAACATAGGGACAGTTCGCCCTGCCTTCATCCGAGGATGAGCCAGACCAGTTTTCAAGTGCTTTGCAGATTCTGTGGCTTTAGAAAGCATTCTTCTGACAGACCGATAGAGAAAAGAGAAAGCAAGCTAAAATCCTATTCAAACTAAAAAGGCATAAAAAAGGCTAGAAAATTTATCTAAGTTATGTCTCAAGAAATAAAAGGATTAGCACAGAGAAATGATCAAAGCAAACCAATACCTTCTATTTCACCTGTGTCTTCCTTATTTTTTCCTTATCTTGTCACATCAACAGATATCCCATCATGTTTTTGCATGCTTCTATAAGTGCACCACTTTGCTGTATTTCCCTTTTGCTTTTATCAAAAATACTTTAACACAGGAATTGTGTATTCTTTTTTGTCTCTGAAATGCATCTTCAAAAATAAGCAAGCCATTATACTTTAATATTTTTCTCAGGGAAAAAAAAAACCCTAAGAAACCGTTGACTTGAACTTTGACATCTTCTATGATGGCTCACCTAATTTTATTTGCTTAATATGGTGAAGGAGTGAGCCAGTATGATCATTATTCAGCATGAGGTGAAAGGCTTTTTATGATCTTCTCTCAAGGTTAGTCAATAAGCTAATTGAAGCACTATATATGCAGCCATAGGAAAAATAAGTAGGTTCTAAAACTGGTAAATATATTTACTTTCTGTAAAATCTTAATTTATTATGTTTGTATAGAACCATTTCAGACACAGTGGAGCCATCAAGTCAGTGGAGTGCTTGTCAAAAAATAAAGACTTATTGCTAGTTACTCCAAGACATCTTGTCTTGTCAGAAATCTTGAAATTTATATCAATGTTAATTGAAGTATATTAGTTTTATTCTATTTCTTCACCATTTGTAAAGTTGCTCACATTGTAGATATTCCTTAACTGGAATCAAGTGAGACCATTGTGACTTCAGTCTCTTCAACTATTACTTTGTGCAGCAGACTATGTATTTTGAATGTGTTGATATCCATGCCTCTGTCACTTCCCCAGCCTTGAATGATCACCTGAAGGTTCAGTCCTTTAATCCATGAGTTGTGAATCAGGAAGAAAACATTATAGGATTTTATAAATAAATGCGTGTAACAAAGATAAAGGAATCAAATCTATTTTTCTTTTCAGTTCTACTTAAACAGAACAAGACTATAAAATAAATTATTAAAATAACAAATAAAAAGAGAAAATGTCAAAATGCTTGGGACAATAACAATAGAACCTAGTTTCTAACATCCAACAGTCAGTTTTTTGTTTTGTCTGTGAAGCTGAACTGCATGCAAATCTTTAATAATAGCCACCTTCAAAAGACAGATCTTCATTTATGCATCTGCAGTAACAATACAATAGCTGTGTTCTGAAGTTCTTTTAGCAATAGCTTCATTCAGTGATCTGTGTGGTTTTTCTAATTAATTATTTAAATATTCTGTCAGGTGCTGCAGTTAAGTCTTAATCATTTTGTAAATGGAGGAATAGAAAGAAAGTTTAAACAACACAATCACATCAGAATGCATTGGTGGTATGACCACAGAGAGGAAAATCATGGCTGTATGTCCAGGCAGGTTTTGTGCCATCAGTGCCTGTAACAATGAACTCCGGAAGAACTTTTTAAGTCTTTCATTCAAATATGTTGGACTCATCCAATTGCAGCTGAGGAAACATAATACAACACGCTTAATGTTTCAAAAACACTGTAAGTTCTTATGACATTACAGAATTATGTATGTATTGACATTGATTTAAGCCTGCATTTGTGTGCTGAGACCTAAGACCTTTCTGATTCTTTTAAACTGGCACAATTCACTTCAAGAGGAAAAGGATAACTATTGAAAATATTACACCACATATGATACACAGGAGCATCCCTGGGTCAAGTTCTCTACTCTGTTGTTGTAGAGTTGATGTTTCATCTTTAAACCTCAGCTTTCTGAAGTCAGAGTCCTCTCATGAATCATAAACTTTCCCAATTCAGAATAAGTTGTATCATTAATTGTTGTAATTGGTAGAACGACCTATTAATTTTATGCATTAATATTAATTTTATGTGTCAATTAAGACTATCAAACCAGTTTGATACCAAATACCTCTCAGGGAAAGAGGGGCACAGTCTCTACCCCAGAAGTCGGCAGTCTAACTAGATAAAGCAGACAAAGGACTACAGAGAAAATAGGGCTGAAGATGAAAAGATTTTCTCAGGGTCCTGAAATAAGATAGTGGCAGTAAGAAAAAGACTAAGCTTTCTGCTTCCAGTCTTCTGAGCATCTTACCTATTTTCTAAATAGTTCCTCCATTTCTTTTCAGATTGCAGCAGGAGATTATAATTTATATTCAGATCTGGTATATGTAAGCAGAATATTACTGATTTGTAAATAAGCTGAGATAGGAATTTGCCTGGTGAGTTTCACTTCAGTACCAAGCAGGATATAAAAAATGCAGTACTTCACAAAACTTGATTCGAAAAATATTCTCACAAGTTCTTTTTTTTTCTTCTGAGATGCTCATACAGCTGTCAGAACCTGTAATGTTACTGAGCAATGCAAACAAAAGAGAGCTATAATTGTGTTTGCCCCAAATAACAGTAAAAGATCAATATCACATCCTGCTTGAGTGCTGCAGTATCTAACACCACAACCATTGCTGAAAGAGAGGTGTTATCTTCAGAATTATCATTGTCCTGCTTCTTATGAAATAGGACGTAGAAAATAAGATTGTAAGAATGAAAATGTTTAATTAAGTGCAAGAAAAATCTTTTGAACAGCAAAATTCACAACTCACAAAAGAAGGAAAGTATATCTGGCATTTTGCTTCATAAAATTCATGAAAGTCATCATTAGGAGTTTAGATTAATACTAAACCAGATTCAGGTTTTAAATTAGAAAGCACTTACACCAAGGCTACTATTGTAAGGAAGTAAAATTTGTCAAAATATGTAATCTCTATTGTTATGTCCAGCTTTTGCAGTGGTCTTTTACACATCTCCATATCGTACCCATCAGCCTTTAGAAACAACCTCCACGTCCTCACTTTTATGAATCTGCTGCAAAGTTGTAAAGATATTAGATCCCTTTGCACTACATAAATGGTACAAAGAAGCAATTGGCAATGTATGATGTTATGGTAAGGTGGTGACTCTAAAGAAACCAAACCCAAAACATCACATAATTATGCCATGACATTATTATGATATCTTCATTACTGTCTTTGATTACTCTGTGGCCTTGTCTGGTCCTTTTCCTCTTTCATTTGCAGTAAAACACTGGGGTGAAGGAGACAAATTTCCTATTAATCCACACATTTATGGATTAATTGGCAATGTGTGGGTCATGGGACAGAAGTCACAGAGGCTAGGAAAAGTGTTTCTGCCTTCTGGGGAAGAGAGGAATGGGTTCCCTCAGTCCCAGAGCTGCATCAGACTCCATCCTCCAAAACAAGGAAGATTCCAAGATTCCATTCCAATTGTTGTTTTCTTAGGACTTTAATAAAAGTTTGCAGTGTTGTTTTTAATGTGCTCACCTACAGCTGGCCAAGTTGAGAACATTCTGTCTAAGGATGTGTCCCAAGACTCTCTTGCACTCCCATCAGTCAGCTATGTAGCAGACAGTAATAAGGGAAAAAAACCCACTCCCACCTGTGCTTCCCAAAATGCTAATGTTGTCCAGCACTTAAAAGTATGGGAAATCCTTATGTTGTTGTGACATTTCAATGCATTTTTTAAGATAAAAGTTTCTCATCCATTACCTACCAGAAAAAGTTTAGAAAATTAGAGGTGTTATCTTGAAATACTGAGCTTAATTTCCTGATGCTGCAGTAGTATGCTGACGCCTCAAAAGAAGACTGAGGATATCAGCATGGGGGATGAACATGTTTATCAAGAAATGACATTTAAGTACTGTGTGAAGAAAGTTATATTCTAAGTTTATGCAAAAGCCTTCCTCTCTTCCCTGAGCCTTTTGATCCCTTCTCCAGTCAGTATTGAGATTGCTTTCTATTAATAATCTAAAACTCTATATTGTTGGTTTATTAGCTATTTTATAGTAAGCTTGCTTATATTGTCAGTTTGATAATGTCATATGGCATTTGATTTTCTCCCTTTCTCAAACAGACACAAGAAATGGAAAAATATCTCTTACATGTATGATTCCCATGATTCATATACTTTCTCCTTTTTGAAACATTAACCTCCTTTTATGCTTTTATTCTGTTTACTTCTTGCCTGTTTCCTCTTCTTTTGTCATCCTAAATCTTTTCTCTTATATGTCAGTCCCTTGACTCTGTTACTCTTCCTATTTGAAGTCAAAACCAGCAGGATTCCTCCTTCTTCAACCTATTCATTTCTGATTTTGACCTTATGTTTAATTCAAAATATATTGAGTCTTTCATGAGCAGATATGAGATCCAGTCTGGGTTAGTCAATACACATCTAGATCACAGATGCTGCAAATAACAATGTGAGCAAGACTTCAGGTTATGCACCTTCACAGTGTGCTACTGATTTGAGGCTTTGTGATGCTGATATGAGACCAGTTAAGAGTGCTAATAACCCCTGAGTTCTACAGCAAATAGTGCTTTTCTCCTTGTCCTGAAATATGAACTATTGTATAATCCTGCCCCCCGCCCCTCCCCCCAGACATTTAGACACACAGAAGAAATTCAGTAGTTGGAGATGCTCTTGTTGCATCCTCTTGACCTTGGCTACAGCCCTAAGAGCAACATGGACATAGCAATTTGGGGTGTGAGAGAAAGGCATCACAAACTGAGTCCTAGAGATTGTCACCACTGAGTGAACGAATTCAAAAGATTTGTCAGGTGGCCCCAAATATGTCTCCAGGACTGCCTTTTTCTGGAGCCGAAGATTTTTGCTCAGGGCACAGGAGTCCTCTTCTGAGCTCAAGCCTGCAAAACTTCTCTCTGAGAGATCGATCTTTTAAGGCACACCAAGCAGGAACAGCATTCCCCAAATTTTATATTACCACATCATCTGTGAGAGGCCGGTGTTACAACCCACATCAGTGATCGAAGGCAACCTCCTTACCTGAGACCGTAAACCAGAGTTAGTACTTTCTACCCTGACTGCTGAAGCTGGAACACTCAAGAGAAATAAAGAATTTCAGGTAAAAAAGGTAAACATTAATAATTATATACCTCCAGTGGTGAGAGTACTTATCTGCAAATAGGCACATGGGAGTTTCAGCCCCTGTTCTAACTATATTCTTCATTTTAATGCAGAGAACCCTTACTAAAACATAATGAAACATCCCTAAAGTAAGAACCAGAATGCCAGCCTCCCAGCAGATGTGAAAGCCATAATCTTTCCATGCTATCTCTCTCTGATCTTGAATAATTTGTAGCATAGCACCATCACATCTAGACAGACAAAGTTTTCCACTATCTACTTCCTTCAAACATTGTCTTTAGGATGTCCTCCCAGAAAATTAGCTATGAGTTTCAATTCCTTCAGGCAGATGGAGGACACAGGTCTGGCTTGCCCTTAGTACTCTTTTTCTGAACAACAACCACAAGTGCTTTTTTCAGCATCATTGTGTCATACACTTAAAATATTTTAGGAACATCTAGGTATACAATAATATGCACCCAATAAAATTAATCAGAAACTGAGGCAGAAAAAATTCCTTATTCTTTGTTCCCATGTGGAAATAAATGGCAGAAGGTGGCAAGCTGCTGAACATGATATACTCCAGCAAATGCACAACAGCAGAGCACCTTGAAAACCCAGATTTGAGTAGTAATGTAAATGCAACTGAGCAGCAGGTAGATTACATTTCATAATTTTAATCTTAATTTGTGCTTGGGTCTTTCTGTAGACAAACAAGTCTCTCATTATAGCTGTCTGTAACTCAATGTATTAAATACACATATTTCTCATAAGAAGTGAAGATGGATAAATATATTCTCCTGCAATAGCTGGATGCCAAGAGATTAGAATTGGCACTTTCCACGGGAATACATGCATTCCTTCAGAGCCATTGACAGAAAACAGCAGGCAGCGGGACTATCCTTGTTGTTGCCCTGGCAGGCAGGTGGCTTGCTTGGCTGACCAGCTCCCAGTCTGTCCCACTGGGCAACCAGGGAGACAGCCAATGTGTTAGCTTGCCAGTTTCTTGGCTGTCTGAGTGGCAGATGGACTTGCAAGCTGCCTGACTGGCTGCCTTCCTAGCCATCCTTTTGCCTGCTGGCTGATTTACCTGCTGCCCAGCTCCCCAGATGCCTGGCGGGCTGCCTGCCCAGTTTGCCTGATCATGGGTGAGGTTATGGGCCCAAAATAGTTTGTTCTGCAAAGCAGGAGACTGCAGTGTTGGTGTTTTGTTCTCATCCAATTTGGAATGTCCCATGAAGCAGAAATTCCCATCCCAGCAAGCTTTAGTAATCAGTTTACAACATTTATCCATGTATTCTGTACATGGCAATTTAGACTTCTTAAGACTGAAGAAATACTTCGCTGGAAATGTTTGCATAATATGTGCCTGACTTGTTTCAACTTCTCAGATTGCTTTGTACAGATTTTCTCTAGCAAAGTTAGAAAATATTTTTTGACAGGCTTGTAATGTCATATTAATCACTGTCTCTATTTCTACTGAATTAAGCTACATCCCAAACCATAAAGTACTAATAAACTCTAATATAGACTCATGAAAAATCATAACGATGATGGTACTGGATATGTGGCCAATATATGTGCCAAGTGGATTGAACCTTTTCTTACTTACAAAAAATAAAGATATAAATTTCTATTTGTCATAAAGATGGCAGGAGTCTGCCTTTTCTCAGAATACCTTACCTTTAATATTCCAATTTCATTTTAATCACACTGTCCTAAAGATTTCACTCTGCTTAAATAATGAAAAAAGGTGTTATAAAAATTGCATGAAATCAGCTTGCCCCAGGACAGGTTCTGTTGGATGTAATTACATATGCTTCAACAACTGGAGCAATGTGTTGTGAGAAAGGCTTTTAAGGTGCCTGAAGTTAATTGTGCAGGTTTTAAGGTAAAAAGAGAATGGAGAACAATGACCAGCACATTGAGAAGAAGCTGTTCAATTTCTTAAAGCTTAAGAGAGTAAAAATGTTATTAAATTATAAATGGACAAAAAAAGAGTGGTAAATAGGTGATACACTTCATCATACAGGGGAAATAAAAGCAGACTCTGACCTGGTGGAAAGCATGGTACTCTGAGAAAGACTGTCAGATACAAAGTTCTTTATGACATACCTACATATAAAATAGGACAGTTGCCTATAAAGAAGGCTGTGATATTTCCCTGGTGACACTGCTCTAGAAGACAGTACAATAAGAAATACAACTTTTTTCTGCAATACTGGTAATGACAATACATCAGAATTGAAGTCTGAGGCTAAGGAAAACATTTAGACTTCTTTTTCCCAGCTGGAATACACAAAAACTTTTTTTAAAGGACTCTCTGGCTGGCATTTCTCGAACTGTGAACTTGTTTTCCTAAGATGTGTCAGATAGTCACAAAAAAAGACAAAGGGACTGTGCATACACGTAAGTGGTTTATTAAAATTAATAAATAAATATATCAAAGACCTAATAAATGTTTTCATTACCTTATACTCTGTATATGATATAGCAGCTCTTTAAAACATAGAATACTTGGTGCATAATTAGTCCTGTTCTAGTTCCTGATAAACAAAATTTTCACTTCATACTGACTTCCAGATATTTGGATGTCAAGTCTCCCACAATGCAGGAGTCACTAGAAGCACAGTAAGTTTTATTATTAAGCATGATTTCTTGAGTTACAGCCCTTGTTCAAGGATATTGCTACCAGTACGTTAATTGCTACTAATAAATTAATTATATTGCATTGAAATACTTAATAAAATGGAGGCACACTCAAGGAGTGAAGGATTATTGTTGAATTTTAATGTTAGATTCAAATACATCAACTTTACAACTTAGTCTTTCTTGCTCTATGGCCACTTGATTTTCATGAGCTGGAAGAATGCATAAGTCCTACAGGCTGCTTAAAAAGACAGGAACATTTCACATGAGAGAATGCAAAGAACAATATGCCTTTCACCCACAAATCTAGCTGACAGTACTTGGAAATCTTTAATTTATTTCTTACAAAAGGTTTTTAATTCTTAGCTCTTCTCCCCAGGGAGCTCTGACTTCTCTGTGACTTGATTTTTTCAGGTCTAGTTTATTCTTTCTTCAAGTTTAAGTTTTATCCTGTTTCTCATTACTGCTATTGCTGTAAATAAATCTCGTAATCTGATTTCCTCGTTAGGGTACAAGACGCGTCGGTCTAGTCCCTAAGAGTTTCTGGAGCAGAGTTAAGGTGTTTATGCCCAAATCCTGAAATAAAGTGCTCCTACACAGGACCAGCAGTCTGCCTTTAGTCAGGACAGAACGTCACAGATGAGGTGAGACAAAACCCTCGGAGCCCAGGGGCTGGTGGACACTGGAAAGGAAGTCTCTGTTACAATACTGAATTTTGGCTCTAAAATTTTTCTTATGTCCTCTTTTAGGAATATAAAGTCACTTAAAGATGCTCCTCCAAATAAATGACTGAGTGAGGTATTTCAAAGATGGGCTTCTTCCACTCCTTGCATAGCTTGAGACTGAAATTCTTTCCATATGACTGAATGACCAATGACTTTTTCATTTGTTTAAGCTGTAATTCCTCTCCCAACCTTGTCTTGACAAGATGAGTGATTTGTGCTCTAAAAAGTTCCTATACACTGTATGTTATCAAAGTCAATAAAATACCAAAAAGTTCAAAAATTTAGTATATCCAGTATTTGAGGCTGAAGAGGCAAAAAAAAGGTGGCTTATATTTTTGCTAGAGCTTGCAGTCAAGCAGATAGAACAACTTTTAAAGAATAAAGGACCCAAACTTATAAAAACTGCTTCCTTTTTATTAGAATTAATAACTCTGTGGAGTTCTGCTGCACAGAGATTCATTTTCATAAAACTCTTATGCAAATGTTTTATTTCTGGACTCAAATGTAAATAACATCCTGGAAAACATCCTCTCTAAGGTATATGAAACATAAAAACATAGATCTGTTTGGTGCCTCTGCAAACTACATTACAGGTTCACAAGGTATACATGAGTTTTGCCCTTTTCAGGTTTTGTTTTGATTTTGGAGATTGTTCACATTAAAATGGAGATTGCTTTGGTGAAAAGCTGCAATTCCAACTGTGACAAAGTGGTAAGGAAGAAGGGCTGATTATAGCAGTGATATAGCAATCGTACCTAGAGATCTTGATTAAGTTATGCCTTAGTAAAGTGGACTCATGGCCACAATTTCTGAGTCACTTTTTCAGTATTTATGAGAGTGTTTTTATATAACATGTACAGCTGACCTGCATCTTCTTCATGACTGCCATGTCAGTTCACTGGCTTATTTCTCTGATACTAAGAGACTATCCTCCCCTAAAGAAATATAATTTTTCATGAACTTTTGGCTACCATAATAGTTTGCTGGTTCATTCAGCTTACTCTTTGCTTGCTGACTTTTAGCTGCACCACAGAAAGCAGTATGGGAATAGAAAAGTAACTAAAAAATGAAAAACAAACAGAGTTAGAAGTTCTAACAAAATACATTTTATAAATCCTTGATGCTTATTATGACAGCACAGTAAGTCACCAGCTCACTCTGTTGGTGTGATGCTATGCAAAGCCACAAGGACACAGTGATGTTTTCTCTCTTCACTGAATGAAAGGCAAAAAAGAACACACTACCCCTTGGGCAAAATGTCCCTAATAAACACAGTGTTGGCATTAAAATATGACAGAATGACAGGCACAATGGAAAAGAAAACTTGAATCATTCTTACTGCATGAGACATGTCGAAGGTAATGTATGAATAATCCAGAGAAGGTTATGCTAGATAAAACAGTTTAATTCATCTTTGTCAGTTTATGTGTAACATGCATAATGATTCAGTTCTACCTTTTAGAAGTTGGTATTTGAATCTTTTGGAAACCTGCTAGATCAGTTGGATCCATTAAAGGCACAGGGATTATCAGTAATTTGTTGAATATGCAAACACTTTTTTTACTTATGAAGCCTATTCAGTACATGACTTATGCTTCTTACAGAACTCCTTCATGAATATTTTATTAGAAGTTTTCCTTATTTTAACCTAAAATTTTGAAAAATATCTACCTACCAGCATCTCCAATGTTTTAACATCTTTTTTGTTTTGTTTTGAAATGCATCTGTAATAATTGGAAACTTTTAGCTTGGTAGCCTATTATTTTAAAATAGAGAAAATAATGCAGGCGGAAATCTCATGAGTAAGCTATCTCCAAAATGTAACATGCTGTAATAAACACCTTTGTAACGTGCTCTATCAATTTTATTTCAATTTAGTTCAGATGCTCTATGTACTGAAATAAGCAACACAGAGAAAATAAAGGTGCAGAGAGTGTGCCCAGCCTGTAGCTAGCCTCAGTTATCAGAACCCACTTCTGAAAGCCCATTTTAGTTTAATCTGCACTGAAAGCAAAACACAATGTCCAGTCATACCAAATGGTTGCTGTTTCTCCACAAGCCTGTGTGGAAACACATTATTGTCCAGTTAGCTGGCAAAGAATCATCACAGTACATCTTCAGTTACATATCTAGCTGAGAAATCCAGCTATAAATAAATAAAACTTCTCCTAATTCAGACAAAAAGGACTTGCAGTATAAGGAAAAGCAAGGAAACAAGAAACAAGGGTAGCTATGAAGTCATATATATGCTCTTGTTAGTGAAAATCTTTGTATTTCTGGTGGACACTGAAATCTTACTGAAACATGATGTCCTTACTTTAAAAAAAAAAAAAAAAAAAAAGTATAAAAAAGGGTTTATTTTTTAACCGAACATAAAAAAATTNNTTAAAAAAAAAAAAAAAAAAAAGTATGATAAAGTGTTTATATTTTGACCGAACATGAGTAAATTCTTCAGCCAGTAATTTAGTTACTTTATCACCTAAAAAGCACTAGAGGCATTTCAAAGCCATTAAGCTGTTCTTTATCTCTCTCCCTCAGTCTCAATTCATACTGAAGGAACTTATGCCAACTGGAACAGCTTTGACAGGGAAGACTGACCAAGTATCACCTGATGTTTTGCTGTCCCAAACTGTGCTAATATTTTTGCATATTCTTGATGACACTCACCAAGAAATAGATAATTTGAAATTCAGTATCCTAGTGTTAAAGAAACAAAAATCAAATTTTGTTTTAGCTAAACAAGGAAATGTTAATTTGTCCTAATAGTATTCCAAAAAATAAAGTCTTTTGTTTCAAACATCTCCAACATATTTATCATATGCAAAAGGCTGCCCTTTTTATTTCTCCCTTGAGGCAGAAAATCAGAAAAAAAGGGAGAATTAGAAAAACAACATCCTTTGAGAAGTTTAGCTCCACATAATTTTTCTTCACTTTGAACAAATTATCTTTGTTCTACTTCATTTATACCTACTTATATCTTACTTGATCAGCAGGTTGTAATAAAACAAAATTAAACCAGACGAGTTTCTTACTTCCCTTTATCTCATGGCAATGCAGAAAAACCCTAAAGCGTGTACCCTGACATACATTTTATTTAAAGCTTCCTCTATTCTCACTGTTTCATTCTATCATAAGGATAAATAGTGCTACACCTTAAGATCGGCTTTATCCATTTTATAGATAAAACATAATACAACATACAACACTTCTGATTCTGTTTTGTGGCTTCAGGTTTTCTTCCTCCCTTCTTCAGTCCTTAGTAAAACCCATGCTCAGAAAATAATAAATAGATTGCTAAACAGTTTTGACCAGGTCTTTCAGAAACCTCTTTCCTAGCTTCTCTTGTTACAAAAAGCCTTTCCAGTTTAGAGCATACCAGAAAATTTGCATTCTTTTGACCATGTTCCTTTAGTGTGAGAGCTGTTGAGAAGTCAAGAGTGTATGCCTGGAAAGCATCCACTGAATAAAACTATTCTGAACATCAGTGTGTTCAGTTTAAGCAGAAACCCTATCCTAGCCCTGAGAAGCTGTTCAAGTTGAAACCAATACCATTAGCTTTAACAGCATCAGCATTTTGTAGCAACTACCTCTTTCACAGCTGTCAGTAGTGACAATAAATACAGAATGAGTTTTTAATGCAGCTGGGGGGAAGAATTAGCAATAGGTGGATCTATAGAAGTTAAAGCTGTCCCAGGTCTGAAAAATAAAGAAATTCTGAAAATTTGAAAAAGCCTTTAAAGCATATCAGAACTCTTCCAACAATGGCATATTTACCCAGGGGTAAGCTGATTGCTGTCTTCAATGTGTGCTTTTCAATTCACATAAAGCTGTTCACTCACGTTTTAAAGGAAGCCTGTGCATTTGCATCAGCTCCCCTTATGCAGTCAGCTCTGGGCCCCACTTCTTCATTTCTGTGTCCAGAGTTTCCAATGCCACAGTTATGGAATCCATATCAGCCCCTAAGAAAGAAACTAATGGCTGAGTGTTACAAGGTCTATGTGGCAAACCATCTACACATTGTTGGATTTCCACGGCCTGACTTCCTTTAGAACAGTTAGACTTTGTGCAGCATGAGGAAGGTCTGAGGATGCTCTGGTGCTTCTCTAAGCAGCATTAGTGTGGGGCAGGTACAGCCTGTGCTCCCTGTCACATGGGAAAAGGGGAAGTGTTGCTGCATTTAGGCTCCAGCACCACTCATTTTGGCAGTAAGGATTGTTTTCACCTGGGGAATCTCCTCTATTTGCATTGAGTCATTTAACTTCAATACAGTTTAGACAACCTTCTCAAACTATCAAAAGTAGGTGTAGGTCTATGACTGTTGTGGCATAAGAATGATTGAAAATCATTTAATTATGCTGTTTGAAACAGTCTTCACAGCAAAAGCCTCCTTGCAATCAGCACAGTAGAAACACATTCTTCTGAAATCAGTATCCTTAAATGCAGGATATAAAAATCAGTGTCAAGTAACTATTAATATGGAATCCATTATATCACTAAGCCTCTCAGAGCCTGTTCTGCTGCACCAGAGAAATCAGGAATTTCTGTCGGGGTTTTAAGAGTTCTCTTTTTATTTTCTCTTTCTTTTGAAAGAATTTTTCCCCACACATGTACATTGCCGAGGGGGAGTCATTGCCAAGGTACTTGAGGGAGACAAAGGACTTTGCGGGGGAGGAGCCTCGGCCGACTGGCCCCTTTTACCTAGGAAGAGGGGGTTGGGCGGGGCCCCTAGTTCCACTTGTGCTCTGGCATTTGGAGGGGAAGGAGGCTGCATCGCTGTGGAGAGAATCCACCATCACCGCAGGCTTCTACCTTCTGCTGCTTTTACTCCAACCGTGAGTGGNCGGCTGTGAGCGTCACTGCACCGAAGGGGAAAGGGCCTGACAGCCGAGAGAGGCTGGCACTGGGGTACTGCTTCTGTTTGGTATCACTGCCATAGTTATTCTTGTTTGTTTGCCTTGTTATATGTATATATATATATTAGTAAAGAACTGTTATTCCTATTCCTCATACCTTTGCCTGAAAGCCCCTTAATTTCAAAATTATAGTAATCTGAAGGGAAGGGGGTTGCATTTTCCATTCCAAGGGAGGTTCCTGCCTTCCTTACAGACACCTGTCTTTTAAAACCAAGATAATTTCTTAACGAGGAAAGACAAAGTTCATGAAACAGAGAGTGCTTGGGTCATATTGATCTTCAGCAGCATCAGGTAGTTTTCATCAACCCTTTTAAGTTTTCAGGGTGCAGCCTGAGAGTATGTCAGAAGTTGCTCTTTGGTCACAATAATTGCTTCTAAGTTTTTCCCAGGACCAAACATTTAATCTGTAACCCAAAGTAAGAGTCTGATTTTGATGGTAAAATAGAATCCTGTGTGATGGGGCTGGAGTACTAACACTTGTCTACACATATCCACATCAGTCTGCAAAATAAATAGTTTGACAACATCAGGGTTTTTTGTAGATAATATTGGCCTTTCAATTTTACCTTTTTATTTCCTTATGTTCCTGAAATTATCAATGACATACCAGAAGGCTGTTTCATTTCTTATTAGTAGAAAAGCAACAAGAGAGTGTAATTAAGAATTGGTAGCTTGGATAATTTTCCTTTCGAGTAGGACCAGCTTACAACAGTGAACTAATTTTCCCAGTATGGACTGCAGATGAGTGATAACCAAGCAAGGAGTTAGTTATAAAGAGAGGTAAGCTATGTTTCCATGCAAAGCTTAGTCAGTCTAAGATATCACTGCCACCAAACCAGAGGTCTCCCATTCTCCACATGTGTTTTAGCTCCATTTTACAGTTCCACTCCCCCTTTTCACAAGCTCCATCACTCAGTAAAGCTTTCCTGAAGCTCACTCAATTCATAGTGCAGAAAAAAAATCCTTCATTTTTGTTTCTCTAGTTTTTTTTTTCTGTACTGTTGTCTTGGGGAGACCATGTCATGTGTATGCCCTACCATCGCTCTATGCCCAAACATGAGTCCTGTGCTTTCAAACTGAGCCTGGGAGAGCAGAGAGAAGCGGCCGGGCAAACTTTTCAAAACAGTCTGTGCTTCAAGGTCGCTCTGCTCTGCGTTCAGCTGTGAGGGGAGAAGTGTGGAGGAAGCACACTGCCTGCTTTTTCCACCCGGCTTTTCGGCTCCTTTTCCCTCGGAGAGAGACAGAGAGAAAATTTGGCTTTGTTTTCTTCTCCTCTGGACTTGCTCAGATCACCGGAGTGTCTGGACTCCACCGGGGGACCCTCCCCCGGCCTGGAGTGGGGCACCCACGTTGACCCAGCTCCAAGGAAGAGGAGAGAGACCACCCCCCTGCAGTGAGGACTCTCAAATTCTCCAGGTTTTCCTCTCCACAGTGAGAGAGATTTTGGCTCTTTGGTATCGTTGTCGTTTTCCTGTGTGTGTGTGTTTAATAAATAGTTCTTTTTCTGTCTTTCACATTCCTCCGGGGAATAGTTTTCTTTTCCCGAACCTGGTGGGGGAGGGGCGGCAGTACCCTGCTTTGCTTTGAGGAGACATCCTTTTGGACATCTTTCTTTGAGATTGGCCCAAACCGGGACAACTGTCCTTTTGCAAGGTAATTGAATTGAATTAGCTCACAGTGAAGTCCAAAATTGATGCAAAGCATGCAGCAGCAGCAGCCTGTGGTCAGGAGGGGGAAGGAAAAATGAGGAAAGAGAGAGAGTGGAGTGCTGTAGTCATACATTGGCTGGGATGAGCAGAGGAATCTACTCACCCTGCCCCAGGCAACCTTCTTCTTAAAGTTATGTAGAAGCCATGTAAGGCATACAAAATGGAAACTGAATACTGCTTCTTACCAAAACCTCCTTTGCACTCTCCCAAAAAGAGAGGGAAAAGGCTATATTAAGCTGGGAGGGTAAAAAATTCAGTGGTTCAGACTCCTCCTTAGAGCAATTTTACACAGGTGAGCAGAATTAGGACAGGATAATTTTTCCCCTCTGATGCAAAGTGTGCTGAATAATACAAAGGATGTGATATGATGTGCCAGATCACTGTAGAATGAAATATCATATGATGTCACCAAATATAAATCAGCACAGAGAGGTTTCATCTCAAATTTGTACGCCTGCAAGATTCAATATTCCAGCAGTTAATGAACAGATAATTGCCATGTTTGGGACAATTTAAATAATTTTAAATATTTCAGCTTATGTTCTCTTACCAGAAAAGAAATCACACAGGTAGGACAACAGAATTTTTGTTCATCTTAAAAGGCCTTGTCCAAAAAAAAAAAAAAAAAAGTAAATGTATATCTTAGTTGTAGTGGATTTGTACTTAAATGTTGTACAAAAATATATTTCTTTTGTGAAATGTAGCTCTTGGGTCTTAAAATGTATTGAAAAAAACATTGTTTGTCCAACACAAGGTTGCCTCATGTAGTGCCTTATTTGCAATATCAGACTTAAATTAGTTTTGTTTATGTGCTTATTAGTTATATATGCTTTATTATTTTTGTTCAGTCTGTGAAGCAGTGAGTAATAGTTTGTTGGCACTGAATTTCCATACAAATATGAAAAACACCGAAGTGTGCTCAAGCAACTTCTGCAGAGCATATGTTGTTTGAATTATTCTTTTCCTGTGCCAGGAGCTCACAACATTCAAACCACTGTATGAATGTATGCTTTTAGTACCAGTTAATGGAGACATATTCACCTTTAAGGTAAAGGAGCTCTTCATTCCTGTTTAATTTGCTCGTGAAACTCTAGGGAGTGGGAAGAGGGAATTTCTTAGTTCTGCTCATCCTGCCAGGAAAAGCGTGAGTTCCTATTGAAGTACTCAAGCCTAATCCAAACACTGGCTCTTCCCCCAGTGAATCCTGAGAAAATACTGCTATCTCCTACATGTACTGCTATCATTGGAACACACCTCTTCACAGAGCATGTGAGCCATGGGCTTACCAGGACCCTGCTGAACTCTCTCATGCTTTAGACACTTAGATACCACATAGGTACACACTCACCATAGGCCTAGAGTAGCTGGGGTGGGTCCTGGAAAAAGTAGTGCCTGATTGTGAGAAAGTGATAAGGAAGAAAAAAAGAAAATAGCCAAGGAGCACTCATTCAACTTCCCTGCCTTCCCGCACGCACGAGTATTGATGCAACTCTGTAAGGAAGAAATGGGGAATACTTTCCTGCCTACTGCTACCTTTTTCTCTAACCTGCCTCACAAAAAAAATTGAAAATCTAGCTTCCAAGGGAGTTGAATCAAACACATCAAGATGTATTGGTTTGAATTAGTTAGAGGAATGAATCTGAAGTATTCAGAGAACATTAAACAGTCATGTGGGCAGCCTCAGAAATAGAGTGGCAGTATTTCACTTAGTTCACTTCAAAAGATGCTCACATGAGAATTCAATGCACTTTACCTAATACACTCTAAATGCAGACCTCAAATAAATTTGATTACCAGGTAGACAAGTTCTTAATTGGTCATAAAATCCTTTAAACCCTCTTTTTTCTGAAATCATTGTGGTATTGCACAAAAGGTGACAACGGGACTCAGAAGTGTGGGTGGCACAGTCTAAGGAATTTTCTACTGGACAGAACTGAGTGGGTTGCCCACCGCATATTCAGGATTGATGGGGTCCGTGCAAAACATCTTGCTACCCAGGCTCCCGCAAATACGTACTGCTGTGAGCAGGTAACGATACCTCAGCACTGCACATTCACACGCTTGTGTGAAGGGTGCATGGCTGTGTCCTGCTATCCTCAGCTAGTGTCATGTTGGTCCTGAAGACCTTTCTGTCTGGAACCCCCTCAGTGCTGTTTCACACCTCCGCTGCCCTTGGATATCCACAGATCCTCCTGCGGCCTTTAGCCCTGTAACATTCATACCTACTTCCATCTTCCTCTCCTCTGACCCACCGGTGTTGCTCCAGTGTGTGCTGCTGCTCAGAGGAATCTCTATGTCCTCAGGCGCTCAAACACCTACTTGATAGATGAGTGTTCAGTGTATTTTATGAAGTGTTGAAATAAATGGCAAACGACAGATAAAATGTTGAAAATAACATGCTACTTCAACACTTTATGCTTCATCAGCTTTTTATTTCAACACTTTACACTCAAAGTGTGAATATGATAGGGTTTATCAAGGGCATTTATCTTTGAGTTATGTTAGCATGGAGGACTGTGATATAAAACATCCATGTTACTCACAGTTTCAACATGCTGAATATTCAATGCACCATTTGAAGAATTTGTTAAGCCCTGTTTACTTTCATGGTCTTTTTTTAACCAAGGATGCATTGTGAGCATTTGTGAGTCAGACAGCAACCAAAGGTCCTTCCTTCTCTTAAAATAAATAGCAATACAAACTGACTGACTTCAGAAGTCTTGGTGACTGATAAGCATGAAACTGTTTTATGTGGAAAAGCTGAAAGGCAGAAAACCTAAAAGAGGAACCAAAGTCAGTTTCAAAGTATGACAGCTGAATTAGATATTTTCAGCACATTACTTAGCCAGTGCAAAACTTTTTTTTAATTGTTAGTTAGTAGAATTTGTATCAGAGTAGTATCAGAAAAAATTCTGTGTTCCACCACCCCAGGCATCAAGACTGCAGAAGATTCAAACACTTTGCCAAATAAAATGCCATAAAAATATCCATTTTATAATATTTTATTTAACCTGTTTGTCACTTATTTCTCATCATTTATAAATATCACATGAACACAGTCCATAGACAATGCACAAGCTATGTTTGCTGTTTATATATATTATTAGCACATATATATAATAATAAACCATTATTACTTTTATACACTATTAGTCCAATGTACAGAGCTATCTGAATCACCTGTTTTTATCACAATTCCCACAAGTGCATAAAGATAATTTCTACCTGGAAGCACATCAGAAGATGCAATAATCTCTGACAGGAATCAACACTGCTACAGAAGAAAACCTTCACTTGCTCACAAGGAAGTTTCTTTAGAAATTTTACATAAAAGTGAATTGTTTCTCCCAACACAATTACACCTGTCCCTCTCTTTCAGTGCCTAGTAGGAAAAACTTTGATCACACCTTCAGAATGGTGCAGGAAGACAGAGGATGTGGTAGAAGTGGCCCAAGGAAATAAAGAACTTGAAAGCACTATGAGTTTCCTCTGGGACAGCTTTATTTGCCTAAGAAAACAAATACATGAAAACTGATTTTTTCTAAAACTTGCTGCTTGATTTAACACTTATATTTATTTGGCCATAATTCCACTAATTTGTTTGGCATAGCTGAACTAATATGTGAGCTTTTCAAATATTTTAAATGTCTATTTGCACCAATAAGCTTGCTTTCAGATGCAAAATCCTTTTTTTCAAAAAAAAAAAAAAACCTGCTGTGCTCCTTAGTATTGAACAACAGTGATGTATTCCAGGGATCATATTTTCAGAGTTCATTGTCAATGGTACTGTTAATAATTTTGTGCATCTCAACCATCTTCCTACAGGTTATTGATATAATCATATAAGACAAATGAGCTTTTCTGCACAAGGTGATTCAAGTTCCCACGGTGCTGGGCAGACACCACATTTTGCTGAGTTCTGTATAACATCTGTCAGCAGACACAAAGATTTACAAGTTTTTGTGAGCGGTGGGAGCTCAGGCACGTATCCATGGGGAAAGAAAAAGAAAGGAGATAAGAATATTGTTATTTTCANAATCAACACTGCTACAGAAGAAAACCTTCACTTGCTCACAAGGAAGTTTCTTTAGAAATTTTACATAAAAGTGAATTGTTTCTCCCAACACAATTACACCTGTCCCTCTCTTTCAGTGCCTAGTAGGAAAAACTTTGATCACACCTTCAGAATGGTGCAGGAAGACAGAGGATGTGGTAGAAGTGGCCCAAGGAAATAAAGAACTTGAAAGCACTATGAGTTTCCTCTGGGACAGCTTTATTTGCCTAAGAAAACAAATACATGAAAACTGATTTTTTCTAAAACTTGCTGCTTGATTTAACACTTATATTTATTTGGCCATAATTCCACTAATTTGTTTGGCATAGCTGAACTAATATGTGAGCTTTTCAAATATTTTAAATGTCTATTTGCACCAATAAGCTTGCTTTCAGATGCAAAATCCTTTTTTTCAAAAAAAAAAAAAAAACCTGCTGTGCTCCTTAGTATTGAACAACAGTGATGTATTCCAGGGATCATATTTTCAGAGTGCATTGTCAATGGTACTGTTAATAATTTTGTGCATCTCAACCATCTTCCTACAGGTTATTGATATAATCATATAAGACAAATGAGCTTTTCTGCACAAGGTGATTCAAGTTCCCACGGTGCTGGGCAGACACCACATTTTGCTGAGTTCTGTATAACATCTGTCAGCAGACACAAAGATTTACAAGTTTTTGTGAGCGGTGGGAGCTCAGGCACGTATCCATGGGGAAAGAAAAAGAAAGGAGATAAGAATATTGTTATTTTCAGAATATGTCAAGTTTGTAGGTTTTAGATTAAAAACAGATTACAGGATGTGGGGAAAGTGTGATGTTAGGGAAAAACTACACATTAAAAAGAGGGCCAGGGTGGTTGAAACTGTGCTGGTAGTGGGATGAAAAGTCCCTGTGAGCTTAATCTTCAGCTGGTCACCAAGAAGACTTTCAATGTACAGTTGTTTATCAGGTCTATACTACTGAAATAAAACACTTTGAACCCGAATGTGCTTTAAAGGGTTTTGGACAAATATCATTTGAAACAAACAAAAAAAAAACCCCTTCCATCATTATATAAATATTTGCAAATCATTTTCCCAAAAAGAACCCCTGATTTTTCAAACACAGTATCTGAGCAGAGAATACCATCCAGCTGTATAAACAGATAGTTTAGTACACTGCAGCAAACATAAATATATCTTTTTAAGACCTAAGGTATAATGTAACTTCTGTGGAACCATATGGGTAATCACTTCATACAACAGCTTGTGATATGCTTCTTGTCCTTTAAAAGTTTAAAAGGGCGAACTTTTCCATGCAAAGGCTTTAATTTGAGATTCTGTGTTTCTTCTGCAATCACCTTGAGAAGAGCAGAGGAACTGCAGTCTGTAGATTACTTTTAATTGCTTATCAGCTACTTTAGAGGAAAGATATGCAATAACTCCGACTTTGGTCTTGTCAGAAGGAAAAAAATTACTAATTATGTATTATATAAGTTGTGCTGGACCTGGATAGAGTCAATTTTCTTCAGAGCAGCTCATATGAGGCTTAGTTTTAGAGTTTTGACCAAAATAATTTTGACAGAATACGAACTTTCAGGCTTTTGCTGATCAGTGCTTGCACAGTGTCAGGTTCTCACTCTCTGTCCCCAGATGAATAGACTGGAATGCTCTGCAATAGGCTGGGAGAGGAGACAACTGGGCAGATCACCCAAACTAATCGATGAGATGCTGCATATCGTGTAACTCCATGCTCAGCAACAAAAGCGGAAACAGGAGGGCTTAGGAGGCTTAACCACGTTTTTCTCAGGAGCTGGCTGGGCGTCACTCTACTCATGGGAGGTGGTGAGTGATTCACTTTGCACCACTTGGTTTGTTTCCTTCTCTCTTCTTCCACTTAGTCTTCATTTATTTTATATTGATATTACTAATAGTAGTAGCAGTAATGATTAATAATAATAATTGTTGTTATTGTTGCTGTCTTGACTCCCCAAGTTTTCTTGCTTTTATTTTCCATTTCCTCTTCCCCATGCTGGGAGAGAGGGGGCTGAGAGAGGGAGAGTTCAATCAGCTCTGTGGTGTTTAGCTGCCTGCTGGGGTGAACCAACAGCTTATATAGAGATAGACATAAATCTACAAAGTTTTCATTAAGGTTCATGTATGCTCTCACAGACACCTGAGTAACAGCATATCCTCAGAATTCAGCTTCCTACTCCATCCTTCAATCCCTCTGAATCATCCAAAGAATGTTTTTGTGTCTGTGCAGCAGATTAGTGAAATGTTCCATGTTAAAAAATATTTTTCCCCTACCTCCTCCCCAAAAAATCTGGCACTGACACAACACAAGGGGTCAGTAACTGCAAGACAGTACCAGGGGTCTGGAATAAGGTGAAGTGGGTATGCAATAAGCAAATTTCATTACAAGGAACAAAAATTTTAATTATCTCCTAAATGTCTTTTATGATTTCTCTCCTGTGCAGCCATACATAAGCATCTGAAATGGATCAACGCCTCATCATGTCAAGCTCTCTACAAACACATATTTCCAAAATTATTTTAGTCTTATCAGGCATTCCAGTCCAAAACTTGGAGAGGAAGGTAGAAAACATAGAAGACAAGTGATTTCAGTCATGGGGGTGAGTGACTAATAGAGCTAGGATAGAAGTTCAATTAGCCTGGTGACACCTTGTCCATTCAACTACCATGAACTACTAAGAGACCTTCCCTTTCTTTAACTCCCAGAGCACATTTTTACTGGCATTCAGCATCACAAAAGACTGAAGGTCAAGTAACCAGGTCAAGAAGCTCAGTATGAAAGAGAGCATAATGTTCTTGTCAATAATCTTTTATTGACTTTTATGCTCTGTTTCTTTAGGACATGGGGTTTTTTTTAATTTTTATTTATTTATTTATTGCATCTTTGTTTTATATCAGAAATATTTGGGAAAAAGCAAGTAAAATAATATTTCCTTCATCATTATTTTATGAGATTGTTTTGCATGAAGGGCTATTTGACCTTTTGAGTTAACCAGTAAAGAAGAGCAGGCTTTAAAACATTGAAAAATATATTTTTATGTGTACTAATGGTTGTTACATTAAACATTTGTAATTAAGGATTCTATGAACAGAATATTTAAGAAAAACCTGCTGTTAACAGTATAAACTATGTAGTTTATTCATTGCACATCTAAAGCAAGAGGTGCCAGACTGCTGTTGGAAGAAGTGATGGCTTGTTTGGAAAACTAAAAATGCTTTTCTTCAGAAAGCTTTTAGTCTTTCTAAATTTGTGCAGTGACAAAAGAATATGAAAAGTTTGCAATGAATACTTGTCATCAACAAAAAGAGTTTAGGAACATTGAATTAAAGCTCAGGCTTCTCTGACTCTTGAGCTCCATATTTGGCAGACCATTTTTCTTCTCAGAAAAATCTATACTAACAGGGAATGAAAGTCACATGTACATGATGTGCCAAAAATTTTGCATCCAAAATACTTTCTCTGTTGTCTTGTAACTTGACTTTTGTCCTTTCTGTTTAGAAATGCTTCATGGGGCAGAGCTAGAAAAAGGGAATTTGCACAATCAAATAGAAAAAAATGCTGGGCAATCAGAGCAGACTTGTTGTGAAGCCATGCATCACACTTAAATGATTCTGAATAACTCATCTGTAAAATTACACCAGTTTATTGACAGACAGTGTGCAACAAAAGGAATAAAAAAATTTAAAGTCCTGAGACCACTTGACCAAGTTTTCTCACAAATCAACTGGCATGTTTAAAACAAGCTTGCACATTGAATAATAGGGCCTTTAAGGGTTGTTCTGCAATATTGTAGTTAAGGGAGTATGTCAGTCAGAGTTACATATGTTCAGATTTGTAATAAAATGAATTGGTTGCAAGGGAGGTGACTCCTCTTGATATTTGCATTTGCTCCCATTGAGGTCCTGGAGATCTGCAGCAGTGTATCAAGACTACTATCAGCTGTCCTTAGCTGGCTGTCAATGTTCTCCATACACAGCAAATTTGAGTTTAGCTTGGTTATGTTGTAGGGCAGGTATAACACATTTTCCAGAATGCATGTAGCAAGTTTCAAAGTAATATTTTGCAATTTTAAATAATATGTGAGTTTGAATGGGGGAAAGGTGTTCATTTCCAGTCCTGCAAAAAAGTCCTGTTTCTTCCTAGTAAGTGAGTGAGAAGACTGAAATATCATTAGAAGCTGATGGTACAAAATGGCATAGCTCCATGCACAGCCTTTGACAGAAAGAATGTGGTGGGTTTTTTAAGCTGCATTTCTAAATTTGCAATGGCAGATTGTGATGGTTTTGGCTACGATAGAGTTAACATTCTTCAGAGTAGCTAGCATGGGGCTGTGTTTTGGATTTGTTTTGAAAACAGGGGTGCTTTTCTTATTGCTGAGCAGGGCTTGCGCAGCAAGGCGTTTTCTGCTCCTCACCCCACCACCAAAGAGGCTGGAGGTTCACAAGGAGATAGGAGGGGACACAGCTGGGACAGATGACTCCAACTGACCAGATGGATATTCCAGAGAATAAATATGGTGTCATACTCAGCACATGGAGCTGGGAGAAGAAGTAAGAAGGGGGAGACTTTCAGAGTGATGACACTGGTAATCTGCCATGGTTTAACCCCAGACCAGAAACCAAGACCCACACATCTTCTCACTCACTCCCCCAACGGTAAGATCAGGGAGATACTGGAAGGAACTGGAAGGATAAAAGCTAGAAAAATAATGGGTTGTGATAAAACCAGTTTAATATGAAAAGTAAAATCCAAATGCACAAATAAAGCAAAAGAAGGAATTAATTCCCTGTTTCCCATGGGCAGGCAGGTGTTCAGCCATCTCCAGGAGAACAGGGCCCCGACAGACATAACAGTTACTTGGGAAGATAAAGGCTATCACTCAAAACAGCACCCCCTTCCTCCTTCTTGCCCCACTTTACATACTGAGCATGATGTCACATGGTCTGAAACATCCCTTTGGTCAGCTGGGGTCAGCTGTCCTGGCTGTGTAGCCTCCCAGCTTCTCACCCACCCCCATCTCCTTGCCAGCATAGCAGTAAAAAAAGAGGAAAAGGCCTTGGGTCTGTATAAGCCCTGCTCAGCAATNTTATTTATTTATTGCATCTTTGTTTTATATCAGAAATATTTGGGAAAAAGCAAGTAAAATAATATTTCCTTCATCATTATTTTATGAGATTGTTTTGCATGAAGGGCTATTTGACCTTTTGAGTTAACCAGTAAAGAAGAGCAGGCTTTAAAACATTGAAAAATATATTTTTATGTGTACTAATGGTTGTTACATTAAACATTTGTAATTAAGGATTCTATGAACAGAATATTTAAGAAAAACCTGCTGTTAACAGTATAAACTATGTAGTTTATTCATTGCACATCTAAAGCAAGAGGTGCCAGACTGCTGTTGGAAGAAGTGATGGCTTGTTTGGAAAACTAAAAATGCTTTTCTTCAGAAAGCTTTTAGTCTTTCTAAATTTGTGCAGTGACAAAAGAATATGAAAAGTTTGCAATGAATACTTGTCATCAACAAAAAGAGTTTAGGAACATTGAATTAAAGCTCAGGCTTCTCTGACTCTTGAGCTCCATATTTGGCAGACCATTTTTCTTCTCAGAAAAATCTATACTAACAGGGAATGAAAGTCACATGTACATGATGTGCCAAAAATTTTGCATCCAAAATACTTTCTCTGTTGTCTTGTAACTTGACTTTTGTCCTTTCTGTTTAGAAATGCTTCATGGGGCAGAGCTAGAAAAAGGGAATTTGCACAATCAAATAGAAAAAAATGCTGGGCAATCAGAGCAGACTTGTTGTGAAGCCATGCATCACACTTAAATGATTCTGAATAACTCATCTGTAAAATTACACCAGTTTATTGACAGACAGTGTGCAACAAAAGGAATAAAAAAATTTAAAGTCCTGAGACCACTTGACCAAGTTTTCTCACAAATCAACTGGCATGTTTAAAACAAGCTTGCACATTGAATAATAGGGCCTTTAAGGGTTGTTCTGCAATATTGTAGTTAAGGGAGTATGTCAGTCAGAGTTACATATGTTCAGATTTGTAATAAAATGAATTGGTTGCAAGGGAGGTGACTCCTCTTGATATTTGCATTTGCTCCCATTGAGGTCCTGGAGATCTGCAGCAGTGTATCAAGACTACTATCAGCTGTCCTTAGCTGGCTGTCAATGTTCTCCATACACAGCAAATTTGAGTTTAGCTTGGTTATGTTGTAGGGCAGGTATAACACATTTTCCAGAATGCATGTAGCAAGTTTCAAAGTAATATTTTGCAATTTTAAATAATATGTGAGTTTGAATGGGGGAAAGGTGTTCATTTCCAGTCCTGCAAAAAAGTCCTGTTTCTTCCTAGTAAGTGAGTGAGAAGACTGAAATATCATTAGAAGCTGATGGTACAAAATGGCATAGCTCCATGCACAGCCTTTGACAGAAAGAATGTGGTGGGTTTTTTAAGCTGCATTTCTAAATTTGCAATGGCAGATTGTGATGGTTTTGGCTACGATAGAGTTAACATTCTTCAGAGTAGCTAGCATGGGGCTGTGTTTTGGATTTGTTTTGAAAACAGGGGTGCTTTTCTTATTGCTGAGCAGGGCTTGCGCAGCAAGGCGTTTTCTGCTCCTCACCCCACCACCAAAGAGGCTGGAGGTTCACAAGGAGATAGGAGGGGACACAGCTGGGACAGATGACTCCAACTGACCAGATGGATATTCCAGAGAATAAATATGGTGTCATACTCAGCACATGGAGCTGGGAGAAGAAGTAAGAAGGGGGAGACTTTCAGAGTGATGACACTGGTAATCTGCCATGGTTTAACCCCAGACCAGAAACCAAGACCCACACATCTTCTCACTCACTCCCCCAACGGTAAGATCAGGGAGATACTGGAAGGAACTGGAAGGATAAAAGCTAGAAAAATAATGGGTTGTGATAAAACCAGTTTAATATGAAAAGTAAAATCCAAATGCACAAATAAAGCAAAAGAAGGAATTAATTCCCTGTTTCCCATGGGCAGGCAGGTGTTCAGCCATCTCCAGGAGAACAGGGCCCCGACAGACATAACAGTTACTTGGGAAGATAAAGGCTATCACTCAAAACAGCACCCCCTTCCTCCTTCTTGCCCCACTTTACATACTGAGCATGATGTCACATGGTCTGAAACATCCCTTTGGTCAGCTGGGGTCAGCTGTCCTGGCTGTGTAGCCTCCCAGCTTCTCACCCACCCCCATCTCCTTGCCAGCATAGCAGTAAAAAAAGAGGAAAAGGCCTTGGGTCTGTATAAGCCCTGCTCAGCAATAACAAAAACATCTCTTTATTATCAACCCTGTTGTCTAAGGGTGACCTTGTCATGTGTATCCCCTACCATCGCTCTATGCCCAAACATGAGTCCTGTGCTTTTAAACTGAGCCTGGGAGAGCAGAGAGAAGCGGCCGGGCGAACTTTTCAAAACAGTCTGTGCTTCAAGGTCGCTCTGCTCTGCGTTCGGCTGTGAGGGGAGAAGTGTGGAGGAAGCACACTGCCTGCTTTTTCCACCCAGCTTTTTGGCTCTTTTTTTCCTCGGAGAGAGACGGAGAGAAAACTTGATTTTGTTTCCTTCTCCTTTGGACTTGCTCAAACAACCAGAGCGTCTGGGCTCCACCGGGGGACCCTCCCCCGGCCTTGAGGGGGGCACCCACCTCGACCCAGCTTCAAGGAAGAGGAGAGAGACCACCCCCCCCCCTCAGTGAGGACTCTCAAATTTTCCAGGTTTCCTCTCCACAGTGAGAGAGATTTTGTTCTTTGGCATTGTCGTTGTTTTCCTATGTGTGTTGGTTTAATAAATAGTTCTTTTTCTGTCTTTCACATTCCTCCGGGGAATATTTTTCTTTTCCCGAACCTGGTGGGGGAGGGGCGGCAGTGCCCTGCTTTGCTTTGAGGAGACATCCTTTTGGACATTTTTCCTTGAAATTGGCCCAAACTGGGACACCTGTGTTCAGCACAAAAAACATAGCCCCATACCAGCCACTGTGAAGAAAATTAACTCCACTGCAGCCAACACCAGTACATCTTCCCAAGTCACCATTATCCATGATGGAGCCTGGCTTTCCTGGGGGTGGCTGAACACCTGCCTGACCCTGGGAAGCAGTGAATTAATTCCTTGTTTTGCTCTGCTTGCATGCATGGCTTTTGCTTTACCTATCAAACTGTCCCTATTTCAACCCATGTGTTTTCTCTGTCTTACTCTTCCAGTTCTCTCCCCAGTCCTGCTGGTAGGCAAATGAACAAGCAGTTGCGTGGGACTGAGTTGCTGACTGGAGTTAAACCACAAGGAGGGATGTGTTCTGAATTTAATATTTTGTCTCTAGTTGTTATGAGGCGTGGTTTACATTATTGAACCCTTGTCAGCTGAAGCAAGACTTAAACTGATAATATATATCACTTCACACAGGACAACTGGATTCTGTGGATCCTTTCTGAGCAGTGATGGGGCAGATTGAGGGGGAAAAAAAAGCATTATGCAATTCTCAGAAAAGGACTTTGTCAACATCTCGCAGTTTTAAACTTTTCTCATAGGAATTATTTCAGATGTCTTGGTAGTTATTAGGCTCACATCAATCAGAAAAGACTCAGATGGCAAGTAGAACCAAAAATAATGAAGAGATGATCAGATACAAGTTTTCTTATAGTTCAGGAGCCAGTTTTCTCACAACAAAAGGGCAAGGTAGCAGAAGGTCCTAAGACAATTCAGTGTGAGGAGAGAGAGAAGTGAAGCCATTCACTTCAGAGGATAAATATTGAAACTCTGGAGGTTGAGAAGAAAAGCAGCTAACAGATGCTGATACACCTGAGGGACTAACACTGTTGCAGGACATCTACTAAATTACCTGCTATGACAAACACTGACATAAGGAATGGGAGAAGGAGCTCTGCTGCATGTGAAACACCCTCCCCAAAGTTCACCATGCCCTTTAGGCCCAGCTACGTGGGTCTCCCTTGTAACATCCCCTTGCAACATCTATAGAACACACATACTCTGGAAAGAAATTGCTACATGGTCNGCGGTTGGGTGGGTCCACTTACCAAATTCCACTCCACTAGAAGCATAAAAAAAGATAATGAAGTTAATTCAAATACAGTAGCTGTCTAGTACTGTATGTCTGAAGAAGGAGAAGATCCCAAAGGATACTATTCCCTTCCATTTGTGTTGAGAAGTTAAATCATTTATTCAGAGAATGAGGTTATCCACTGGTTTTGTCCATTTCTCATGTTTTCATCACAGAATATCTTTTCAGACAAGAGAGGCTGTATACGTCACTCCTGCACAGGCCACCTTCCTTTGTAAATTGCTGACTTAATGTCAGTTAACAGACAGCTGAGTACTAGACAGTTTGGTAAATTTCCATGATTTAGTGTAGCCTATTGTATAGTTATTCTTTTCAATATATCCACTGGGTTTCCTTGGCTTCATATAGAATTTTCCTTTTATCTTCTTCATAGAAAATCTTTTCACTTAATATTCACATTGTCTCACTTAACACTAATCTTTTCAAATTTCACTTTAAAAGTGTACGAGGCCAGGTTGGATGGGCTCTGAGCAACTTCTAATGGAAGTTGTCCCTCTCCATGACAGGGGGGTTGGAACTAGATCATCTTTAAGGTCCCTTCCAATCCAAAGCATTCTATGATTCTGTGAATGCTCAACATCTTTCAAATCATTCTAATGCCAAATGCCTCAGTTGTTTCTCTCACATAAAGTAACTGCTTCCAGCCCATAAAGTAATGCTGCCTAGCAGTGCACAGATCTGGTATTTTTGCACTTCGAGAGTTAAAGTTTTTATCAGTTTGTAGTTTTCTCAGTTCCTGTGAAGCACATCTTTTATTCTTACTCGGAAGGAAACCTCAGCAGTGGTCAAGGTTCCTCTGTGCACACAGAATTCTTGCATATTCTTTGACTTCACAGATGCCGCAATTCACTTGCCCTTTCTATTTCTTCTTTTTCCTGTTGCAGCCACTTCATCTTCTTGGCATTTATTATGAGTCAAAGTTGACCAAACCAATCTTCCAAGGTTAATTATTAANCATGGTCCTTTCTTTTTTTTCTCTTTTTTTTTTCTTTTTTCCCACTTCTATATGTGAGCCTTTTCCAGGAAAGAGAATATATCAAAAAGCACAAGTCTAAAAAGGCCTATATTTTATGTAGACAGCTAATGCCATATAAACAGAAGTGCAGGGCTGGTGAAAATGAGAAGGCATTTTCTTTTTATTTCATATCTACAGTAAATTGACTACATTCCAAGACCATCCCCGTGGACTGAAGCAGCATTTGTCTGTATTGTAAAACCAGCAAACATCAGAACTAGAGTAAAGAATCCTGCAATGATGCATGATATCCTAATCCATCTGGTACACAACAAGTGGCTTTCAAATTCCCCTGTATGAGATTCACCAGAAGGAGAGGTTCTGTNGAATTTTCCTTTTATCTTCTTCATAGAAAATCTTTTCACTTAATATTCACATTGTCTCACTTAACACTAATCTTTTCAAATTTCACTTTAAAAGTGTACGAGGCCAGGTTGGATGGGCTCTGAGCAACTTCTAATGGAAGTTGTCCCTCTCCATGACAGGGGGGTTGGAACTAGATCATCTTTAAGGTCCCTTCCAATCCAAAGCATTCTATGATTCTGTGAATGCTCAACATCTTTCAAATCATTCTAATGCCAAATGCCTCAGTTGTTTCTCTCACATAAAGTAACTGCTTCCAGCCCATAAAGTAATGCTGCCTAGCAGTGCACAGATCTGGTATTTTTGCACTTCGAGAGTTAAAGTTTTTATCAGTTTGTAGTTTTCTCAGTTCCTGTGAAGCACATCTTTTATTCTTACTCGGAAGGAAACCTCAGCAGTGGTCAAGGTTCCTCTGTGCACACAGAATTCTTGCATATTCTTTGACTTCACAGATGCCGCAATTCACTTGCCCTTTCTATTTCTTCTTTTTCCTGTTGCAGCCACTTCATCTTCTTGGCATTTATTATGAGTCAAAGTTGACCAAACCAATCTTCCAAGGTTAATTATTAATTTGATTCATCAATAATTTAAGCATTTTTTTCAGCTATGTGATGTCATCTGTGTTAGTTAAGGACCTTAACTTTAGATTATCTCAAGTCGTGCCCTCTACCTCATTTATCATTCTTACTGTCTAGTTTAAGAATATGATGAAAAGCTGTAGTGATTCTATGCTTCCTTATATTATATCAAGCTTTGGACTTGTTTAATTTTTCATTATTTTTTTTACAGTGCTGCAAGAGTCTTCAAACACAACTTTCATACTTGCAATTATATTATCTGAATGCCATGTGACTCTGCAGATTTCCGCATTGTTTCCAACCAAGCTGAAATAAAAGTCAATGAAAAGGACAAACATCATTATTGGCTTCTTGCTTTCTTCAGCAGCCAGCAGAGCATGCATACCCAGACAGTGCAGCTTCAGTCTAGTTTGAAGTTGCCCTAGCTGTCCTCCCCTTTTACTCTTTAAAATGGCTTCTATCTGCAAATTATTGTGCTCACCATGACTTTTCTGATTTGCATCTCTGCAGAATCTTTTTACCAAGTCAGTTCAACTATTAATGGTAGTCATTTCTTTCATCTTTCTTCTTCCCCTCATACATAATTCCACCACTGTAGAGTCCAAATGCTCCTAACATTTTCTTTAGCATCAAATTTTTCTTTAGCCACTGTGGTTATTCTCAGCTTAACCATTTTGTACATTATTTCAATTTTTCATTATTCACAAAATCAAAGAATGGGTCAGGTTGGAAGGGACCCCAGTGGTTCATCTGGTCCAACCTCCCTGTTCAAGCAGGGTCACTCATGAGCACACAGCACAGGGTTGCATCCACACAGTTCTAGAATATCTCCAGTGAGGGAGACTCCACACCCTCTGTGGGCAATCTGTTCCAGTGCTTGGTCACTGCACAGTAAAGAGGTTCTTCCTCGTGTTCAGGTAGAAGTTCATGAGTGTCAGTTTCTGCCTGAGCATCCATTGCCTCTTTTCCTATTGTTTGGCACCACCAAGAAGAACCCAGATCCATCCTCTTGACAGCCTCCCTTTAGATATTGATACACATTAATGAAGCCCCCTCTCAGTTGTCTCTTCTCAAGCCTGAAAAGACCCAAGTCTCCCAACATTTCCTCATAAGAGACATGCTCCTGCCCCTTAATCACCTTTGTCTGTGTGATCCGTGAATAGCAACAAACTCTCTGGAACCCCTCTTAAAGTACAGACGTTTTATAGAAGTATTTAATTGTGCCAATACCCCAGTAGGGGTTCATGTGGATGCCCCATAGTTCTGTCTCGTGGTTATGTCTTTGGCTGCTTCTTCTTGCTCAAATTCTTCCTTTGCTATAGGTCTCCCCTTCCCACATCTTATCTCTTTTGAGACTAGCCCTGTCCCCATTCCCGTTCAAATCTAGTTTAAAGTTCTAGATTCCCGATTTCTTTAAATTGAGTTTTCTTTCTTTTTATCAGTCTCATTTTAGAAATTACTTAATTCCTTACAGTGATGTCATCATACTTGCAGTTTTTCCCAGAACTATGATTTCTTTCTGTATCTTAATCTTCATAAAGCTTATCCAGCTATTTCTGTCCTTAGATCTTCTAATATTTTTTTTCCTGTATGTAGTTTTGCTTCCCTGAATATTTCTTGTACAGTCTGTAATGAGATTTCTTCATCAACACAAATTAATGGACTGAAAAAATGTCTAAACGGCACCTTGAATGCCTTCCTCATAGAACTTTCTTTTCATCAAAATTGAATTTGGTTTCAATTACAACCAATTTTGGAATGTCAGAGTTGGAGGGGGTTTTCATTTAACCCTCCTTCCCATAGGGCTTTCATGAACAATGGCATTTTCTACTCTCCTATTTTTAACAGCCAATGCCTTTACTAATAATAAAGTGCTCTCTCTTCCTTTTGGTGTGGGTAAATGGTGAATTCCATAAAATGTTCTGATGTCTTTAGGAGAAATTCACCTGCAGCCTGTAATCAAACTGTGCATCTCAAGGCAATTCTGAACTTTGCCCTTGACAATATGAGAGAAAGAAATGACTGAGTGGGGACACAGTAATGTTACCAAGATTTATATTGGTTTTAGTATTTTTGTCAAGCAACTGAATAACATCCTTTTTTTAAAAAGTAACAGCCCCTTTTGAGAACTTTCAACTACCCGCACTGACAAATGTTCCTCTCTTCTCTTAAAATAAGATCCTAATAATCCATAAGGGACAATTGAAATAATAAGTTACCAATTTACAAGAATTGCTTTTGTAATATGATGATTTCGCTGTTAAAATAATAATGTTTTTTTAAATTATTAGCCCTCACAGTCACTATTTAAAAGTAAACTATGTCTATTGTTCTTGAATTTCTGATCAGTTTTGTCTCATGTAATGGGTGGTTTGCTATCAGATGTTTGGCAGAGTACACTGCAAATTAAGTTTTTTAGTCTATGGGAATATCCATTAAGCATACACATTTCCAAACTTCAAAATGCATGCTTGAAAATTACAGTTGATTAGACTCTTTGTTGTGAATCACAGAACAAAAGCTGAAAATCCTGCTCTGCTTTTCATTTATTATATCAAACAATGATGCAATTCCACTGCTGTATAGCATAAAAGGTGTGTTCATGTTTGAAGAACAGTGTCCATAAGGTTTAATCTGCAGTCTTATGTTCAGAGAGGTTTTTAAATCGATTCTTCACTAGATGTTGTAACTCTTGTCGATTGAAGATAAATGGCTGAATTCCAAGAGAATACAACACATAGAAAGCCATTAGCCCCGACAATTCATAAACAAAGTAACGAATATTACTCACTCCTTGTTCTTGTAAAATAGTACCTGGGTTTCAAACAATAAAAAGGAAGCTCACTTAAATCATTGTGATTATTTTGTCAAAATCAGTTTATTTATGGAAAAATGTACCAAAAAAAAAAATGTACCAAAAAAAAAAATGTTGGTTTCTTTATAAGAAGTAAAAAGAGGGAGAAGAGCCAAGAGAAAACTTTGTTGTAATCCCAACAGCTATGTTAATAGCTATAGCTTTGTTTTCAGCCTTTTTTCTTTTATTATCTCATTCTTGCTGACCTATTTCTTCTCAGAAAAAGAGTGTCTGAAACACACTGAATGCTTCTAGGTCAGAGGTTCCCAGCGTCTGTGCACCATGGTGACAGTCTCAGGAGATTTTCAACCAGTAAGAGTTTTCACAAATCTCTCATGAAAATCTTCAGGTTACCGGAGGCTAGAAAGGTTTAGGCTTGGTGTGGGGTTTATTTTGCACTATATGCATTTGTCTTCAGCCTTTGTGAATTTGTGATTCCCTGGATCACTAGGCTGCCTAGTCCCAGAAATTAAAATATATTTTACTTTTCTTTCTGTGACATTAAAAATGCATTGCAATGAATAATATAGTAGGGCTGTGTATAAAACTAAAGCTTCTGCATTCCTTTTAAATGTTTGTTCTTTAACAGAGGTTCTCTGAGGGAAACTTATTGAAAGGATGAACAGTAATTTAATTTTTTATCATAAGCATTAGTGGAAAATAAAGGACAAAAGTACTTTGCAGGGCTGAAGAAAGGGAAAAGATATTTATCATGGGAAAATACAGCATCCAGGCTGAATCACTGGCAGTGCACATTCTTTTTCTGTTCAAAGAGTGGCAATAAGGAGATTAATATTTAGAGTCTAGAAACATTTCCTATTTTATGTCATAAGCAGCAAGTACTAAAGTAACTTACCCTGAAAGTGTGCTTATAAAAAGTGTATAGTCAACAGATGAAAGCAAAGCTTCTGTGAGAAATCATTTTTAAATTTTGAAAAGAAATTCAATAACTACTGATTTTCCCCAGAAATATTCTGGAGGAATGTTAAAAGTAATAGCAGGTCAAATCATCAACTCATACATATCAGCATTTCTGATACAAGGAAGACCTGCATTTTTGAAAGACATCGAATGAAAACTGTTCCAGGAATTTGCCAAATGTTCACAGATTTGAAATATCATGCCACATCACTGCAATTTCATGGAGAAAATTTAAATGCTGCTGTAAGATGTAGTAATTATTGAAATTAAGACATATATAGAGTGCTTCAGTTCAGGTACCATTTGTGATGTTCGTATTCACTCATGCACGACTTTTTCTGATATCAGGGTGAAATCCTACATAACAAGGAATAGGCCTTTGTAAATTGCCAAATGTCAGGAAAAAAGATAAAGGCAGTGATGTTCTTCCCCCTTCCCAAAAGAAAATATCAGCTGATAAATTGAAGTCTAAAATTACAGAATCAAAATATTAAGTATTTCATTTTCTCTGCAGATACCTCATGAATTGACATCCTTTATAAAAGCCAGCAGACAGCTTGGTTTCAGTAGGTCAAAAGGATTTATTAAGGTACACCCTCCCATTCCATTTCTGCATGACAAGTGCTATCCAAATTTGCAATATTTTGCGTAAAATTTAGATAAGCTTTTTCTTCAGGCCAATCTCAGACCAACCCCAAAGATGTTTTGAGACTTTGCTGAGCTATGTAGAATATCCACCAATAATATTGCATACGGTAAATTGTGAATAATATACTGGAGTTTCTGGAGTACTCCTTTAAAAATCCCATCTGTAATAGTGAATTACTACTGACTGCTGTGTATCAGCTTCTCCCAGTTTTAGGAGCCACACATCTCTTTCTTTCTCTCTCTCTCTCTCTCTTTCCCTCACACAACACACAGAGACTTGGATAAGAGAAAAAAGTTTTCCTGTTACAAATTAAAATAATTGTTTTGCCTGGCACTATATCTCAAAAACATGACTATTCTCTAGCAATTTGCCAAAACTTGATAATGCTAAAATAATATCTTGAACATATTATCCTGAGACTGGGAAGCAAACTGAATTCCAGAAGAAATCTTTCGTGTAGAGGCCTTGACATGAGAATACTACCTCAGAACAAGAATATCTCCTAAGATGGGAATTCCTACGTGAACTGCTTCCAAAATCCAGGTTAATCTATATAGAAAATGCCATTTTCAAGCTGAATGTGCTGTTACGAAGTGTTAATCTTTTTATTTTTGTCCTTGGTATTCCTCTAAGGACAATTATCTCATCGTTGAGGAGAAATGGTATAATGAAAATTGTATAATATTCTAAAGCAGAAAGCATCAATACTTAGTGCATGCCTTTTTTCAGTCTTCTCACAGCAAAATCACAAATCAGATGTAGTAAGGGTGTAAAGAATGGCAATGGCCCCACCAAACTTGCAGCATTCTGCACTTCAGTTTAACGGGTCTGCACCAGCTGCAGGTTAAAAACAGCATGACTGAGTCAGTCATGGAAAATGCTTTACTATCAAGGCCACCTAGTCCACGATATGGGGATGTCTCTCAGCCACATGCAAAGGAATGGGAGATTGATAGGGCAGACCTAGTTATGCACAACTAGGAGTGAATGCAGACTTCAGAACACCAAAGCTTTCTACACAGCACATGTCAGTTATATTACTGACATTTTTTGTGCAGCTTCCTGATGTTTTGATGATCCTCAGCTTGTAATTTAGATTATTAAAACCTTGTTTTGAGAGGCAGTGGGAAGGCAAGGATTCACTGCTTCTCTTTCTCAGAAGAAAGGCTGTGCCCAAAATAGAGGACTTGGTTTTAAACACATCTTTTTCTCATGCAATTTAATTTATCCACTGAGTCAAAGGTTAATACAGAAAGGTTTTGATCCTGAAACCACTGGTATGGTTGCCTATGTTCTCTGTGTGTGTGTTCTCTTTATGTATACATACACATGTAGTCATGAGTTTTATGGGTACAACACAAAATAGTCAAAAGTACAGTGTATATTCTATTGATTATGTTTGATGCTATGAGACAAAGTGGAACAGCAGAAGCAGGAAATGTCGCAAAAAAAAATTATTTTCATGCCACAGAACTGAACAAGTCTTCTGGAAAGAAGAAGCTCAAGAAAAGAAACAGTTTTACAGTTTTTAGTCTTTCTTAAGAAAAAAAGTGAAATAAATTTGGGAAGTGAAAGTACAGGTCACAGGAAGAACAGGTGAGGAGGAAAGAGACAGATGGAGTAGTTGCATAGAGAAATTTCAAGAAAGGCTATTTTGTGAAAGCACTTGAAAGCACTTTGGAAAATAGCAATGGTCTCCAAGGATTCCTGATGGAGAAGTCTCATATTCAGTAATTTACACTGAAGGTCCTCAAATACAAGCAGTGTCTTGAAATGTCACCTTTTCTCATCGCAAATCTCTCCAGTGGATGTCCAGCTAAGAACCTGGGGATCTCACAGCAACTAAACTTTTTGCACCTGAAAGAGTAAACCTTGTCACCTTGAACAGGGTTTTCTTCATGGGCATCCAGTATCCTGTGGATTGGAGCTGGCACTTTTCTGTTATTGCCGCCCAAAATGCGAAACCCAAGTGTTAAAATTCTGTAATGAAGACATGCAGCAGGGAAAGTAAGTACATCCACAAGGGTGAGGAGCAACAGCAGGTAGTGTTATTTTACAGATCCAGAACTTGCATATTGTCTCACCTCTGACACTGTGACTTTGGGTAAGCAGCCTGACTTGCCTGTCATTTCTTCTTTGTCTTCTCTAAATAAGGAATTAGCACACTTTGCTGCCAAAGAGTTTTTAAGATGTGCAATCAATACATACACACAGTTTTGAGGATACCACCTTTTGTAGATATTAATATTGATATTTTGATACTCCAAGCTGTGGTTTTATTTTTCTCCTTTGGTACATGCCAGTGACCACTTTGTACATCTGGAGTCCTGGACAGTTCACAGAGTCAAAATAGAGCAGGACTCTTTTGGAGATAACCCAGCTTTGAAATTAGTATGAAAAAGGGCTATAGAGTTGTGAAAAGTGATATGTGGAAGAGGTAGGTAATGAATGATTAGGAATTAAGTGTAAAAAGAAGGATAACATATCATCCCATTAAATGGTGGACTATAACCCACTACTTCAGTGTGCTGTGAAAATCAAAAGTAGAAAGGAATTTGAAGATGAATTGTATTTAAGAGAAGTAGGAATTATGAAGAAGACAGTCATTTGCTTAGGCATAGCATAAACTGCTGACTGCCTCAAAATGAGATTATGCTGCCTGGAGAAAGCCTGCCTTATGCTTATGTTCTTAAACTTTTTTTGCTCTGCCCCTGCCAGGTAGACATGTGATCCTGTGCAAGGTGACCCTTGGCTCTGATCTAGTTGAGCAATTCTTATATTCTCACACTGCAGGATTAGCTCCCACTGGGAATGAGAATCACAGCACTTTCCCTCTTTTCCCTTCATCGTGGAAGGAAGAAAAAAATAATGGGAAAAAGGACACAACTGCTTGTGACTGCAGTCCTCAAGCCAGCTCAGTAATGCTTCTGGGAACAGAAGAATGGGACATGAGATGGATGAGAGACTGGTGCAGAAGAGGAAGTCCCTACAGACTCTGCACGCATGAGGAGGAAGTTACACACAACTGGACCCATCATTTGGGTAACGTATCATCTAAGACTCCAAGTTATGGTCTAGGCCTTTAATAATGCCCTAATACCCTGCAGACAAAAATCAATGTTCCTTGAATCCATTTAGTCACATGGAAAAACAAGCCTGTAGTTCCTAGTGCATATAATAGTCTCAGAGCAGTTAGCTAAAAGTGAAGTTAGCTTTAGAGAACAAGAGAAAAAAGGGTACCACTGCAGTGTGAATCCTGACTAAGGCTATCACTAGAAATGTCCATGCTGCCTACAAGCAGTCTTTTAGCTCTGATCTCAAGGGTTATTTTCCTACGTAATCAGAACAGTTAAGGAAGGAAAACCATAATGCAGGTTCTTGTTCTATTAATATTTTTCTGAGCACAGGCCTGATGTCTGCAGTGTTTCACAAGCACTAAAGGTACTAAAAATTTTTAATAGAACTCAAAAGTTTAGTGCAGAAGAAAGATTTTTCCCATATGAAATCTATACTGAATGGAAACCTTTACAAGTCTAGGAACATCTGGATAAAAGATATCGGAATCTTTTTCTCACTTATTTTATAACATCCTTTTTCTGACTTCCCCAAATGATATTTTGATGCTGATTTTTTTTTTATTTTCACAGATCATGCCATGCTTTAACGCAGGTAACAAAATTTTACGCATCGCTTTATACCTCTTACTTTCTCTAGCTGTTTTCTCTGATTTGCATAAAAGGGGGAAGAGTAACATGTTTAAACTGTTCGGTAGGTCACTGTTAAGCAGTAAAGTGACTGAATTCAAACCCTGGAATAAGTTCCAGATGGCTGCTTCTTTTAAGTTCGGCAAAGCGGGGCTGAGGCGGCGGCGGGTGGATCATCCCTTTGTTGGGAGGGATCAGCAGCGCTGATCAACAGCGCCACCTCCTGCCCCACGAGCAGCACGGCACCGAGGGGAGCCACAGCAGTCCCTATCCTCACTGCCTCGCTCTGTTTCGGCAAAAAACATACGCTAAAATTTGTATTTTAAGTATTCTTCGTAGCTATTTCTGACATTAACTTCTCATGCTTTCGCTGGCAGAAGATGACATGGTGCAGAAATCTGATGTACGTAGATAAACTCCCAAAACTGCTTTTAAAAACCTTGTTCTTATTATACATTTAAGCATCTCCAAAGTAAGGAAATAAGGTGCAAATAATGCCACCCNTATAGATATAGATATAGATATAGATATACACACACACACACACACACATGTAGTTGAATATCTAACAAGGCTTTAAAAATCTGCTGCAGACAGAGAAGGATGAAAATAAAGAAATTGTTTATTTCAAAATCGTCCTTAAATTGTGGCAAATCAATACAAGAATGACATATGTATGAGACTGAAGGATCATGACTAAACTTCAGTGCTAAGCTCTTCACTGCATTCTCTGGAGTAGGGAAGTTCAAAGAACTCCACAGTCTGGTAACCACCAAGCAGAACCTTCCACTGGCAATTTTGTTTATACCTACATGTTGAAATTTAGTCATAAAACTGTTTCATATGCATTTCTCTGGTAGATGCATTAGTGTGCATTGAATGACTTATGTCTTTTGAAATCTGTCACATACTGCATTCAGCTCTCACCAGAAATTCCCTAGAATAAAGTGGATAATGCTACTGTTTCTCGGCTCTCCCCTTACATTAACTGAAGCATTTCTTATACTAATTGGCACTTTCTGTTTTCTGGTTTTCAATAGAAACATTAATAGAAGTGGAGGTGTATTATCTTATCAGGATTTTATATTTTCAAATATCCAGGATGCTCTCACATTGTCTGCTTCCCACATAAAAGCTAACTTGGAAAAGAGAGACTTTTCTCCCCACAATCAATATCTGAACAAGAGCTATCCAGCAAAAACATCTATAGTCTAGACATTAAAGCAAACCTTTCAGCAGCACATCCTGATTTCTGCCATGTAGCATGACCGTGGCGGTTTATTAAAGCATCTCTTTCAGTCTTTAAGATAATGCTTTGTACCATGAATCCCAGACCTTGGAGGCTCTCTTGCCTGCAAGAAAATACATAGGGCGAAGGATCAAGTAAGTGAGGGGTTTGGACTGAGATAGAAAAATGTGACTCAAAGATGCTAATTATCATCTAACAGGACCTGTAATCAGGCACTGCAATGAAGAGCCCACAAACCTACCAAAACGAGGGACGAGCAATAACCAGCCCCAGCAAGACAAGACAAACAGCGAAAGAGCCTTACAACTTTTCTTAAAGACTTGCTTTTAGGGAAAATCACAGTGTAGGAAAGTCCAGAAACAAAAGCAAATACTGCCCCCTCTGTGTGAAGCCAAGTAAAGCCCTTCCCACCAGTGTGGCTTCTTCCTACAGGGTTCCAGAGGTTTTCTTTTCCATCTGAATATAGCTTATTTAGCTGTAATGTCTTCACACACACCAGTACCTGCCTCCTTCACCTAAGCTGGCAAAGGAGACGAGGGTCTTAACATCCAAACATGCCACAACTTTCAGAGCCATAAGAAGGAGATGAATGGGAAACGTCCTGGCTTGAAATTACTGCAGAAGATAGTGAAATGTTTCCCAGTAAGTTTTCAGATATTTTCTGATTGTTTGCAGGCTGTGTTCTGTTTTGCTATACATGCAAATAAGGACTATGATTTTCAGTCGTTCCCAGGATTTTTTATACAACAAAAGCAGAATATGGCCCCTCATCATTATATTTAATGTCATTTCAGTGCACGGCAAAGACATGCAAGCAAACTCTTCAGTATTTTCTTTGCAAGGACAGAGGAGCTAAAGATGGTGATTACAAATCACTCTGGGGCATGCCTATAAACTCCAAGTAATCCATTGAAGGGAGATAATGCTAACATATAATGGGAGAAAGGAGATCAGTATTCCCATTTCACTGTAATACTAGGAAACATCAATACGCATTGCTCTGCTAATACAATGTGCGTTGTTTAGCAAAGTCAGAACAAGGCAAAAAAAGAACAAGATTAGAAACCCACTAAAGCGTGTCCTGTGCACCAATTGGCTGGAAAACACTTTTGTTCTGCAGCCGAGCAGCTAAAACCCAGAGACTTGGTTCATTACTACCAAACCAGAATGTCAAAATCAGAATTTCTCTCTATCACCTCGGAGCTAATTCCTACCACAAGTCATGGCTTTGCTTGCACCTACAGTAATCTTTGCTTCCTGGAATTTCACAGGCTGTTTTTCCAAGTAATAATTAAAGTCCAGGATGTTACTAAAGCCTGCTAAAAACCTCCTATCTCCAAAGAAAACTTTTCTCACCACTAGTCCTCTAAGCTCCAAAACAAAACACTGCTGCACAAAATTCTTGGAGGCGTCTTGCAGCAGGGTGAACATCGCCACCCTTGGGCTGACGAGAGCTTGAAGGGGCTTTGGCCGTGAAGTAGGTAACAGCTCTTTTGAAACTGCATCCACGATTTTGGCTTCTGTAACCTAGCACAGCTGTGCAAAAGGCTTCTGTTCATGCAGAATTTCAACACTTTCAAAGGAGAAATCCAAACTTTTTTTTTCTCCTGTCCTGCAGGCCTTAACCAGATATAACTCTTGTAATACCCTCTAACCCTATTTTTAGTCTGCTAAGTGTCATATGCATTTTCTGTGTCCCCTCATTGTTTTTCCATTCACATATATTTACTGGCACTTTTATTGCCCTTCTTATGTTATAATTTCCAGCCTCTTTGCTCTGAGTACCTGATGAATAATGTTCTATTCTTCTTTCACAGAGGAGGAAACTGTGTCAATATAGCTCTATGAACCATGTGGGAAAATAAGTTTTTATTTGTTTTAAGTTCAGCACTTAACAGAAGTCAAGTAGTGTGGAGTTAGGGGAAATTCACATCTTGAAATGTGGATTGAGTCTATAAAACCATTAAAATTTATTTTCCATTGGAGAATTGTGAGGTTAAGCCATTAACTTTGTGAATTTGCAGAGGTTTCCCAGAAGCTTACTCAAATCTAGTGTTTGTATCATGTTAAATCTATTCTACTTATTACCCTAAAAGCATAAATGACCACTCATGCAATGGAGAGTGACAAGATTTTCCCAACAGTGCCTCTGAAAACTCAGGGTCACTTTGAAACTAGGTAACCTAGAGAAACAACTCTATTAAAACAATATGAGTTTTGTGAAGCTGGTATTCTCTTAGGGACTTTTCCAGTTATTTAGGTTTATGCATAAAGAGTCACACAATGCAAAACAACCTCTGAGTGGTAAACACAGGGAAGTTTGTCTTTTTGTGGCATGTGTGTTCTTTTGTTTTTGTTTTGTTTTAACAAGGGCGATAATAGTGAAAATAACAGGCACTCTAAAGGACAGTGATGATGAACACAGAAACTCTACATTTCCTATCATCATTTTAAATATTTAAGAAAATAAAAAGTCTTTAGGATATTGATTTACTTTTATTACCTTCTTTGGGGGATACCTGGGCACTATACTCATTTCCCATTAAAATTCAAGAACAGCCTACTAGTTGTTCTGTATTCCACCATCCGAGGAATGCTGTGTATCAGCACGGACCCCTCTCAGCTGGCCTCCAAAGCAGCAGCAACAAAATACAGGAAAACTTCTGCACATAATTTGGCCTTTCTAGCTGTATTTGGGAGGTACAAGACTGGTCTAAATTGAAGAGGTTATACAGTTCTTCACATTCAAGTGCTTCACACTGGAGGTCTGAGAGATACAAAAGGAGCCTACATGCTCAGTCAATGCATTTCTGAGCTGAAATACTTTAGAACTTGTAGCACAGACCTTTTTGTTGTAGAACAAGGGGATGTGAGAAAAGTTTAAAAAATACTTCATCTCATTTATGTCTTAGAAATCTTGCCTTAAATCAGGGTCCTGAGAAATGAAAAAAAGATTTGCTCCAAAGTCTTGTGAGGACGATAGGAGGTTTTTTTCCCCATCTACAGAACTTTTCTTGAGGACTTGAAACCGTAACCAGCCCAGTTGCAAATTCTGTGAGAACAGTGTTGTAGGTCAATTGTTTGTCTGAAGATAGATCCCATCGATAAAAGAGTGGCAGGAAAAAAAAAATAACATGCTTTCAAAAATGTACTTTTTTAAGCCTATCAGTCAAAGTCAATTCTTAATCTTTGAAAGACCCAATATGAAAATTTACATTGCAATATTTTCAGTAAGGTGAGTTCAGACAGCAGAATGCTCATCTGAAATTGTCTCAAAGTGCATGCATCTAAAACCACTCCGGTTGCTAGGGTATTTCAATTACATTTATTTTGAAGTAATTATTTCTTTTCTATAGTAATGCAGAGTGCATAATTGTACTTTTGCATCCAACTGTGGCTTAATTGCAGCAATATGTGCTGGTAGCAAAAAGGGAAAGAGAAATTATTGATGGAATAAAAGGTATTTGCTATGTTGTACCTCCCTCAGCATTTTTCTCAGCAAGGTAGAATTAATGGGGGAATGGGCGACCTCTAAATGTGCCTGAACTCCACTGCATTCTGAAAGGATCATTGTCCAGAAGGCTGTTTAAGATAATTTCCTTAAAAGGCCATTGGCAAGTGCCTAAAACCTCTATTGATCCTGTTCCAGCAGGAAATATCTTAACTTCTCAGTCTGAGCAACTAAAGATTTGCAAACTTCTTAGCTGCACATGTGGCCCAAACTGCTCAGAAGTGAGAAAAGCAGAGAAAATATTTCCTGCTAAATATAGAGAAAACAAAATCTTGATGATTGCAGATATCAGCAAAATGCTTGGCAGAATGAAAACCTGCCTTTAAATGGATAGTGGTTGAGAGCACTTAGCCAGTGCAAGTCAGGAACATCATATTAGTTCACTTATTGCATATGTTCTGATAAGAAAAAAAAAAAAAAAAAAAAAACAAACAGAAAATGGCTGAGGCTATTAAAAGATTATCCAGCAGGAGGAGAAGAGACGGTCAGTTAAAGAAGATTCCCAAGCACAAAGGAGAGACAAAATGAGTTATTTAGAAAAGAGGTATTTATACCTGCTGTGGATCTGTCCATAAGGATTATATAGACTAGGACAGCAAAGAAACCCAGCGTACAGAGAGGAATTTTTTTTTTAAAGACATTTCTTATACTTCGGGCATGTCTGACTGATGCATAATCATAAACATATTTAGGGATGCAACTGCAATGTTAGAAATTGAACTCCAAGATTTTTTGCTTCATTGACATTTTCAACAGTCCCATTCAGCTGATATGTGACTGTGGGTGCTATCTTTCTGGTAGAGAGTCTTTCAAGTTTTCATGCCTCCACCAGCCTCTTAGCTGCTGCCATCTTGTGTGCGGAGCACGACTCTGTGGTCAAACTGTAGACCCAAAATGGGAACAAAACTTTCTGACATGAACAGGTGTACGTCTCCCTGTGTCCATCATACCCAGCTGTGCAATTATGAAGGCACCCTCAGGAGTAAATGGCCTCTCACCACAGGATATGAAGCCTCACTTGCAACAACACATCAGAGGCAACTGCACCTGATCCCATTTTGCTATCCGGGATCCTGTAAGTATCCATCACAAGAGTTGGTTTCTTGACTCAACACTTACTCTTTATCTCAAAGACTGTACTGTTGGGATCATTTAAAAAGGCACTTTACCCACACTAACATATCACTCAGGCTCGTGGTTTAGGCACCAGGGAGAACCAGTTCAGATCACACAGACTGGGTATGTGAAAATATTTTTCCATCTCCTAAGTGGCTTCCACACTGACTACTGGTGTAAACACCACCAGACTACCAAGTGTAAGTGATCCTCCTTGGTGTTGTCTATGAGAAAGGCACGCATGACTCAGCAACCTAACTCCAGGAAAGGATGAAGAGCTAAGAAACATCAGCATCTCTTGTCTGTTAGGTCATTTTACTTCTCTATTTTGAACTGTCCTGTTTCTTTCCCTCTCCAAAACAAACCTCTCTAGGAGGGACTCTCTCTAAACACTGTGCAAGTGCAAACTAGTCTGTAAGACTTCATCTCAAAGCTCAGGAATGATCCTGCACCATCTTTTTAGCTGTGCAGTCATAACCTTACTGATTAGTCTGATTGAGCTGCTGTGGCTTCTGCTCAGCAGTAAACTGCATACAAACAAGGTATTGAAACCCATAAGTCATTTGCTGACTCAATGATCATCCAAAGCGTGCTGTTCTCACTAACCAGCAGTGTTATAAAACACAGTAACTTCTAAATATCGAAAAGCTATCCAGTGTTCGAGGTTAGGGGGAAGAGTGATGTTATAGTGTTGATGGATCATGAAAAATCAGATCTTACAACCACATTATTTCAGTTGCAATGACTTCTCTCATCTATATTATGTGCTTTTAGACTAAGATACAGCCTTTGGACCAGACATGGTTTCCTGTAATGACTTCAGACATAAATTTTAGAAGATTATCTCATTTGGAGCTAACAAGAGACAGAGCCTACAGACTCCTTGCTTCCTTGTAGGACTAATGTCTATTATTCATAAACATTTCCATTTTATTTTCAATAAGGACAGAACATTTTTTCTCTCTAATGACATCAGTAACAAGCCTCTGAAAAACTGACTCCCAGTCAGGATTCTTAATGCAAAAAATAGTCAAAGGTTTATGACCATTTTTAAATTTAGCTTACAGCTTCAGCAGAAGCAAGATGTGCAACAAAATAAAACATAGAATAAATAATTATGAATTAAGCAGAAAAAACAGAGGCTTGTGGTAAGAAACATTGTTACTAAAAATAAAAAATATGCCTGCAATATTTATAGTTTAAAAACAGAATTCTGAACCTAAAACTACTTCTAATTTAAATGTATTTATTTTTGAATCTTCAGGTAGGTTCCTATTGCTTTGGTTCCATGTGAAAAGCAGCAGGTCTTCTAGTTGTAGCTCAAGTACAGCCAGAAAAATTTGCAAAACCTTGGCTTTTGGCCAAAAATATCAAAAATTCTGTGCAAGCATATCCTCTGCTAAGAGACTTGCCTAAAATATACTAAATATATACTAAAATATACAGTAATAGTTGATGTATTCATTATTTATATAAGGTAAAGCAAATTCAACTGCTGGGAATACACCTAGGAAGTTAGAGAGTTAGTTCAAGGTCCTGCTTCAGGGAACAATTAATTATTTACACAAAGTGGAAGCAGGTTTGAAAGAGGCTGGAATAATCTGTTTCCATAATACCTGATAAACTGATAAGGCTATCCCTTGGGTATTGGAACATAATTTCAGAATGCAAGCATGTTAACTGTTTGGGACATCTTCTTGAATCATATTACCACACACAAAATCTCATTAAAAATACCTTTTTAAGACTTCGGTGTTATCTGTTCCAAATATAATCCTTTATTTGGCTGGAACTGCAGACCCAAAATTTAAAATAAACCAAGCAAGCATGCAAGTCTTTCCAACTGGCTCCTAATGGTGACTCATTAACAAGTGGCCAGAAATCCTGGCATGGTTTGTATCCCTAGGAGCTACAGATGCATTTTTAAAGGTGTTTAGGCACCTAAAGATGCAGATAAGAAACTGGCAAAGTTTTAACCATTAGGCACCTCTTTGCATATTTAGGTGCCTAAGTACCCTGAAAAGCTTGGCCCTGAGAGCCATGCTGCAGGCTCAGTCAGCCACAGACCCCCTTCAGTGTCTTTTCTACGGCTTTTATTTATTGTCTTGGACGAAAGAGCCGCCCCTATTCTTTTCCAGTTACTCTGATTCACTTATTTGAAATACATCATGGATTTTGCATGCATCGCATGTATGTAGCAGTAAACATTTTGTACACATCCTGGCTTTATATTAGTGGCCATTGAACCACCTGCAATTTCTGGAGACCGGAAACATCAGGTGTTTTTCACATACAGTGATTCACATTCATTTCTACTTGGCTCATAATCCTGGGTTATTCTTCTTGGAATAAAACAGTTGATAAACAGCTTCTGAGATATCTCCTCTTGAATAAGAAAGCCCAGCAAACCACAAATTTTCTCCTTATCTCATGCAACATTTACAAATGTATAGCCCTTCCCAAATTAAGAAAAACAAGTACCAACAATAAAATATCATCACAGATATCAAACATAGAACAGGGAAGACTTGGAATAGAAAGTTCAGGAAGTTACCTTTTTTTTTTGTTTTCTTTATATATTTGACACCTAAAGAAGAAATTAACCTTGTAAGAAAAGGATCTTTGAGCAGATATTAGTGTCTTAAAAAGTCTGACATAACTTACAATTTATACTCAGGATGATATGTGCTTGGTATTTGCTTTGCTCTCTCTTCCCAATTTTGCTCTTGCTCTGTGGCAACCAGCATAGTATCAGTCATGCCTGGTGAAGACCCAGAGACTCATGATTTTTCTATACAAAAGTTAACATGGGTATTATGAACTTTATTTCTTTCCTCTGCCCTTTTCCTTTCTACCAGCAGCAATTCTTTTGCCTCCTCTCAGTGTATTGGGTACTGAAGAAAGGATAGCCATATCAACACTAATGAAACAACAAATTGCGTTTTACTGAAGTGCTCTATTTCACAGAGGATCTCTTAATAAAAATGAACCACATTTTATAACGTTATGACAGATCGAACATTAACATCTCTCTCTGCAGATTAAACATCACTTTCAGTGCATGTCACTTCACTTTCCCCTAAGGTTTACTGGCTTTCGGTACTGATCATGATTGATGCCTTGTTTATATGCAACATTAAACCTGTGCTTTGCCTGTTTCTGGTAAATGAAACCCACTTCTGTTCCAAATGGTAAAATTTATATCAGTGTTTTACCTTATCCACACCATCACTCCTTTCACAGACCTAATGTTACATATAAAAACCTTGCTTTCTTTCCTCTCTGGACTGCCTAAAATGTAATCATTTCAAAGGCAAAATTCAATGGAATTAATAGCAATTTGAGACTGTCGCAGATGATGGCCTGGATTAATAATCCAGTTAAACTTCTAAATGTCTTTGAGCACTTGAGGCACATATGCTTTTTCTTTGACGTTCTCTCAGCTACTCTATTTGCCACATACAGCTGAAGAATTCCTTAAATCCTTCATTAATTTTAAACCTTCACATGTTGTCACAATCCTTTACATTTAATTTCTCTTCTAGAAGGACTGTTGGCTTAGAGGCGGAATGACCTACCATTTGTAAAGGGGGGAAACATAAAAGTGTCTTTCTTTATAAAAAATAATGCTTTTCAGTGGGATCATGCTCCAAGGGTGATTTTGTACTGAAGACTGAAAGCTGATTTTCTTGTATGCCAGGTGATTGCCATAAGCAACCAGTTTTGGCAGACTCGTCAGCTAATCTAGGTGTTGAAATGGTAGGTGATGCTGGATTTCACATCAAGTGTCCAGTGACTTAGTTCCATACAAAGGACCTGACTCATATGTTGGAAGGCCACACTTTCCACACTATCTGTGTTTGCAGATAGTGCAATGAAACCCAGAGAGAAAGTTATGCTCTGCACATCTGTGGAGGCAATGAGGACACACAACCATATCATAACACTTGAAAAGTTATGCTAAAGAATGAAGCTCTCATTTATGCAAACCACAACATTTTTCACAAAAGGGACTCAGAGAGACCCATCCTGGAATACTCAATTACCTTCTCATCAGGCTCTTTCTTCTACATGGAGAAATTCAGTTCAAAAGGGTCAGAGAATGGAAGTGAATCTGAATAATTTATATACTAAAAAGTAAACCAGTGGACTAATCAATCAAATGTGCATTTTTTTTCTCTGTTTTTATTTGATGTTTGGTTTCATGAGCAATGAGTCAGCTCGACTTAGATAACAAACTCCAAGACGGGATTTACTGACGTAAATCCAAAGACAGAAGTCTCCAGACTATTCTTAAAGCAGCATCAGATGAGCGCTGTTGGAAGTCATCATCCCAGCTGTCTAAATCAGTTTTTTCTTAGAAATTATCAGGCTGATGGCAGAGGAAACAGATATAACTTCTATCCTAATTTTTGCTGCATCAACCCAACATCAGAGATGTCTTTACACAGAAATGTGAGATTTTCTGTGTATTGTTTGTGGCTGATGTTTGTCTCACAAGTGACTTTGGGAGAACAGTCAGGCAATGAACCTCACCTCTACTTTGAATTTTCTGCTGAGTTTTGTAGTTCTGTGCAGTGCACTTTTTTTTTCTTGAGCATCATATATAGAGAAAACCTCTCTAAATTTTAGGATAACTTTGGCTTTCCACTAAGCTGTGTTGTACCTAAAAACTACGCATAACATATTTGACCTTCTTTTGTTCAACAGTAAATGACTACAGAGAATGTCTTGATTTATCTTCTTTAAGCATTCATTATTGGACATAATTGCCATATCTCTTATTTTCATTCCCTTGAGCAGCCCATTTTAATCTCATACCATATGGAAGTGATTGCAAGCCATCAACAGCAAAGGAAAACCTGAGGAAGATTTTCATCGAGATAAAATACATCTGCTCTAAAATTACTGGAGTAATTTCACTGAAGAATGACATAATTCTGCATTATGTCAATAGCATCAGCATTTTAGACTGGGCAATAAGACATTTGCAGTCCCCTCTATGTAAAGATATTGATCAGATAAATATAATGACCACATTTGGTGATGGCTGGCCTAACATGATCTTTTGTTTTGTGCACCAAAAATTCGACAGATCAAATATGTCTTTATCAGGCTTCAAATTCCCTTTTATGTTCCACGATGTCATTATGTTTTATATTTTGGATTCATATATTATTTCTCTAAGGTGTTCAAAGTACCTGCTTTCTTGAGGTCCAAGGCTTAATATGTAATTAAATTATAATCACAGAGTTCTGGTTTTGGTCAGGATAGAGTTTTGAGACTGGAACTCTGAAACTCTGGAGAGAATTATGGAAAAAGGACTATTGTGGTTTAGCCCCAGCCAGCAGCTAAGTACCACACTGCAATTCATTCACTTCCTCCTAACTTTGCTGGTGAAATGAAGAGGAGAAGTGGAAAAGGTAAAACTTGCAAGTTGAAATAATCACAGTTTAATAATAATAATAAAATAATAACGTAATAATAATANTTCAAATTCCCTTTTATGTTCCACGATGTCATTATGTTTTATATTTTGGATTCATATATTATTTCTCTAAGGTGTTCAAAGTACCTGCTTTCTTGAGGTCCAAGGCTTAATATGTAATTAAATTATAATCACAGAGTTCTGGTTTTGGTCAGGATAGAGTTTTGAGACTGGAACTCTGAAACTCTGGAGAGAATTCTGGAAAAAGGACTATTGTGGTTTAGCCCCAGCCAGCAGCTAAGTACCACACTGCAATTCATTCACTTCCTCCTAACTTTGCTGGTGAAATGAAGAGGAGAAGTGGAAAAGGTAAAACTTGCAAGTTGAAATAATCACAGTTTAATAATAATAATAAAATAATAACATAATAATAATAATAATAATTATTATTATACCCAAGAGAAACAAGTGATGCACAGTAAAACTGCTCACTGCCAGTGTACCAGTTCCCAGCCCACCCCTCAGCAATGAACCATAGCTCCCAGCCAACTCCTCCCAGTTTGCACACTGACTATGATACTCCATGGTATGGAATATTCCTTTGGCCAGTTCAGATCATCTGTCCTGGCTGTGCTCCTTCACAGTCTCTTGAGCACCTGCATGCAGGCAGAGCAAGGGAAACTGAAAAGTCTTTAAATAAGGGTAAGTTCTACTTAAATAACAACCAAAACCTCAGTGTTTTATTAACATTATTCTCATACTCAATCTAAAACAGAAGCTACTAAGATTAATTCTATTCCATTTCAAACCAGGCCACACAGTAGTTAGCACTACATTCTGAGGTTATCTGTTCTACCTTACTGGTCTGCATTCTCAAGGTACAATGTGCATTCCAAAAAAAAAGGAATTGACTGGAGCAAGCAGTGTGAAGAAAAAGATGGCAGTAATCTCTTATTACTTCAAGTGCCCTATGTACACGGAACTAGAGGGAAAATAGAAGACAAGAGTACGCTGACAGAAATTCTGGCTGGCTTCGGACTCACAGTAGCTATGAAGTCAAATTAAGTTAAATAGTCCACTAAACTTAGTTCTCAGAAATCTGTAGATTTCTTAGTTCTCAGAAATCCTTGAAATACTGTGGCTGTCCTTGCGCTAAGTTCACTTTCCTCCCTTCCCTGTTGCCCAAGAAGCCTGGGCTGAGAAGAGTCTAGACAGGACTCTGGGAAGCAAAGACCTCAGAGAGTGGTTTCAGAATACCAGGCAGCCAAGAGCTCAATAGATAAGTTTGTGGCTCGCAGTGAATGTCAAAGAGCAAAAAGTGAAAGAGAAGAGAGCTAGGAACCAAGCCTGAACCTGAACCTCTTGCTATCCACTTCACTTACAGGTCTGTTCCCTGACCCAATTGCATTGTGCTCCAGATAGCATTCCTCAAGACTGATTTATTTCAGAAGGGACTGCTCCTTAAAATTTGTGACTGGATGCCAGCTGATACTTCTTGGCCTTGGGACTTAAAGCCATGACAACAGAAAGTGACAAAAAGCTGAAAGAACTCAGAGAGACAATCCAGTCCACCATGACTTAGTAGCTATAACTGCATCTTTGTGTCATGGCACACTAAATTAAAAAATATATATATATATCCCAAGGCTGGTCCAGACTATAGCTGTTCTCCAATAATCACATTATGTCATCGAACCATATTTGTTAGTAAGTCAGTTTTCTGAATGCTTGACCGGCCCATTCAATTCATTTTAGCAGTTTCTTGAGAGCCATTTTCATGTATTGCAAATATTTTAATTCACTGTGAAGTAGCTGAAATCCAGCAGCCCTATAAAATATTGACCTTGTTTATATCTGGAGAGCTGTGTCAGGAATTCTTGAGCTAGGTACCAAGGCAATTAATATGTCAGATAATCCTTTAATTAGATTAGAGGGAGCAGCTACTGTATGTCAAATACCTATTGGTAAATGAAAAATCTGTGTTGGGGTTTCCTAAGTATGTAAGATCTATTTGTCACATAGTTGATTTAAAACTACTTCTAAAGGACTATGCTGTTCATAGAGTAGTTAAGTAGGTTAACCTGACCTGAAAAACCTTGAAATATTTCTGTTTGTTGTGTGAGCCAGGGACATATTTCAAATCTAAGGTATTTTCAGATCTAGGAGACCCATCTCCTGTCATCCTGTATGGCAACATGCTGGAAAGAGGTAAACATCAGCTCACTGCTAGGCAGCACAGAAGGACAGGGTATATCTTGAAACCTCAGAGCTCTACATGTCCGGTAGCAAAAAGCAGCCACTTGTGTAACATCAGGTCTCTGGCTAGGAAGCAGCTTTAATCTGAGTTATTTTATTGACAGTTATATGGTCATTGCTCTGTGTAGTACTTTTCAGATTTTTTCATCTGACTCTCTGCCCTCTGATGTCTGATGGTAGTTATTGAAGCTATATCCCTTCTTCCAGCACAAAAACCAAACCAGTAGTCTGCAAACTGTTCTAGCTAGAACATTTTCCTTCCAAAAAGGGACTTCATAGCATGGAAAGGTCTCTTTTCCTTTTCTAGCAAACTCAAGGCATCTGAGCAGTTCAGCTCAATGTCAATTGAATTACACCAAATTCTACTTCAGCTGAATTTTTGTCGATGACGTCTTTCAGTGGTATATATATGCAACATGTCAAATGCTGGATCATGACTCTGGAATATGGAGAAAATTAGTATTTATAGAGGCTGACAAACACCCTTACACTTTGCCTTATTTATAAATAAAGTCCTTGTTCCCAGTACTTGATAGCTATATCCTTATTCTGCAATTGAATAAATACAAAGTATATATTTGCATACCTATCTGACCTGGGATACTTTTTATCACAAGAAAGCTGTTGAGAAAAAGTTGGGGTTTTTACCAAATCACTTAGGATTAACCTGATCTCTGTTAATGTCATTCAATGAAAAGTTTATAGTGACAAACACTGTATTCATGATCTTTACTGTTTAAATGAGTACTTTGAGAGTATAAGCTCTGTTGTTGCTTTTAAGAGCTTAGTAGCTGAAAAGACATTCCCTGCATCTACCTGAAAATTGCATCCAGCAATGAACTTATCCATAAAAAGAGCAGAGCACTGTTTTGCAGTATGGAAATGTTGTTGCTCTTTTTTTTTAAATACAAGAGAGGGCTTAGAGCAGGATGATATATGCCCAGCAGGATAACAAAACCTCAGAGTGAACCACTCACCTTCATGCGTTCTAACAGTTTGTATGAAGTAATGAACATGACTACAGAGCTTTTAACTGCCTCAGGCCCTGTGCTAGGAACTCAGAATACATGGAAGTGAGATGTCAGAACAGAAACAGTACTTGATTTTTAAATAAGAATGAATTTTCTAACCATCTTGTACCCACCACATCTATGAATTTCTTACATAGTGCAAAAAAATGTTAAAATACATGGCCTTCTGTGGGCTGTACAGTAATAGAATCTGACAACACAAATCATAAAGCAAAGCTTTATTGAGGCATATAGCAGCTAACCCAATTGCTGATAGCAGATACAGGACCATGACTGAGGCTATGGTTCTGGTGGACTGCCAGGGACACTTGGTGTCTGAGGCATATGGCAGCAACAGCCAATCCTGCAAATGCCTTTTGAATGCAGTCAAGAGTCATGCCACTCCTTGGCTCCACCAAGGATAAAGTGATTTGGGAGAATCATACCTTACATGAATAATGTGCATGTGGCATTCTGTCTGCACTACCGATTCTGGCCGAAGACAGGGTGTCAGGATGCTGTGTGACACCTTCTTTTTAGGAATAGACATTTATATATGCATATTCATATATATATATGTTTAATATTCACATGTAAAATTTCACTGAAAATGTCAAAAGATTGTATACTGCACTTGGGTGAATATGTAGCTAGAAATCTCTGTTGTTGTTTTTATGTGGCAAGAGTATTATGGGTCTCTTGGAGAGAAAAAAAAAAACAGAAAACAGTCAGCAATTGTCATTCAGTGCTCAAGCATCAGCCTACCTCTAAGGCTTGAAAATAAATTTTAAGACTTGTAAACTATGAGCATAATTTAAAAAATTACACAAGCAGTCCTTTTCAGCTAACCAGATGGAAAACTTGTATATTTGCCTTAGTGATATTTATATTATACTCACCATGCATGGTAATAATGTTAACAAAAATAATTGTTATAATAGCTATTTTCCATTCTTGCTCTATTATAAATATGGCTGGAAGAAAATTAATTTTTCATTGGTTTGTTTCTTTTATTCTCTTTGCTTCTATCAGCTTCCTAAAATGATAAATGAAATTGTTTCTAGAAATTGTTGTCCTGTATCCTTCTTTATATGAGGCAGATCTGTTGATCTGTTGTCATTCAGAAAAGTAAATTTTAAGACAATCATCCAAAAACCTCTCTTCATTCTTCCAGCCCACCTATAATTACTGCTAATTGTTTTGTTTCAGAAATTGATGGAGCATTACAAGAAAGAAATCTTCACTAAAGCTCTTTGAACAGAGAGGTTATCTTTGCCTACAGGGCATATGAGGCAGTGCAATGCTGAGAGCCTGCAGCACAATCTATTACTTGGATGACACACTATCATTTACTGAATTAGTAATATTATCATTATTCTCTATGGTGAGCAGATCTGTTGTATTACTTGAGTGTGGAGGTAAAAAATATATAATTTTTTTTTTGCTCAAGACCTGAAAGATTTTAAAAGATATTAAAAGATTCAGCACATATGGGCTTTCAAGAGCAAGTCTAAGATTTAACAGATGAACCAGGACTCCAAATAAACTTGTATGTCCCTACATAAATCCCTGCAGTGAAGGTAAAGCTACCCCTAAGGTTAATTTGCCCACTCCTACCAGCTTTTTCAACTACTATAGCTTTATCAAGCTGCCATTGATCCTTACTTGAGGAAAGTTAGATCATGGGGCTCCCTGTATTGCCTGTAAATAACTCATTAAACCAGCTCTCAGGGAACTGTTGTTGGTGTCTCTAGAGAGTTGATTTCCATTCTTTGAGCTGAGCTTTAAGACCTAGGCAGTGACACACAAAAGAGGAACACCTGCAACTGCTGACCCTATGTGATGTGGGAATAGGTGTCAGCAGATCAGCTGAGGAGCATTGAGTACGGAAGTAACAGGATCATTCTGACCAAGTGCTCCTTTTTACAGCATATTCTATGTTAACTATTATGAAAAAAAAATAGTGTATAAATTGGCTAGATTACAAAAGTACATGAGGGTGCTTTTCGCACCTGGTGAGGAAGAAAAATATGAGGTGCAGTTGATTGATGTAATATATTTTATTTCAACTAAGTTAAAAAAATTAGAAAATTGTTCAGCTGCTTATTTCTTTATCGGTAAAGCACTGGGCTAAATTTAGATTAAAAGGACCATGTTTGATATAAACACTAATGAAAGGAGCAGTTTTTGGGGGGAAGAATTTTTGTTAAAACATGGAAAATAGATTTAGGTGTATAACCAGCCTCCAAAATACAGTAAGAGGATTTGAACAAACAATAGCACTGCACATCACCTGTATGCTATTATACTGTTCATAATCTTTTTAACAAGCTTATTTTAATCAGGAGCAAGTATTAGAAGCTATTTTAAACAGAGATATCAATGCCAAGATGCAGAAATTTTCATATTTTCAAAATACTTAAAATCTTGTTTGCAGTAGTCCATTTCAGCAGAAAATACATACGCAAGTTTACAGGCTAATTCATTCATAGTTACATAACTCTGTCTTCACCAATAAATGTATTCCTTCATTTTTGAAAATGCAAAATCATCACATGTAAATCATGCAAACCTGAGAGCAGTCCATGACAATAAGCATCCCGGTCTGGCACAGACACCTGCCCCCAGTGACAACACGCATGAAAAATATTAAGATAATTATCCTTCCTTCAGGCCTGAAAAACACACACAACCTGGAAGTGTAGGCTTCTGTGGGAGAGTTAAGTAATGTGACATCTGTGTATTTTCAAAGCACTGCCTGCTTTCATTTTCCAGCCACCAGTACTGCCACAAAGGTAGTTAAATAGTACAGCAACAATCTTCTCTTTCACGAGTCTTATTTAGCTAAAGCAAAACAAAACAAAAAACCCTCCCAATTACAGAGATTAAACTCTTATTCTGCTTGTATAGCATTCCCTACCCCAAACCCTGCATAATTGAAATTATCTATCAACATCCTTAAGTCTCACTCACAACAAAAGTAATTATGAGAGACAATGGGGAATGTGTTTTTTCTGTTTGTTAGTGCTCTTCAGTTTTTTGCTGTTTTTGGAGAGGAAAGCAAGCAGAAAGGACCTTTTCCTGTTTATTCTCTCAGTAGCTAGCAGCCCTGTGACTACGGATAATACAGCCCTGAACTGACCAATAATCTGTGATGAAAAGTCCTGTCTATTGGCTGTGTGCCATATGTACATGGCTATATGGCTTCTGGTAGACTCAGGGCACAAGTCTGCCTGCGAGTGGCTGAGCAGACATATGTTAGATAGCACTACCTGGTAACATCTGCCATAATAATTAAATCCTGCCTGAAGACTGGCAGTGTCTCCTACCACAGCTGCTCTCATTGTGTTCCTATAGGAAAGCATTCATGAAGAGTAAAACGTTACCTGACTTCTTTTACAGGTTTTCAGGGGCAAGCAGGTTTCTTTAAGGGGAGTCAAGGTCTATAAAAGCTTTCTTTCATAACTCCGTGGTGGACTCTTGTAATTAGTTGCCTAGAAGACTCCACAGCAAATAGTGAGCATCTGGATCATAAAAGGTCAGTTGCTAGTTAGAGCTGGATCCTGGAAGGGGAAGCTTTAATGAAACAGAGCAGGGAATCCTCAAGAAAATATTCCATCTCTTGTTCCATGTGTAAAGCACAGCTGTAGGAAAAAGCAAGATTGCAAGCCCTTACAGCTAAAAGACATGTTTACTGGAGAGCAAGCCAAAGAAGGTCTTTCTTTAGGTCTTTTGAACTCTTAATTAGCAAGATACATGAAAGGAAATACAGTGATTTTTTTCCCTGCTTCTGGTTGCGAGAGGAGGGTCAGTAGTCAGAGACAGAGGGAAGTGAAGGCTTCTGGCAAAGCGAAAGCTATTGAACTTGATTTCCTAAGAGAAATTTGTATAGCTATATTCTGTGTCAGCTTCCCAACTGGGCTCTTGGCTATTCTATTTCTCTTAAGCAATAAACCTTTTTGAAATTGTATTTAAAAAAAATCTATGAACTAGGACTGCATGGAAATCTTTTTAAAAAAGAACATTCTATTTCTGAAAAAACTGTATCCTGCTCTTCTAGCTAACTGACTTTTAGCCTTTTATCAACCAGCACATATTCTTCTGTAGGACAGACATCCTGAATCAGCCCGTCAAGGCTCTTCTTGAGTGCCTCCATCTAGGGTATCTTTATTGCATTCATTCATTCATTCATTCATTCATTTATTCTTTATTTATTTATTTATTGCCCAGTTTGTTAAAAATCTTTGTTCAGAAGCTTTTCACATGCTTATGGCTAGCTTCAATGGACTTTACCCCTTAGCAAAGAGCAGATTTTAAATCTCCAGGTTCCTGACTTCAAGTGCTATTTTCTTTCCTCCTAATGCTGACCTCTTTGACATCTCTGTCTGGAAACCAGGACTACTGAAGCTTTGAGCCAACAGAAATATATATTATATGTTTATTCATTACATATGTATTATATGTATTTTTTATTTATATATACATATATATGCATGCTAAGTGTATGTTCAACTGCTGTCCAGTGGGTTCTAGAGGACAGCAGGGAAAAATTTTAATTTTAGCCTTTAGGTAATCCTGCAGAGCTAGTAACAGCTGGTCAGGCTGGATGAGGAAAGGAGAGAAGAGGAACAATGACTACAGAGCAAGAAGGAAACAAAGGAGATACATAAAGGAACAGACCAGGAAATTTAGAGGAAAAGATTTTTAGAGGGAACGAGAATTGCTCTAGACATCTCTTTTTGCTAACCTAAGTAGTTAGCAAATGGAAGCAGCCTCCACACCATTCCTCACAGCTCTGTATTGGGGCCAGTCCTGTTTAATATCTTTTCTTTACCAGTGCTCTGAACAAGGGGATCTAGTGCACTGTCAGTTGGTTTGCACATGTTTCCATGTTTGGTGGAAGTATTGACCTGCTGGAGTAGGTAGGTTCTGCAGAGGGATCTGGACAGGCTGGATCCATGGGCCAAGGCCAATTGCATGAGGCTGAACCAGGTGAAGTGCAGGGTCCTGCACTTTGGTCACAACAACCCCAGGCAGTGCTATGGGCTGAGGGGGGAGAGTGGTTCTAAATCTGCCCAGTGGAAAAGGACCTGGGGGTGTGTGCTGGTTGTGGCTGGGGTGGAGTTAATTTTCTTCGCAGTGACTAGTATGGGGCTATGTTTTGTGTTTGTGCTAAACACAGGGCTGATGATACAGAGACTTTTTTGGTATTGTTGAGTGGGGCTAACACAGAGCCAAGGCCTTTTCTGCTTTTGGTACTGCCACGCTGGTGAGAAAGGTAGGGGTGCAGGGAAGACTTGGAGGGGACACAACTGGGACAGATCACTCAAGCTGGCCAAAGGGACATTCCAGACCATATGATATCATGCTCAGTATATATGTAAAGTGGGGGGACATGTTTTGAGTGATGGTGTTTGTCTTCCCAAATAACTGTTATGTGTGATGGGGCCCTGCTCTCTTGGAGATGGCTGAACACCTATCTCCTCATGGGAAGCAGTAAATCAATTTCTTGTTTTCTTTGCTTGTGTGCACAGCTTTTTCTTTCCCTACTGCACCATTTTTGTCTCAACTCAAGGGTTTTTTACTCCTACCCTTCCGATTCTTTCCCTGATCCCGCTGCTGGGGGAGTGAGCAAGCAACTGCGTGGGGCTTGGTTTCTGGTCTGGGGTTAAACCCTAACAGGGTGCTGGCTGGATATGACCCAGCCATGTGCCTAGGTGGCCAAGAAGGCCACTGACATCCTGGCTTGTATCAGAAATAGCGTGTCCTGCAGGACCAGGGCAGTGAACCCTGTACGAATCCTGTGTTCAGTTTTGGGCCCCTCACTGCAGGAAGGACATTGAGGTGCTGGAGCATGTCCAGAGAGGGGCAACAGAGCTGGTGGAGGGTCTGGAGTACAAGTCTTATGAAGAGCAGCTGAGGGAACTGGCATCATTCAGTCTGGAGAAAAGACGACTCAGGGGTGGCCTTATTGCTCTCTACAACTGCCTGAAAGGAAGCTGTAGCCAAATGAGAGCTGGTTTCTTCTTTCAGGTAACAAGTGGCAAGACAAAGCAAGAGGAAATGGCCTCAAGTTGTGCCACAGGAGGCTCAGATTGAATATTAGAAAACATTTCCTCACAAAAAGGGTTATTGAGCATTGGAACTTGCTGCCCAAGGAAGTGGGAGCGTCACCAGCCCTGGAGGGGCTGTTTAAAAGACATGTAGCTCTGGCACTTGGGGACATGGTTTAGTGGTGGAATTGGCACTGTTGGGTTTATGGTTGAACCTGATGATCCTAAAGGTCTTTTCCAACCTGAATGAGTCTATGATTTTTGCTGTTCATATCTGTTGTAGACAATGGTGTGAGAGAAATAAAGCTGTTGATTAATGACTCAAGGCTGCAGCAAGTTAGAGAGCAATGGTGGTAATCCAGCTGAGGTCCTCCTTCAACAAAATCCTCAAAGCAGGCACTACATACTTGCTTGTGCTCAAATTACAGATCCCAGAACTTGATGGAGAGTAGCTAAAAAATGCCTCTAGCTGGTGCCTACCTTTATTTCTTTTCTTTCTTTCTTTCTTTCTTTTAAAGGCAAATACAGAATTTTAGAAGCTGGTAGGAAAGTTAATAAGCAGAATAGAAGGCATTCAATATTTTAAAAAGCTTGATAATTGTTCTCCTTCACTGGTCTTTGAAAATAAGTGATGTGCACTTACTTTTTTTTTGTAAATTAAAAGGTTCTACACATTGGCCTTAGTTCATATTTTGCTTTATTCCCTGAAGTAATGTTTTCTGTATGATAATTTTCTTTCCCTGGGAATACATTATTTGCCCTGAGGTGTATATTCAATAAGGAACAGGCAAGAATAAAAAAAAAGAACAGAAATCCTCAGGCCCTTTGAAGAATAAAAGCAGAAGTTCACCTTTTGGAAGATGCCTGTCATGCTAGTTCTTGCTTATCAGCTGCCCGTAGATGTGTTGTCTTCATCATCATCTATGCTCACATTTAATTGCTTACGAACACTTCAGTGTTTATTTATGAAAACACCTAATCTCTTTTTTTTAGATCTTCTATTTAAATTGTTTCTTTTCAATTAAGCCTCAGACAGTGAGTGTTCCAGCACGTTGACCTTTAACTTCCTGTATGAGTCGTAATTAATGCACTAGCATTGCCAGTCACAAGAAACCACTGCAGGAGCACCAATGTAGGAGCAGACTTTTCACCCTGAAACAAGAGAAGTAGGGTGTTGTTTGTTTGGGTTTTTTTAAAATCAGAATAACAGCAGAAATAACAGATCTATAATTTTTCCCTGAGAGGTGCTAACTACTATCTTTCCATGCTGTTTTATTCATTTCCTTTGGTTATCTGTTTACAATGAGATGGTAGTGAAAAATGGCAGCATGTGGTGGTGGGCAAGAGAGAGAAAACAGAAGTGAGGGAATGTACCGAGGCAAAAATAAGTAAAAGTAAAATCTGTGCTGGGTCATTTTCTCTCATCTCTCCTTGAGGTTAATTAACAGTAAAATATGCCTTACGTACATTAATGTGCCCACTGAGTCCCAGAGTAAATGATTCTGTCTTCATCCATTAAATTACTGAAATAGCTTGTGTTTCTTAGCCTTGAATTTTAACCAGAGCTTGCGAAACAGAAAAAAAAAGCAAATAAATAGAACTTCAAACTGAGCCTCAGAAGCATTTTGGGTCTTCAAACTGTGTGACTTGGTTTACATGTGAATCAACAATATAACGTAGTACATTATTTTGACTGCAGCTGGAAAAGAGGTTACTTGTACCCCTCTTTTAAATTCTTTGAGAGACCAAATACTGGATACCATAAAAAGTTATTTCCCAAGTCCAGCCTGAAAGGGCAATGGTGCCTTAATTCCCCAGATCTGTAGGTTTTGTTTGTGTTGTCTGATCCATTTTACTTCCCTTGTAAATATATTCTTGGTCTTACTACAAGAAAAATAAAATGTGTTCTTCTCTTAGTTTAATTTAAAGGAGAAAGGAAGAGAACATGGCTTTTAGTCTTAAAGAGTTGCCATTTCTGCTGTTGACACACGTCAGTAAAAGCAACAGTTTTGTTGCTGGTACAAGAGCTGCTGTGCTTTGACTAGCAGATTACAAATAGTCTTGGCAGAGTCAGTAAACTGTGACAGCAAGAGATTCTAGCTGCAGTAGAGTACAGTTTAGGTAGGATGTAGTGCTAAATGCCTGAGGGATGAAAGAACATGCATTCAAGTTCCCCGCAGAGATTTTGGATCTAGCACATATCCCTTAGTAGAACTAGTGCTGAAAAGGAGCAATCTCTTCAATGCAGTGCATAGAGTCTGCTCTCTTTTCTCTCTCTCTCTCCTTCCACCTAAAGGAGGGGTTTGGAAACTTTCTGCAAGAAACAAACCTAATATCCTTGCTTTAAGTCTACCTATACTTTCTCTATAAAAGATTCTCACTTCAGGACTGCTTCCTATTTGTGTTGAGCAAAGTGATGGTCATACTTGTTCACCGACTCTTAGTTTATTAAATACTCTGATATATATTTGAAACAAAATGCTTCAAAGTAAATTTTATTCTATAATAACCTGTTAACCTCATTACTGTCTTACTTCTTTCTCTATTGTGTATACAGGCATATATATCTGCTATTATCTGGGCATGTGTTTTCTGTACTTCTGGTTATCCTTTTTTTTTTTAATACTAAGTAATAATTCCTTACTCATCAACACAAAATTCTCATTAATTTTCTTCACATCCTTTACCTCAGCAGTAACCGGCATTTTGAGACTAAATATTAAACTGTGTAAAGAAACATATCTTCTGTTCAGCCATGATTGATGACTGCAGAATTGGGCTTTTGCTCAATAGTATTTTGTGGCTGTGGTGCTAACTCCAGGTAACTGTTCTTATTGGGTCTGACCTGATATATTCAGGTGTCCAAAACCACACTATTTTCTGAGGTATTTTGTTTCTTAACAAGAAATAGAACTACTGAATTCCAGTCTCTCAAATATTGAGAATCTATGCTTCTAAAATAGAAAGCAGAAATAGAATGCAGAATAGAAATGTGTTAAGGTTTTTGTTTAACACGTGATCCAAGAGTGGAGAGGGCTTCCTACCATTCATCCAGTTCCTACATGCAGAAATGTTAAGGGCTTGCTCCTCAGCTGATGCTAAAACTGAGCAGTCCAAAACGTTCTCAGGAAAGCTTAGAAATTTTCAGAAAGCAGTGACTTGCCATCACTTGCTCTATGCATTTTCCACCTAAATGGTTGAAAAGAGAAGAAATGGATAAAAAAGAACTTGGTCCAATTTGATGCAGTGGGGCAGTGGGGAAGTCTCTGCTGTGCCACAGCCTCCCTGTGTCTGCAGAAAGGTACAGCAGCAAAAGAATAACATACCATCTTTCAAAGAGCTGAGATTGTTGTCATAAAGGCAAAGGGGTAGAAAACGAGACAGCTTTGATTCCTGTTCACAGATTGTGGACTACCTTACTTATCTTTTTGGTTACTAATATTACTGCTAACATATGATAGCACTCAGCGTAATTGCTGCTGTGCTTTTGGAGCATAATCTATCAAATGCTGTATTGGGGTCCTATGCTATCACTTGATTTAAGCACAATGAATACCAAAGGCATATTTGGAGTTGGTCTGACTGATGTGTCTCCTAATGGTGTGGCTGGGTAAGATGGAGACTAAAGGTTAGTTTCACTCTGTGCATCTGATGATCTGACTGACATAGATTAAACACAAATTTCCACGGGCACAGCTGTTGCGATTAGGCCTCCATACAGGGGTGATACCTTCATTTCAGTCTGTAAGTCTCCATCCAGGCTGATTATGCCATTCTACTTCTTTATTTGTGGCATCTAGGGTGTTGTCAAAGGCAAACTGTTCAGTATGTTAACAGCATTCCTTGCTGTCCTCAGGGAGTCCACTCAGAAAGTCCAGAGCTCTAGAAAACCTCCTGAATGTTCCTTCATTTTGTGTGGTTTTGTCTCCTCTGTCATAACTGCTCTCTGTCAGTAGCTGCTTGGCATGTGGTTTTAAAACTGTCCCTGTATTAACCACCTGTGCAACGAGGAATGTCTCCCTTGGGCTGCTGCATGACACCAGGTAGTCAGTGGGCAATGGGACACAAATCCTGGCTTACTGACCTGGACAGTTCAGCTGGAGAAGTGCCACTGCTCTTCATACACACAGGCTGCCTTGTGGTCTGACGGGCTCAGGTCTCTGCTAATTTGGATAGCTCTACACTGTAATCCTCTGCTGAGTATCCCATGTACTGACACAGCCAATAGGTGCCAGGCAGCTCTGAGGAACTGAGATGTAATTGCTTTTCTCTAAAGAGAAGAGATCTCTGGCAACATTATGTAAGTCCATAAAACGAGAAAACAAAAACAAACACAGGATGGACTTCCTACCTTATTTCCATCTAACTTCATTACTGCTGCTGAACTTCAACTGGAATAAGGCTGATTCCTCTGTTGTCTATATTTTCTCACTTGTGTGAAACGAGTATTTTTGCTTGCCTCAGAAAAATGTCAGGTAAAACTCTTCTTTCAGTACTTCTTTAAATAGTACTAGATCTGAACACCTCACTTACAAGTGTCCTTGTACTTTTCCGCAACCACAAAGGGAAGAACAACATCCATGCATTGACCTTAGTATTGCTCTTTTCCCAATTTCTTTTTTCTTATTTTCCTTTGAGTTTCGGCAATACAATCAAATAAAAGAATTTATGCTCAGTGGAGTAATATTTCTCTATTTTCTGTCTTGCTCAGCAGATTGAATTTAGTGACACTAATCAGTTATTCCAATTATACATGTGAGGTGTGCATTTTATTTTTGCTACCAAAATTGTTTAACAAGTAACAAAATGGCAGACTGGAAACAAAAATTCCTCTTAAAAGGCATTGATGCTTTGGGGGTTTTTTGGTGGTCCCTCCTTTAACCTAGCCACTCTAAAAACACCCCTTTTATTATAAAGGTATGAGTAGGCATAACCAAACTTAAGAGAATTGACCTCTAAAGTGGAATAGGAAAGGCAGGAAAAGCTTCTTTATAGAAAAGACATCTAAGTTCTGTTTTATCTTCATAACAGGCTATATTTATTTTGCAGTTTGGGGGAGTGTCAATAGAAATGTTTGTCTTTGCTGCAGAATTGTCTAAACCTCTGTAAATAATTTAATTGAGCTGTGAATATTCAGTGATTGAAAACTAATTACTTTGGCTTAATTTGAGTACTGCCTGACTGCTCTGGAGTTGTGGGTAATTTAACAATGTAGATAGTACATGAACATGGAATGTTAAACAGTGACTAGGACAGAGCTAAATATTAAAAAATAACTCCTGGAGTTTACAAGTATGCTGTGGGCTGGACTGTTTGTACCATCCAAGGGCTTTTTGAAGACAGTTTTATGTGCAGTGCTTTCTGAAACATTTATTGGAATATTTTTGTACATCATTAAGTAATTGCTTTCCACTCCCCATAGAATTTTTCAATAATTTTTCTCATAAAGATTAATGATGTAGCACAATGAATCGCATTCACTCGTGTGAGCTTCAGCTTTCAGTTTTAATCACTGGTTAGGTATCATGCAGATATTTTTCCTATGAGTTTCTTTAAACATTTCCACCAAGAGTCTCATTGTTTCTGGAGGGAATGTGGCATTCCGGTCACATTAAATGGCACAGTATGCAGTGCTTCTCCATTGTGTGTTGCTCATACCTGTAAAATGCAGACATCATTGAATATTCTTCCTACAGAACTTTAAGCCCTGTTTGCTGGGGTCATGACAAATTGACACTGTTATTCTTCTTATACACGACTGTATGCTCCTAGTTTTCAACTGACTTGCAATAGACTCCTAATATAAATGTCTAATGTTAAATTATATAGAGAATAAATATTTAACTGCCCATAAATAAGTAAACTTCTAAAGAAGGCTGCATTTTAAATTGCATTCTTATTTTTTAGAAGTGATTAGGCAAAGTTCAGGGAGTGTGTGGAGGAAATTAATTTTTTAAAAAAAATGTGTACTATGTACTTTCCAGTGGAAAGCATGAGAAATGGGACCAATGGAAAAATGGAAGAACATGAATAAAGGTTATATACTATGCTTGTACTGTTCATCTATTATTCTGTGAACCAGTCATCAATAGTGATGTGGTCAATAGTTTACTAGCATTTTAGTAAAATGAATAAATATGAACTCCCATTCAAATATCAGTTTATTATCTAACTTTCTGTTCAGTGTTCACAGATCTCAAGGGAGATTTGTAAGAATTGTCAGGAGAATGGCTTTAAGAGTTATCTATGTTTCCTGACAATGCACTATAATAATTTCAAGGTTCTTCTCTACAGAGTAAGGTACTATGATAGTAGAAATATTTGTTTATTAACGTTTTCTTTTCCTAATTATTTTACATGAGTAAAAGGAGAACTTCTAACAAGAAGTTCTCATCTTCAGTAAATTAACTAAGGGCACGAGGGGAAGCACCCTGGAGTTCAAAGGCCTTCAAAGGTAACATGCATTAAGTATGTTAGATCACTGCATAAACCTTGCAAAATAAAATCTGTGAGCATAGTCTGAGCAATTCCTGAACCCAAAGAGAGACTGACTGTGCTCTGTTAAGGGAAGGATTCTCCTTATTGGGTATCAAATAACCTCTGAGATGGGTTTCCTGCAAAGCTGAACAGAGTTTAGTGCTGCTCTTGGTCTCCCTGTGACACCACAGGGTTAGTTCTTGGGAATGACTGTAACAATCACTACAACCTGATGGAAAAATAGTTAGCTAAGCTACAGGTGCAGCAGGAGATGTTTCACCTATTAAAAAATAAAAAATAACTATAATCCAAACCAAACCCAAAGTAACTCCACACAAGATCGTGACTGGCTGAGGTGTTTTGGTATTTTTTCTTAAGGATCTAACCTACATGTATGGAGAGCTTGGAACCTGTCATACTGTTACACAACAGTCACCACATTGGACAACAGAAAATACAGTAGGCACAATAGGACAAGAGAAGAGACAGGTATCAAAAAACTGTCCTCCATGGAGTGCCAGCAGCCTATGACTTCCAACAAAGCCTTTTGGACTAGGGCTAGTCTTTGTAGAGTAAAATAAGAACAGAGCATTCAACTCACCCACAGGTCAGAGGAGAAAATAATTCACACCCTGAACAGTACCCTGAGGGCTAGTGTGTACCTCCCAAGGAAGGGTGATATTTAACTAACTTATTCAATAAACAGTATGTAAGCTGGATCTGGATCAAGGCTCTAATAACTACTTTTATGATATTCTTTTATTGCTCTATCTTATTGCCCTGGTTTTGACCAAGGGTTCATTTTCTGCTGGAGCCATGAGGCGAGTGGAACTGGAGCCATGAGGCGAGTGGAACTGGAGCCATGTGGGAGTGACCAAGACCCCAGTACTATTCAATAACATCTTATGTCATTGCTGGGGGTGGGAGAGGGAGTCTCTCTCTCTTCTGAGAAGAAGGGTGTCCTTCCTGGAACATGGAAAAGCAGGGTGGCTGGAGTGTGTGTCCACCATCGTTTTCCATCGTCCCAGGCTTGGTGAGCACTGTGCAAAGTAAAACACCCTCTCTTTGTACACTTTTTTTACTGTTCTGTTTTGTTACTGTTGAATTACTGTTGGTTTTCTCATTTCATTGCTGCTTTCAGGAAATTGTTCTTGTCTCAGGCTGTGATCTTTGCCTTTTGTGCTTCCATCTGGAGGGGGAAGGGAAGCGAGTGCTGGCACAATTTCAGGGGGAGCAATAAATTGGGGAATACCATTCCTAAACCACGACATTCATCAGCCTTTCCACTGTGCCGCAATACATGATACAAGAAAATCAGACCCCTTGAATCTTAAAACATAAACATCTATTCACTGAAAAAGTTCTCTGCACTCCAGAGGATGTGAACAGCATCTCTTTTTGATTCTTCTCTCTTTCATTCACCCACGAAATTCTCTGTGATGGTGTTAATAAGAAAAGTCTCCTGCACAAGGGGATCTGAATCTTTTTAGGGTATGCTTGCAAATGTTTTAATCACGTGTAGTTTTCAACTTTGAAGTGAACCTAAGGAGTGGCTTTAAAACAATTTATACATTCAGTTTTCCCTCCTGGGATTTTCTTCAACCCTGAGGAGATTTTTCAGAAGTTATGTATATCCAGAGGGTGGGCCCTCCAAACTCTCTAAATTCCACGAAGTACAATTCCTTGACTCCTGACTATAAAACAACCTAATGGTCCAGATGGGTTTTTTTCCTAAAAGCATTTGGCAACCCTTGAGGTAGACATGAAAGATTAAATGCTTTTTTGTACTGTGAGACTACATAGGAATACAATAACTTTCCTAAGTCTGTCAATATAATGAATATTTTCTGGGTTTGGTTTCTAAAATCTATAAATGGTCTTACAATGAAAGCCATTAAAGAAGTACTCCAGAAATTCTACTTTTCTGGGAAGTTCTTCTTTAAGTAACCCACAAGTTCAATCCAGATGAGATGCTGTCAGACAGCTTTAAAATTCTATTGAAAAGTAGAACACGGCCAAAGATTTTGTTCTCCTGTGTTTCAGAAGGTGGAAAGAAGAGGCCTTCTTTTTGAGACAAGGTATTACTATTTTCTCATGCTGTTATTGCTGTTGTTTAACTTCACCAGCAGCAGTGGGAGAGGAACTGCAAAACAGAGAAGTACACAGAATCCTGTGTATTCTGTGTCAGGTGGATATCTGATGGATGAATGTGTGATATATTTCTTCAGTTATACAGCAGAATGCAGAGAGTTTGAGTGACTGAACAGATTTTTATATTCCTAATGAGCTAAAGGCTGGAAAATAGGATTATCCTTCACTGTGATTTACTTTGCTATATGAAGAGGAATGAGATCAGGTAAAGTCCTAGCAGTAAATGGGAGCACCACAGTGGGTTAGCAGCAGTTGAAACACTTGTCACTATCCAAACAGGTTCAGTGACTCACCACAGCTTGAGTCCATATGCTGGCTCTAGTCAGTAAATGAAGTGCAGGAGACTTCAGACTTCCTGAAGATTAGCACTTGTTTCTATCCAGCACCTAGTTCTCTAATTAAGCCAATCTTCTTAAATGTAACATCAGTAATGGTATATTTTCAAATGGAACAGATGGAGAGAAGTCTAGGCTGCCATTTGTTTAATAGGAATGGAAACTGTGAAAGTGAATGTACTATAGGTTTCAGTGTTAATAGCATGTGATGAAAGGGAGAAGTATCCTGAAATACGAAACTAACACTTTTATTGAAATCACAGAAAAATTAGGTTGGAAGGGACCTTCAGTAAAAACAGGGGCAACTTTTAACTTAGATCAGGCTGCTCATCCCAAACATAATTCAAAGTACGTCCTGGCAAGACACTGAAGAAGAGTCATATATGGGGTTTTTTTTGTTTTTTTTTTTTGTTTCTCCCATAGCCCTGAGGAATCAGTCCATTGTATTCACAAGCTTCTTGAGGGTTTTGATCAACTGCTGCTTTAAAATATGGGAGTAAAATGCAGGACATGGCTCCAAATTGTTACACGCTGTGTTTCTGCTCTCACTTTTCCCTGGGTCTTCTTTCCTTTATGTGTTTCTACATAGCACAGGGTAGGTCACAAGAAAAGGTAGCAGTGCTCACAAGGGAGACTACAGGTATCTGAAGTTGACCTGAGCTCTTCTGTTCTCTGTGAAGAGAGAGGCTTTTGCAGAGCAGCAGAGGTGAAATCCCTCTCCAAGTTGTCCTCTGGAACTCTCTGTCTCTGTTGAGTAGAAGACTAATTTCCAAATCTAGGCCACTTTTAAAAGTGTGAATGACTCCTAGGGTACAAGCTGGTGTCAAATCAGAATCCCAAAGGCCCAAGTGACCTTACAATCCAGGAGGTCACATATTCATAGCCAACTTTTTGCGTGTTGTCAGTGTCTGCTTGAGTCTTATCTGGATAGTGCAGAGACTAATCAGGTATTTATAGGAAATCTGACCTAGTACTTTAAAGACTATACAATCCCTTTACACGTAGTGAGTTGTTAACTTGAATTCAGTAAAAGGAGTTATTTTTCTCCTGCAAAGTCATCCTTTCTTTAGTGGTTTTTTTTCTGATGTTTCTAATTGTTAAAATGCTCCCCTGCTGTATTCACTTTTCAGCATCTGAGTAAGTGGTAAGTGGAAATATTCAATCAACAAATCTTTCACATTTGTCTTTTTCTTGCTTTAGGAAGCCATTCTCTTACTCTATTTTGAAAAAGGTACTGGAGCTCCTAATACTGTCAGTTCCGGGGGTGCTCTGGGTGGGGTGCTGTGACTCCAAAACCGACTCTAACAGAAAGCTGCTCGGCAGCTGCTGCACACACACACACACACACACACACACATACAGGCGCACAGACACACAGACACACACACACAGACACATACACACACCACACACAC
>VZTH01017518.1:0-58751 GCA_013397815.1 Aleadryas rufinucha | reverse complement strand
AGAGACCTTTTTAGTCACTTTAACCTGGGGAGAATTTCTCCATTTAGGGCACCTTTTCTCCAGGGGGTTCTTATAATCCCTGGTGCCATGGGCTCACTGTCTACCACATAATATGACTTGGTTCTTGTACAAACTTCCCCCTTGTGTAAGAAGTGATGTCCAAACTGGCTGCATACTGAAGAGTTTCATGTCTAGGGGGAACAGCAAAGATTGCTTCGGAAAGCTTGAGAAATTATTGAGTGATTTTCTCCATGCTTAGGCAGCCTCTCTGACAGGTGGTTCCCAGAGTAACTGGTATTGGATGGAATAATAGAAGGAAACTTTGTTTACTTATACTCCCTCAACCTTTCCTGTACTTCATTTGTCTTGGATGCTCCCCCCTCCTCCCCCCCCCCCAGACTCAACATGAGGAAACAGTAACTACTTAGACTTCAAGCTATATTTTCGTCATTGCTCTTAGACATTTTCATGATGGCTCAGCTCTTCCTGGGACCTACACTGACTCACTGAGATTCAGATAAACTCTTTCCTACTCACTTTGCTTCATGGACTGTAGGTTTCATAAGCATATAGGAAGCCTGGTTTTTTTAGTTCTCTACCTTCAGAGGCATACAAATAGTCCTGTTTGCCACAATCATATTTGCAATGCAAATCTGTGTATAAGTTTAAGTTCCTATTTTTTTTCCTGCAATGTTACCTTCGCGCAGAAGAAGACTTTTGAGCTATCAGTAAATCTGTAAAGAATTATGAATAAAGTTCTTCTTTCAGTTTGAATAGTAAAATGATCTCTTGTCAGAATTGATGCTCATTTGCCTCAGGTAGAGACCAGCAATGGATATATCAGTAATGGATAGGATGGGAAATATCATCACTGTCTTACACATTTGATCTACTCTTCCAACACTTTCAGCAACAGTAGAGTAGCACTGGAGTGAGTAACCTCTTCATTTCTTTCCAGTGCAATAATGAGGTTTCTGTTCACAGTTTCAAGCACAACATTTTACATAATATTGATTACTCTTCCACTAGGATTAGAGTGTTATGGTCATGCAATTTCACAGAGAAAAGGTGCCTAAATACAGCATCTTTTGACTTGTATCTAATGGATTTGGGTGAGAGAAATGTCCTCAAAAGGTATTTGAGACAGGCAAAAAGGAAAAGAAAGTATATTCATCTTGCTCTAGAGCTTACTGACAGTAGGCAAACTGCAGACATCGAAAGGGACTCTGCCTGCAGGTTCACTAATGGGGTTCCTGCTGACAGAGAAAGGTAACTCAAACCACTTTATATCTCTGGGGGATACTTTCCCACTTAATGGCAAAGAACTACTCCTATTTATGAAAACTACACTCAAGTGTTATATCCTAACACATAGGACTGCATCAAGGCAGATTTTTTCTTAGAACATCAATTAATTTTTCATGTGGTGAGATTGTACTTTACACTCTCCTCGTGCACTGCATTTCATCCAAGGCTAACCAAAGCTTTTGTTAACACTTGAACATATTCCACCAGGAAGAATAGAGATTTTTCTCTAGTTTTACACTGGCAGGTTTGCCAGACTCTGGTCCATCTAGACTACCTTGCAAGTCCACTTATGTTGATGGACCAAGCTTGGTTGGTCAAATTCTATCTCGAACAGTAATTCAAGTTTCAGATTATAGCGCTGATTCAGTTTGCTATAATCACTGTCTAGTAATCATCCACAAACATATGCCAAGGAATAATTTATTAGAAAGCCTAATTTTCCTTATCATTGCTTTAGGATTAGAACTAATTTCAAACTCTGACATATAACTATTACCAATAGATATTACAGGATAATATCTGGCATTTATACTCACAATTATGCAACAATAAATGCAATAATACTGCTTTATGAGTCCAAACTATATGAAGTAAGTGAAAAAAGCTTATTAACACATAGTTTGGTTTAAGGTAAAATCACCTAAGGGATCTGAAAATATAAACCTTTTCTCTTAATATTAACTCTTTTAATAGCATGCAATGCTGAAACCTTGTTTCTGAACATCAGGCAAATTCAGAAACAAGGGATGTTATTTATAGTGCTCTTCAGTGCAGCTATTTCTGCTCTCAGTTATTTTTTTCTTTTCTCATTTGCCAGTCTGCCATTAATCTGCAAAGCTCTGCTCTATATAAAGGTTTTCTCCCTTTCAAGACATAGATACAATCAATTGTTTAGGTTCTGCTTACAACTCCAGGGGAAAGAAATTTGATATGTTATCCTTCTGAATGTCGTAAATAAGTAGCATCAGATTGCGAAAAAGAGAACATCCAGTACTTTCAGGCATAGAAAAAAAATGAGAAAGCACTTTCATTTTTACTGTGTTCCCTAGTCTTTCCTTCTAACCTGATTATGCCTGGGATTGTTATGGGAAGCTAAACATCTGATTATGTTTGTTTCTCCTCATATGTCCCTCCAAAAGCCTGCAAACATTAACAGTGCTGTGAAATATTGCAGCAGTTCTGAAACAGGATTTTCTTTTTCTATCTTCATATATATTCCAAAGGATTGTGCCAGCTCTCTTCACAAGCTGTTTTAGGAGATGCCTGCAAAGACCTTTGTCTCAGCTTGCCATAGCAGTCCAACACCGCTGGTAAAGGAGTGACGCACACCATTAACAGTATAATCTTTTACACTCACATACTATTTGACAATATTGGGGATTAACATTCTGGAGGTGGTTTTTTGAGGTTTATTACAATATTTCTTACCAAACAGGATGGGAAGAAGTCATAAGCAGTTTTATTTAGAGCAGATCTCTTTTTAAATGTAAAAGCACACAGGCAATTTTCAAATCAATTATTTATCAAGTGTATTTGGGTGGTTTTATATGTTTTGTAAGTAGAAATACTTAGAGAATCACAGAATCATTAAGGCTGGAAAAGACCTCCAAGATCACCGAGTCCAACCTTTGACTGAACACCACTTTGTCTACTGGATTATGGCACTAAGTGCCACATCCAGTCATTTCCTGAACACTTTCAGGGAGGGTGATTACATGACCTCCCTGGACAGTCTGTTCCAATGCCTGACCCCCGCCTTGAATAACGAAATTCTTCCTGATGCCCAGCCTGAACCTCCTCTTGCAGATCCTGGGACTATGTTCTCTTGTCCTGTACTTACACTACAGTATACCCTCTAACAAGGTCTGTTGGAAATCTTTTTAAAGGACCAGTATGACTGACAAGCTTATTCAAGTAATGTTTGATAGCAACATAGGTTTTCTATAAATCTAAGTTTTGGAGGTATAACTGAAGACCTCAGATAGACTCCTGTTATGAAACTTGGTCACAAGAAAATGTAGAGAAAGATGGAAAGACTTTTATTCCCTTCAATGGTCATTATAAGAATGTTCATAAGTCAAAAATATAGTGTGACAGATCTTGAGAAGATTTTTCACCTTTTCTTCAGAGATATCTTAGCAATGTCATATTTTTGCTATATTTATAGGTGCCCCTTTACTAAAGATAAGGTATCTCAGAAGAGGTTGTAAAGTTCAGATATTTCTATACTCTTGCAACTTCTAGTCCATAGGGTTGTCAAATCAGCATATTATTAAAAAAGACAAGTCTGCAGTATAAATATTATCAGTTCCATCTTGTTTGCATTAGATTGCTGAATAAGTTTGTTTAAACAAATTTCATAATCACTGAATAATTAAGTTGGAAGGGATCTCTGAAGGCAATCTGTTCCAAGCCATGTTCAAAGCTGGCCAAATAAACTCAGGCTGCTTAGAGTGATGTCCAGTTGAATCTTAAGCATCTCTAAGATTCCAAGCCTCTCTGAGCATCCTCATGTTTGACCATGTACATGAGCTGGTTTTTTGGTTGGGGTTTTTTTTGTAAGTGTTAAATAACAATAATAATAAAATAATCAGAATTTCCTGTTTTCTATTTTGTGCCCGTTGCATCTTGTTTTATCACTGTGCACCTCCAATAAAAGTCTGGAAACCTCTCGTCCATATGCTCTGATTAGATATTTATAATATATTTCCTTAAAGCTGCATGAAGAAAGGCATTCATGAAAGTTGTCAGTAACAATTACATGCACTGTTCATTGTTGATCAATTTTATTAATTGACCATCCCTGTAAACGATAATGTGTAGGCAAAAGTGGGCTGCATAAGTTCCAATTATTTCATTAGCTGACTTATTCACTCGGTTGTGTGAAAAATAAATTTTAAAAAAGTTAGAAATCAGCTAGAATTCATAAAGATTCCAAAGCTTTATGAAATCTAAATTCATTAGATAATTTATTCCTAGGAAATAATTTAGCCACTTTGACTTTTGATGGAAATTGAAGTGGGGAAAACAGTACTCTCCTAACAAAACTCAGACAGATTGGTTCCTAATTACAATGTTATATGTTCCAGAGTCATGTAGTCTTTTGGGTTTTGTCTGTATTCTTCTCTGAGAAGAGACATCCATATAAAACAGCTGCAGCTCCAAAAGGACTTTAAGTGGTAAATTGATTTGATTGATTCAAATTTGATTACATACTGGAAACACATTTAGTTCAAGTTAAGCACATTAGCACACATCAGCTAGAATAAAATTCCAATTGCTTCTTTGTTATTCATTAATGGAACTTAATGACTCCAACAAAACATTAATGAAGAAAAAATATTGGCTTGCATAATTCATTTGGAAAAATTAATTAATTGTTGTATTAAGGGCAGCCTACTCCATGGAGTAATTACTGTAACTTTGGTGGGGAATACTTCATGATATTTATTTTCAAGCTGTTGTTTACTCCTTTCATTTCACATCGATTCCGTTATGCAGATAGTATAGTTTTCGTGCTGAAGGAAATTAAACACACTTTGTAACAATGCTTCTAACTAAATATTTGCAATTGATAGGGTCACCACAATTTTACACTCAGGCTGTTAACATGATGTTTACTACATCCAGCACCTACTGGAAAGATGAGAAAATGGTTCAAGACATAATATGTGAAGTCAAGAAAGATCTTTGATAGAGCCAATACACCAGTTCCAGTGTACAACAGAAATAGTCACTTCTGCTCAGCTGAAATTTTGTAACAAGTAGAAAATAACTTCTGGGGCCATATTTTCTTCTTGCTGAGATCCATTAAGAAATATATGAGAATTTCCCATAAGCCCTTAATATTAAGACAATGAAGGCATTACCTAGAAACTTTTCTTTTTTTTGCTTTTGTTTTCTTATTTCTTGACAGCTACAGACAGAAGTTTCATTTCAATGGAACTTAAGTTTTAGGTAGAGATAGACTTAAATTAAGACAAAAGTATCTACAAAAGTCAGGTAATAAGATCTGCAGTCCAACTCCCTGTCCCTTACTCAAGTTGTAATCCTATGAAACTGTTGGGTCTGATGGAAGACCAAATTCAGTGCAGGCATTTACAGGTGAGACACTGCAGTGCTTTTTTCTTTTTTTGGCCAGTTATTTATTCTGTAAATAAGGCAAATGAAAGGACATTGTAATTTCTGCTTTCAAAGGAGTCTTAGTTCTTTACTGGAGCTAATCCTCAGTTGATAAAATTAATTTTAATTGAAACATGACATGAAAGTGGTTTTGGGTGAAGTAGCAGGTGGTATCATTCATTTTTCTGTCTTGTTTAAAAAATAAAAAAAAGTTTACCATAACCGGAGCCAAGTGTCTCTTCCCTGATAATGGGCAGCAGAGAAGAAAAGAATTGCAAATTCCTTTAAATGCTTCCCCAACAGCAACAGGATTTTTGAGTTTGTTTTGCTTTTATTTCTTCCCCAGAAAAGAAGTGTTCTTTTATCAGTGTTAGGTGAAAGGGAAATATGTGAGTGAAAATATCACATGCTTCTAACCAGAATCCCAGGAGAGCCAGTTCGCCGAGCACTTGTAAGGCTCTGCAGGCTCTAGATGTTAAGTGGAAACATATGTCATTGTATTTATAAAACTGTACAAAATAAAGCAGGGTTTTGTTCTGTAGCTGGGTTTTTATTGCTGCTTAGAAATTTGGTGGGTTTAATGAACAGTGTTTGGCAGTTTAATCATTGCTTCAGTAGAAAAGCAAAAGCTGTTTGTTTGTATGACTTTTGGCACTTTGATCAGACCATGCTTCAGGTATGGCTGGGGTTTTCTTTTTTTCTTTTTTTCCTCTTTAGCAATTAATTTTAGCAACTTCTGCTGTCTAACCAGCAAAGAAACTGCCTGACCACAGGAGATATGATCCAAAGCTTACTCTAATTTATGTGATCTTCTCCCTGCATTTAGTAGGATTTGCATTAAATTTTGTACTTAGCAATATGCATGGAACATGGTAGGATAAAAAAACAGATGGTGGAGATGTGTTAGTTAGGTGGTCAGAGATAGACTTAATTACTAAAATCCTCTAGAAATGGGGGGTTTTAGGTAGATATTTTTCAACAAATATTAAGTCCTTTCATAAGTACTACTGAGGAATGAAACAAAACACTGCAAGCAATCCTCTTTTGTGTTTTGGGTGGGGAGAGAGGATCAAGAGAGCACCTTTTTCCAGTTACTTTTATGATAATAGAGAAAAGGACACACTATTTATGTAAACTGAGGTAGAAAGTGAAACTCATTACCAAATAAAGACATCACTTTCCTTCATCATAGGTAAAAAAAAAAAAAAAAAAAAAAAAAAAAGAAAGAAGGTTTAGTAGAAGTCTTAAACCTTCTGTTCACTAGCTGCTGATTGCTACTACATAAGGCTTTCCAGTGAAGCTGAAAATGACCCACAATATCAAAGGCTCAGCAGCTTCTGTGCCTTTTATTGTTTGGCAAGTCTTTACCAGCACGACAGGCTGGATTTTCTGCTGGTTTTGAGAAAAAAAGATGAAAACAGGAAAGAATCAGAAGAAGAAAGCTGTCGGGTGCTACAAGAGATTCAAGACTTCCACCTCTCTCCTGACAGTCAGTGCCAGGCCAGCAGCAAATGAAAGAGAGAAACAATGGAAAAATACCTTTGCTTTTTCTTTTAATTGTCAATGCATGATCATGTATCTTGCCACACGATGGCAGCACAGGCTGCAAAATGCAGAGGAGTTGCTGTACACAAATGGGACAAATAGAGAAGGTTTAACGTTGAAGTAAATGCTTCTGATGTGGTAGGGTGTCACTGAACATCACCAGCTGCAAAGTGAGCTTTTCCTGTACACAAGTCATGTCTATAGAGATCACTTTTCTAGTAAAGACAGTCTTTTTGAGATGGTATAGGCATTTCTTCTCAGAATTATAAGGAGTTTATGGTCTCTAGTGACATTTTACTTTCCCACTGCCCCAAATTTTCTGTGCTTTCTTTAAGCAGAAGTAATGCCTTCATCTCAAGATGCACTACTGCACTCTGTGACCCGCTCCACCCACACTAGGTGAAGGTCACAGCTTAGCAGGACAGGGCATACTTGAAGGCAGAGAGTGGTTCTAGCAGAAATCTTTGCTTTCCACATACAGCTGTCTCTGGCTCCATTTCAAAGATTTCAGGTTTCAAAAGGAAAAGTAAAATGAACCTCAGGAATGAAAATAGGCTGTAATTTTGAAAACTGATTGAAGGCAGTCTTGGGAGCTGCGATGAAGAAAGGCTGGGTTCGAAAGCTGAGCAAGGTGCCCTTCTCTGCTGCCTCTTTAAATTCCCCTTTGGTTTTTTGACTTCCTTTCTGTCCCAGCTTAATCCTGGACATCTGACTTTGTGCTCCTTTTTCATCTGTCGATGATTAAGTGGTATCTAGCAGACAAACACACACCAGATGAAAATACAAAAACCATAGCGCTTACAAGAAAGAAAGACCCATCTAGAAACAAAACTGGGTACATCGCTTTGTCTAGATGTGGGATTATGATACCTTTTAATTCTGTTTCATCTTAAAATGGTTTTGTGTTTTTTTACTGCAGAGTTTGGTCTGCATTTCGCTTGTTTGCAGTAGCCCATGACGCAGTTTGGGTTGGAACTGATCGTTAGAAGCTCTCTCTTTTCTGCCATCGCATGCTGCCATCCTGAGGCCAGTTCCCGCAGTGCCTGGAGCCGCTCACGCTGCGGGCTGGCTGTGTCGGGATGCACAAGCACTGTTCATCCCCGCCTGCTGAGAGACCACCCCAGATCAAAGTTTCAGTCTATTGAGAATCATCGCAGTTTCAGAGGTAGCTCAAGATAATTTTTTATTTTCATTCCAAGCAGGTAAATTACGTTTCACTTTTAGTAAGCACTCAAGCTTGTCTTGTAGTTTTAGTTTGTATTTTTTAGTCTGAAACCATATAATTACTATTTTTACAATTGAAAGTTAAATTGCAGTAGTTCTTCACTTGATGAATATAATTCTCCCTGACACAATCACGCTTTGTCTTTTCTGGATCGTAGATTATCTCTCTGTAAGTGGTATATAACTGATCACTGGTTATCTTTGGGTCCTAAACTCTGTCCTAGAATTTGACAGGATGAGTACATCACTTTCATAGCTGTATATTATGTCTAGTGTATATTTTGATTACAAGAAAAAGCCCTGAAATGAAATTTGATATTGCCAGCCTTTAGGATAACACACCTGAAGATGAGTGATGCCAGTCAGGTGAATGGACACTGAGAGACACAGCAGGAGCTGGAAATTGCGACCATTTGGATAACAAAGGGCATGATGCCAGCTATGTGGATGGGCACAGAGAAGGAGGCAGGAGTCAAAGATGGGGGAAGACTAGTGACACTGGTGCAAGACTGGTGCATGGGGAGACTGTGAGGGGATAACAGCCCAGGAGTTCCTTTGCTGGGGATCTCCTCAAGGCACAAGCTTGGGCTGTTTCTGTGTTACTGTGGTAAATGGCTTCATGGAATGAGACATCTGAGACTTCTCCGTGGGAAACCTGGTGTTGAACCAGTGAGAAAACCTGCTCTGAATGTGTGAGTGGGTTGCATGAGGAGTCAAGTGGAGACCTGTTTGGTCACTGGAGCCTCCTACTGTGAAGGGGCTTCAGTCCCAGCAGTGAAAATCTCTGGCATTGGGAGTGCAAATGCCAGAGAGTCTCATGAATGATCAGACTGGGAAGTTTCCTGAACAAGTGAGACTCACAAGTTTCTATTACAGCTCGCAATGACAGAATGGGTAAAAAGACTGGGTTCAAGGTGATAATTGCTCCTTTGTTCAAGCGTGTATTCCTGTGTGCCAGGGAAATCATCTGCTTTGGCCCCAACAGGAAGAGTAAGTGTCAAAATGTAAACTGAGTCCTGTTATAGACTGGACTAGTAGTTAATGTAGTCCTGTATTGAGTTTGTAAAATCAACTGCAGATATTTTAAACTATGAACCATAAAACTAGTTAGTTACTGGTAATAAAATTGCTTGTTTTCAACTAGTGTTGGTCTTCTAATATGAAGCATGGTACCTTAACTGGTTTTTTTTCTCTGACATCCTCCCCAATGTAGCTGCAGTATTTTCTTCTTTGTGTAAAACATTAAATGATTTAGAACTAATTGCATAAGAGATAGCCTGTCTTCATGTGTCTCACTGCAATATTTAATTTTAAATACTTTCATATTTAAGATAAGTGGGTTTGTTCAGGATGGAGCTTTACTGACAAGCAGCACAGGATGGAGCTTTAGAACATGCACTTTCTACAGGAGCATCCAAGTCTCCCAGGTTCTCTTTCAATGAATAACTGCCATCAGGATCCTCAAAAAACACTGAAAAAAACTCAGCTAAACTTCTTTCCTGATATTTGACAGCAGAAGAGATAGAAATGCAGCAGTAGAAAGCTGTAGGACAGGAGAAAGAAAACTTTCAAGCTCTCTGTACTTACTGCTGTGGAGTACATTGAGCTGTAAAACTCAATCAACTGTGATCCTAAGTTAAACCAAGAATGCATATAGCCTGTAGCTAAATGCCCTTTTTAAAACTTCTACAAATAAAAATACATTAAATATGGAATTCTAATGTTCTTTTCTGCAGGGGTTTCTTTGGGAAAACTTGAAGGGCTAGTTCTAGTGGAAGTCAGCTCTGGAAGTATTACATCCCCTTTAAGCATGAATTGGTACAAGTATTTTTTATCTCTGTAAATACATGTAGCTAGATTTGCATTAATTTTTATGGAGTTTTTTTCTTTAAAGAAAACTTGTGTTATGATTTAATTCTTGCATATATAAGATTTCTTAGGTACAACATTGAGAAGTGAGCTTGGAGAAAATCAGCTTGTAACAAATTAGTGAGAATATTATAATAAAAATATTAATGGAATGATGAAACAGATAATTATGGAAATCAATGCACTAGAGACAGTTGTCATATATTAATATTAGGATAAGAGGAGAAGCACGTATTAACTCAGCTGAAATAGAGAGCAAATCTTTCCCTTTGTAGTAACATGAAATAAAGAAACACAAAGTGTGTGAATAAGTGTTTTACATAAACTATAATTATCATTCTGAGAGAAAAAAAAAAGTCATGCTTCCCATTGTAAGATGAATGAAAATATTTACACTCCTATGAGTACACGAGAGAAACAGTGTAAAAAGTAGGACCATATGATAAAATTCAGGTGGAATACTGAGGTGCTGCTACATCTGTTGACTGGAGAAGCACCCAGCCGTGTTAGGCAGTGTTGTACATCTGATAATGCTGTCGTTCACCTTCCAAACAAATGTTCTTTTGGTTCACTTCTGTCATGGTTTAACCTCAATAGGCAGCTAACACAGCTGTTTGCTCACTCCCCTGCAGAGGGCTAGGGGAGAAAATAAGAAGCGCAGAAGTGTGAAAAACCAAAGCATGGGTTGAGACAAGGACAGTTTAAAAGGGAAAGCAAAAGCTGTGCACATAGCAAAGCAAAGCAAAATAAGGAATTAATTCACTTCCCATTAGCAGGAAGGTGCTCTGCCACCTTAAGGAAAACTGGGCTCCATTATGTGTCAGAGTCACTTGGGAAGACAGATTCCATAACTCCAAATGTCCCTCCTTCCTCCGTCTTCCTGCACTTCTGGTCATCTGGGGTCAGCTGTCCTAACTGTGGCCCCTCCCAACTCCTTGTGCGATCCCAGCCTCCTCACTGGTTTGGTGGGGTGAGGAGCAGAAAAGACCTTGATTCTGTGTAAGTGCTGCTCAACAATAACAAAAACACCCCAAATTTATCAACGCTAATTTCATCCCAAAGCCTTACCATAGCTCCACACAAGTTACTATGCTCCAGCCAAAACCGATACAACTTATTTAGAGTACACGATCTGAAGTGTAGGCTCTTCTTGTTTGCTCTCTGCTTGTACAGGGTAAGCACAGTGAACCTCTGACCTGTGAGTCTTATTTTTAGCTGGAGTAACTTCAGACACAGAAGTTTTGGCTACAAAACTGGTACCAGCCCTCTTACAGGAAAGAACGATTGAGACAAAGAAAATTATCTGCTGCAATACAAGAAGCATAAATACTGTTTCTCCAGCATGTCACACCATTATACATTTTTACTCTCAGCTTTCATTTCAGTGGTGTGAGTTCCATTCGTAGTATTTTTCAAGTAACTGGAACAGTTTATGCTAATACCTTGATGAAAGAGTCTGTCTTAGCCACTGCTGTTCTAACTGATTCACGTTCATTGGGAATTGGCCCAAGAGATGAAAGCTGCAAGTCTGTAAGGGCACAAAACTTAGAGAACTACCAACTTGCTCTTCCCTGCATTTGTGTCTTAGATAATAGTGAAGTTCATGCATTCCCTCCTGGTTCACTTTTTCTGTGAAGCTCAAGAGTTACTACTTAGCACTAAGAGGGATTTTTGCCATAATTTCTTTTGCTTCCAGTCATTTCCTCTGATAGCTACTATACCACAATATTATTATTTTATATATGAACATCATAAAGCATTTGGGAACACACTTGAATGAACAACAGTGGAAAAAAGTGATATAGCAGTTCTGTCTACATAGCACAGCACAGATGAATAGGAACAGATCTGTAAAGAAAACTGCCTGGTGTTGAGGGGCGGTGTCCACACTACAGGTGTATCAGGGGAATTCATACTCAGCTATGGCTATTCTGATCCCATGGGCTGTGTGTTCCTGCGTGTTTCACTGCTCAAGGTAAGGGCCAAAACCAGGACAATGAAAAAGAAGATACAATGGAGAAACAAAGAACATTGACAAGCAAGAAACAGAGATTATGTTGATGACATGTACCTAAGCAAGCTAAACTAAAGATCCACCCCTCAGCCTCTGAACTCTTGCTTCCAGGCATTCACCGATCACGTTTGTAATTTGGTGTTCTGCAACAGGCTATTCACTTTGAAGAGCTTAATCTTCCTTAGAGTTTAATCTTACTTTCATATATGATTTTCTGATGATTGTGTTGGCCCAGTTGCCTCACAGGACATTGTATTTTAATATTCCTTTCCAGAAGAGTAAATTCAAGACTCATGTCTTTTGTCAAAATTAGCTTTACTGGGTGTCTCATGTGGCAAGAGTCAGCTTCAGTTGCTCAACATTTCTCTTCTTCTATTGCATTTCTGTTTGATCTTGTTCACGACTGAGTCACTGTTGCGGGAAATTTTGCAATCGTTGTTCTTTGAGAATTTTTATTATCATAGCAATTTTGTTGAGAGCCAATTAAATCATGTTGGTAAGACATGTTTGGACAGTAAAAGGAAATTGCCTTGTAGCAGCAGAACAATACTAAGTAAGACTGTCAAATCACATCAAGTAGCAAACCTCATGAACACATACATGAATTTCAGCTTGCTTTTTAAAGCAGGTAATATGACCAAAATAGACGCTACGAAGCAAGTTGATGTAAACCAGATATTTGTACATCTGCTGATAGATGCAATGCTTTTAAATTTATTTCTCTTGTCTTTCTCATTGATCATCTCACTTCACCCTTCTCTCCTCATTTCTTTTCTTTTCATCACTTTTATTCATTGTGCAACTAACAATTTCAGTATTTTGAAGGGATTGCTGGCATACATGTTTTCTCTGCTCATTTCATCTCATAACTTTTCTTTCCTGTGTTTACGTGGAAGGTAAAGGAGTATTTTATATAAATCACAAAGACAAATACATAGAAAATACCATTTTCAGAAATAGAAAATGTTCATTTCAGAATGCGAGGAGAAGAAGACGATATTCTTCTTGTAAATATGAATAATTTCTTTCTCAGTGCATCAAAATGCTAATGATTTTTTTAATATAAGCTCAAAGAGGTAGCTGGTGCAATACTTCAACATTTTTTTTAACTTGGCTTGAAAAATGTTTTGAACAACTCATATTCACCCAGCCATTATCTACACTTAAGCTAACTAGTTTTGATATGTGCCTTCTGCCTTGATCTTAACTACTTTTAATATTCTCTTCATTCTTAGCATGATGTTATCAGTTGTCCCAGATTCTGCACCTACTATGTCATCAAAAGTTTTCTGTGCTTCACTAGCACGATGTTCACCAGTTTCTGCACAGCTTACAGACTTACAAGTTGATCCAGACAAACGAATCCTGTTTTCCTTGTGCATTTGAGTTTCACAGCCCGGGGTGAATATGACCTTAACTTAAATTATATCAACAAATTTGTCACTTGATGATTTTAAATTATTAAACCTGTCTCCTTTCTTCTCTTATTGCAATGAACCTGTCTTTCCATGTGGAATGACATAGACAAATATGGTAACTGTTGCTGAAGGCAACCAGAAAAATATTATATCTCCATGTATCTCTAAATTTAGTGAAATAGGATAAGAAGTCCATGATGAACCACATGTAATATTAATTTAGGGATGGCTTCTTACTGTGTCAGACAGAAGAGAGGTTTATAGCAGATGCCAGGTCTCACATGCTTTTGACAAACTGCTGGCTCATACAAATCTTGCGTTGGGCAAGGGTGCCCCAGTCACCGAAGCAGTTTCTACACTGACATTTTTCTCTAGAGTGCTTTGACATAACTGTTCAAGTCACCCCCGCTTACTGCATGCTGGTGCAGTTCTTGAACCAGTTCTGGTACCAGCAAACTGGATTTGTTTAGGAGGAAACTCAACCAAAATCTCTGTTCTGTGTGTACATTAAATACACTCATCACTCCTAATGAAGACACAAAGCTTCAACCAGTGCACAGCCCTCAAAGGGCCTTTAATCACAGGAAGGGGATGTTCCGCTCAGGGAACCAGGCTAAATCCTGGCTGAGATCACCTGAAATTGCCCTAATCATCCTTAGTGTGTAAGTAGAGGCCTTGGCACCAAGCATATTAACCTGCTGATCCAGTGTTGGTGAGACAGATCGTTTACTAATGTAAAAGTAATCTGAGATTCCTACAGCCCCTCCTGGATTAGTCTCTGGGGCTCTCGTCACTGTTTCATGGAGTGTGCAGGGTGGTTCTGGAAAACTCACCTCATGCCAGCAATTTTGAGCACTATCATGTAATGATCCAGCTGTTGGAATTTAAACAATATTTTAAAAGAAAGTGATTGCTCCCTTTTAACCAAGCAAATCTATGCAGATGGCAAATAATTTCCAAATTTTATTTTAACTCCATTTCAGTTGTGTCTTACAATAATTAACTTGTGCAAAAATGCTTCAGTTTACTTACAGTCAAAGGGTAGATCAAGGTTTCAAATTTAGGACTGTTTTCATGATACGTATTGATCAATGTTCTCTGATTCATTCTAAGACATATTGTATGTAGATGCTTATTAAGGCATAAATGTTGAATGTTTTGCCTATATTTTGTTGCAATGGTCCATAGAGAGGAAGTATATGGTCTGCATATCCTGTGATGGATGTGATGAGTACCGGTCTGTTATCCTACTGCCAAAAAGTCAATTAATTACTTGCATTTTTATCTGAATTTACATACATTGTAGTACATTTATACCCTATCATACCAATAGCTGAATAATGTTCTGTTTTCTTTTTCAGTTCCTGTTTCTACCCTACTCGTGTTCCCATCGTTAATGGAAACAACTTTCAGTCATAGCTGTGGTCCTTGTTAACAGTAACAGCACAGCATGAAGAGCTTCATGCACAAATGTCAGGAAAGAGAATATTCTGTCAGTCAGGTCTATCAGTCAAGTCTGTCCGACTCTGTACTCACAGATTTTTATGTACATAAATTTATGTGGAACTGATAGCCAGTGTCCCACACCTGGTTACAAGTCCACAGTTGAAAACATAACCACAGCTTCCAGGATCAGCTGATTGCACAGGTTATCTCCTGCTTAAATCAAACTTTCTGTTTCAGCTGCAGTAACAACAAATCAGTAGTTTATTTTATTACAACACCTGCCCTACTTTTTTTTTTTTTTTTGACCAATTAAACCATCTCTTATCTTTCAAGCAGAAGTAGTTGCCTTGCAACTGCTTAAGTGCCCAACAGCTTTCAAGGTTCATCCTCCCTGTTAAAATGACATCAAAGACATTCTTCACCCCATATACATATTTTCCTCTTCTTTTTTGTATATATTGCTGTGTGCATGCATATGTCCCCAGAAAAATATAGAAAGCATTTAATGGTCTAGAAAATGAGTTCCAAATTTTGTATTTATCAGAAGAGTGGCCTGCAGATTACTCCAGCAAACTGTCGTAGGAGACATTAGGCTCAAACGATATTAGGAGTTGCAGCTTTTCCATAACTGTGTCAAATTTCAGAAAATTTACTGTGCTGCATTCTTGGCAGGCATATGTTACGTTGCTGGCTGCACTCTGCTCTTCCCTGCAAACCCATTTTCAGAAATATTATACAGAGCAGAGCTGGCCTGGCATGTTCTCCCAGGCTTGGCACCTCCTTCGATGCCTGCCCATGGCTCAGCAGCAAGGGCTGCTTAGGTGGGGCACAGGCTGGGAACGGTGTAGAGATGTGCACCCTCACTACAGGGAAGGATGGAAGAATTGAGGCAGATATTGCTGCCAGGAATGCTCATTCCTGCCTAAAGGACATCCTTTAGTAAGTATTTCGGTTGACCTGTCCTCCCACGTGTTCCTAATTGAAGGGGTGAATACTGCAAAAGTGCTGAGAACAGATGACATGGGTTTTTTAAACAATCTGTAGGGTACTTAGAAACAAATGCATACTCCTCCAAAAGTGGTGGCTCAGAGATCTTCACATTGGGTATTATACCTTAGTTTGATACATGAGTACTGAGATAGACTGCAGATGCAAATATCTAACAGAAACCAGAACAGGTTTTGGAAAAATGATATACTTTTAATAATAATGATGAGGGAAATAAAGTTTCATCTACTCAGTTTTTACACCTGATTTCATCCAAAGACAAGTGAGCCTTACAGTGAATGAAGAGGACACAGCTATTTCTGATATCTTCCTGCTACCATTTCTCTGGTAAGAGCAAACCATGCTTTTTTCCATTTTTTCCTGATATTCATGTTACAGACCGGTGTGATCCATGCTATAGTGTCACCAGTACACAAACAAAGGAGACAGCTATCCTAGGAAACAAATTATATAAAGCTTCACTAGTTAGAGAAAAAAATTTGGATTTTCTGTCCTAAAGTTACACTAGGCTTATTATTTTATCAAACAATTTTTCCCCCCATACAATTTCTGTAAGATAAAAACTAATAAAGCTAACACTGCAGAAGTTATGATTGTTTGTAGTGCTACATAATCGTATGATCTTTGAATTTTAATTTTGATATTGTTATTTCCTCCTTAATGATTATTAATTGTAAAAGATTATTTGTTGTGTAAATGTTTGCTGGCTGTTAACAGCACTGTGAGTCTGGAGTTCTAGATATCTGGCTAATTTGAGAGAAAAAAACTAAAACCTTAGCTTCAGTAACAGACAGCTACTGGTTGTCAGCAAAGGAATTTTTATGTTACTGCAGAATTTATCAGTAGCTTGAGAAAATCAGGAATCCTTTGATTACTACCTAAAGGCTTCCTATATTTGCATTACATTAGTGTTACATGTTCAACTTCTTCCCTTTAGTTTTGTTACTGATGTAGTGACTGATTGAGCTGTGTACAAAACAAAACCCAAGATATAATATGATCTTAAAACCATGTGTTAGGGAGGCAAGGAAAAGGTGCCAATGGCTTTTATGTTCTAGAGCACAGGTGGATCGTAAAACCTCATCATATACTCTTTGATCTGGTCAAATTACAGCCTCCTTAGAGTGGCAGGAAAGAGTTGGGACTTTATGAGCCTATTTGATTTTTAGCATTTATGTGATAAGTTTGTCGTGGTTTGGTTGTAGTTATGGGATGGCTTAATTATAGGTTGATCCAGCAAAGTTACCTGTATTTAAAGAGTTACGTAATGCTTCCTTGTTTGCCCAAGACTACTTTCAGTCACTCACAATAATTTCAAGTGATAAAGATCATTTGCATTGAAAATCTCAGTTGCTGGGCATTAGGTGGAAGCTGACTTTTTCTCAGCAGCATATTTAACTTTAGCTCAAAAATCTAACACGTTCTTAGAAAGTGGAAAAAAAAATTACTTACAAACACACACACACAACCTTCCTGTTCCAAAGTTTCAGTGTCTCTAATTTTTTAAATAGAAGTTTGACTATTTCCCAGAGGTTATTCTACTGTCAGGTGTATGTGTACTGGCATCATGCCTGTCCCACTTGATCAAATTGTGAGTCTGATTTGCAATTTGCTCATAGCCTATGAGCGTCTGTTGGCTCACATTCAAAGATTGACCTTTCTGAAATGTGCTTTTTCTAAGGATCTTTGAAACTGACCGAGGCTTTCCTTTCAGTTGCCACTGTAACCATAGGCCTTGTAACTGAAATTAGATACAGAGGTGAGATTTGTTTGACCAAATAGAAACCTTTATCTTCAGATTGAAAGAATCTTGATCCAAAACTCCATTATCTAAATCTCTGCTAACTAGAAGTTCACTGCAGGATGATTACCTTATTTGTAGATGTCTACATTTTTAAATGCTTATGCTAAGTTTTTTGCCTTTTCCTCACAGACCCTGTACTGCCTCTCCTGGTGTGCAGACAGCCCATTCAGATTATGCAGAAGCTGGGTTGCAACAAGAGAGGGCAAATTGCAACAAAGGTATTTGACACATGAAAAAAAAAAAGACAAAACATGTCTTTTGAGAGGTAAGAAATGATACATAGTGAGCATTCACACAGAGACTCATCCTGAGGCCAAGGCTGAGAACAAAAGCCAACGGGAAGAGAAAACTAGGGTAAGAAAGGGATCTGGAGGCTAGAGCTAAAGAGGACAAGTCCCAAAATAGTATGAGGAGGCTGGGATCAGAGAACAGAACAAATTGCTTGGAGAGTTGCTTGAAAATAAGTAACGTTGGTTCTCCATAACATGTGAAGCTAGTACTTCGGAGTTGCAGGCATTTGCTGTTGGAAAGCATTGCATGCAGAGTTTTCAAGGTTCCTCAGCCAAAATAAGACTCCAGATATCTGAAAACTGTTCAAAACAATGAATTACTTCTGTAGATGTCCTTGTTTAACTTTGCTGATCATCGGTATTAGCTGGGCAACTTTAAATCCAGCAACACTGATTTTTATACATCACCTTTATTTTTAGTCACAGATTTATCTGTGACATAAAAGAGATATTATAGAAGTTTGAATGAATATTCACATTGTTCCACTTGAATATATACTGAAAGGTAATAATCAATAAATATTTCACTGGAAATCAACAATACTTCTTGAGAAAACACACACTGCCCCCAAAAAACATGATAAATCACAAAAGTTAAAACAAAACAAAAACTAAAACAAAAGCCAAAACAAAAACCATGGCAAACAATGATAGATTTTATGATATGTGGGAAACACTCAAAAGGATAGAAGGCCTTCCAAAAGCATGAGAAATAAAAGCAAGTTTTAAGAATAAAGCAAAGGATTTTAGGGAAAAGCTTTGGCTGCAAAAATATTAAAGAAGATACAATTATACAACAGAGCAAGGACATTAAAACAATGGTTAGAGTCTCTAGGCCTAGCTGAGATAGCTTTTGGAGTTGCAAAAAAAATGCTTAGCAAGATAGATAAGGTTAAGCTTAATAATGTGATACTGTGCATTGTTATAAGGTATAAAACAAGCGAGCACTGTGTATCACGGACGTACGTGCAATATAGAAGATTGGTTAAAACAGCTGTCTGTAACTTTTAGAATATTTGCTATTGGTGGAAAAACCTTTAAGAATGCTCTGTAACCGGGAAGTTTGGGTTTGCCGGTGCAGCGTGAGCTTGTAACATCTCTGCTGTCTCAACTCTGTGTATGAGACTGATAAAATAATAAAGGCTCGAGGAGCACTTGTCCTGGCTCCCGTCCTGTTTTGAACGCGGCGGCAATGGTAGTCTATTTTCAGTAGCAATTCTGTTAGACAAGCTGGTGCCCTTCTCATCTCAGGTACATTTCTGTTCTAATAAGATAGTTCTTTTAACCTAAAAAGCTTGTCTTATATTCATTCAGGAGGCTGTGAATGGGATTAAAAGAGCAAGAACAGCGTGTTTTCTAAGTCTCCTGATAAAAGAATGCTTTGCCCCCTTAGTCTCCCCTTAGGAAAATACATAAAACCAGGAAAAATGCAAGATCAGTGAGAGACTTTGAATCCCATTTTCACTGTTATGTTTAAGTATAGCCCCAGCCTGAGGCTGACTGAGGTTGAGGTGACTCAGCTCAGTTTCAGGTCTTTTTTTCTTTCCCCTCCCACCAGTTTCTCCACAGCTCAGTCGCCCCAGCACAGAGGATGTAACCACTTCTATCTCATGAGTATGGCCAGCATACAAATGCTGAGCTCAGCCCTCTGATGCTGGCTCCTCAATGAGGCAGCATGGAGCATCACAGACCGTCCCCGTGCTGCCTGTGTGTCCTCACTCCTCCTCCTCCTCTTACAGTTCCACAGCACCAAAAAACACAGGGCTGGAAAGAGGGGCACCCTTTGTATGACCTGAAAAACATCAGTGGCATAAATATTGACAAGAAGTGAATATTAAGGGAGGTCCACTGCCCTCAAAGCTAAGGGGCAACCAGGTGTCCTTTCAAGGGAAGCATCTGCACCTGCTGACCCTGAGCCATGCAGAAGCACCAAAAGGAAGCAGTGAGTGGGTGACAGCAGCAGGTGACTCTCTGCTTTGAAGGACAGAGAAACCCAGCTGTCATCCTGATCTGCTCTCTTGACAAGTTTGCTGCTTGCCCACTGAGAACTCATGAGAGAAGATTGAAGAGTAGACAGTGTGGGTGACAAGGCAGTGAGTGCCTGCTATAGATCCCCTGACCAGGAAAAACAAGTGCATGACGCTTTTCATGGGCAGTCAGAAGCAGCCTCCCATCTACAGACCCTGGTCCTCATGGGGCATTTTAACCACCCTGATACCTGCTGGATGGCATAAGCAGCAGCTTGGCTGCTTGGAAAGCACAGCTTGGCAGAACAGGACCTGGGGATCCTGGTGGATACCATCAGCCAATGTGCTTTTGCCACAAAGGAGGCCAATGACATCTTGGGTTGCATTTGGAGTGTTGCCACCTGGTCGAGGGAAGTGATCCTTCCCTTCTAATCAGCACTGCTGAGGCCACCTGGAGTGCTGTGTCCAGTTCTGGGCTCCTCGGTACAAGAGAGACATGGACATACTGGAGACAGTCCAAAGAAGGAACACAAAACAATGAGGGGACTGAAGCCTCTCTCTACTGAGGAAAGGCTGAGGAATGTGAACTGTTCAGCCTGGAGAAGGTTCAGGGAGGAACTTATTAATGTATACCTGTCCCTGAAGGTGCACAGGTGGCAGAGTCAGGCTCTTTTCAGTGATGCCCAGAACACAGGCAGCACCATCTGAAGACCACAAAGCATGTATTTACTTTGAAGGTGACTGAGAACTGGAACAGGTTCCCAGAGAGGCTGTAGTCTCCCTGCTTGGAGATACTCAAAATCCACGTGGATCCAGAACAACCAGCTGTAAGTGGCTACGCTTGAGCAAAGAGGTTGGACCAGAGGACCTACAGAGGTCCCTTCCAACCTCAGCCCTTCTGTGAATTTCCCTTTCCTTGAAGCCAGATAACCAAACCTTATATTCCACTTGTCTCCTGATCACAATATCACAACCGCCACTACACCGATATTCTACAGTTTTATGTGCCAAACATGTTAAAATTTGGGTTTTCTGCTGCTACTGGTTTTCCTTATGAGGTGTTCAAAATAGACACTGTGTATTTTTTACGATTTATCAGCAAGGTGACAGAGTAATGCTTTATACTTTTAACATCCTGAATTTTCCAAGTATAAACTCCAGCTAGAATCCCCCACAGCTCATGCTGCATGGACAAGTATTACTAGCATTACAGCACTGTAGTGGCACAAAACCACTTAGTTTAAAGTTTAAAAATCCAATCCCCTTCATAAACAGGCATACTTATCTTCATAAACTGGTTCATGCACAAGAAATGAAGAGTTTTTATAGAACATCCTTTTATTTTGCAAAAAATTTATTACTCACTGTTGTACAAAATATACCTAAAAATATGATGTTAAGCTAATTTTGACACAGCTAGGTAGTTTGCAGATTACCTAGTTGAAGGGAAGAAATCTTCACAATTTTTAAGGCAATTCAAGACAGTAACAACAAGTGAATTACACATTTTGAAATATTCCATTTATAAGCTTTACACAAATATTACCTGGTACTTTGTATCTGTAAACTTCAATGCTTTCTACAAATTCTCCATTCACATAATTAGAAGACACAATGAAAATAATGTTTTACAGTCTTTTTTTTAAAGCACCTCACTTCTACTCTTGGTTTTAGAGAAATAGCTGGTTCAACTCAGAATTTTAATTTTTAAAAGAGACAAAGAAGTAAAAGTGATTCCAAATTTCTACTTTGTTTAAAAGTGGAAAAAAGTAATTATCTATGTTTGCTGAAATGTAAAAAAAAAAACTCAACAAAACATTTTTAAGGTAAATTAGAGTGGAAAAGCATTATTTTGATTTAAATAATGTATTATTTTAACTCTAGGGTGGTAAGTTAGCAACCATCTACTTAAAACAGCCAACACTGATTCAATTTAAGCTCATACAGATTTGGTCTATTCTTTTAGAAAAGTACTACGACTATATTTCATGAGGAAAGTAACCATGCTCACAGGGGTTTCTCTACACCACCCTCCAAGTAATTTTCAGAAGAGTGCAGTCATTATTTATCCTAGGTCCTTCTAAACCACAGGATTTTTATATAATTTAAAATACAAACAAACAAAAACACCACCAAACATTAAGAGAGGGAAGGGGAGACATTACTATTACCTTAAAAAGTGTATAGCCAGTAACTAAACATAAAGATGCAAGACACAAAGCAGCAAGAAAATCACTAGGGGACAGATCTTCACCTGGCATAAAGTCAGCATAGCTCCACTGGCAACAGCAGAGCAATCCTGACTTGTATCAGTCACAGATCTGACTATCCATGTACAGAATTCATTTATGTTAGTGATAAAGATGAGCAGTGTTCAGAAGAGAAGTGTTAGCACACATTTTTTAAATGAAGTAAGTTTGTAATACCTTGCTTCCCATCTAGTATTTTGCTGCTGATGACTGTCACTCTTGCCACTGGCAGTGTATCTACTTCAGGATGAATTCATTACCACTTTCAAATGATACACTGAAATATATTTAACATTGGTCTATGAAGTCTTAACCACAGCTAGTTCTTACCAGAAATATTCTGAAGCCCATTTACAGTGTGAAACATAAGGTTTTAAAAGTACTATTTTATAACGCTGGTAAGTTTTTATACTGTTATGGGTTTTCACTGACCATAATTCATATGGAATGAACTGCAATCACTGGAAGTCAGCAGTAACTGAAATTTAGAGCACCATGACTCCTGGTTGTTAGCAATTATTCCCTTTACAGATCATTAGCTATAGTAAATTTTTAAAAATATCCCTAAGACACATGTTTACAGAGCAAATCCTAAAAGCAGAGTTATAGCTACAGAAATAAGTAATTGCACAAGTTTCTCATAGGCACTGAGATGTTCTTTTAAGGCACAAGAGAATTCGCAGAGTGCAGAAGACAGATTACTTAACCAGGAATGCAAACATTAAAAAAAACCACTTAAAACCTGGGAAGCAGAGGTGGTGTTCCACCTGCTGCTTATTGCAGCATTCAGGTCCAACTGCTGTCATCTGCCAAAGGTATTTCAGACTTTTGTGTGTTTGTGTATATATATATATAGTGTATATGTATGCTTAATATAGTACAGTAACAAATGGGATTCAGATGGTTTCTGCCAGAGATGTGTGTAAATGCTGACCTCTACAACCACCCTGTATCACACTCCAAACAGACGGTCTCTCCCAGTGTAATTTTGCATCTCAATAACAAGAAATCTCTAAAACACATTATTAATGCAGTGTGCTCAATCCATTTGAGCCACATCTTCTGTCAAGTTCTACATCCAAAAAGAAACAGTTCAATGAAGTCCATAACAGGGCAAGTAGAAATGGTAGTGGTAGCTACACTGGACAAAACTCTCGGCAGTAGTCATCATTTCTGCAATGATACTATGTCAAAAATCACAAGAAACTGAGGTACAAACTTCTGTGAAGTAAACAGGAGATTTATATTGCATTCATTTGAAGTATGATAGTTTCCTCTATTGCGTGTTTTTTTTTTTGATCTCTTATTTCCTTAAAAGAAAAATACATCCTCGCATACAATGCTGATACCCTATGTGGTGATGCCATAAATCCCTTAGGATAGCAAGTTTGATGGGTGGTAACCCATTAGGAGAAAAATATATTTTTGAATATTATTTTACATATATACAATATATATATATTTAATTTTCAATCAAAATGTAAAGTTTTCTAATATATTCATGAGTACTTTTTTGTCCAAAATGAAAAAATATTTCTTATCTCAGTTTATATAAGTTAAAAGTTAACAAGGTATTTGATATCCACCAACAATATTATTTGCTTCATTTCTACAAAATTAAAAGAAAACAAAGAAACAGTGAGTTATAAAGCTTTCCTTCTCCAAAGCCAAATACAAGAAAATCTTGAAGCTGGATAATCAATTAAAAGAACACCAAGTTTTGCATTGTGAGTAATCACAAAGAATGTAAAACGTAACCCAAAGTAGAGACTAGCATTACTATATTAACCTAAAGAAAAAATATTTTGAATCCCTTTTTTCTGATAGAATGTGTCCAGTGTAAGACAATGTAAATTTAAAGCAAGAGTTATGTACACTCTCACCAGTCTATCTTAATTTTGATAAACCTCTGCCCCCCTCAATTCCAAAGTACCTAATATCGCAAAAGAATGACAGCCACTTATTTACAGGTTTTTTTCAGCACTGTGAAAGGCACATTTATCTTTTGATGCATGTTTCTGCTAATGTCCTAAACTTGGGCTCCAACTGATCTAAGAAGTCAAGTGCCTCTTCTTCATGCTGATCACTGCAGCAGCCTACAGAGCCAGCCAAGGATCCTTTTCCTTCATAGTTATATGAAAGGAGATAATCTTCAGAATGCTTCTGTTCTTCATCCTGTCTGCACAGGTGCACCTTCTAGATAGGAACAGAACAGATCTTATTATTTTCTTAAATTGTTATCCTAAACATATTGCAAAAAAAAAATTTCTTTTTGATTTACCTTTCATTCAATTATTTTTAATCAGAGTGTGTCCTCTAATGGATTCCTACATACAAAAAATGCACATGATTGGTCTATATCATTAAGACTACAAAATATAAGTATTAAATAAAGAAATAATTTCTACTAATCACGTATGTAACAATAAAAGAAGAAGAATCTGTTTAAATAACCTGTTAAGCAACTAAAATGCACTGAAAATTAAAAGAATGATTTATACATAACTAGTTAAGCAAGTAGTGAGAGTTTTTTGATGTCCAAGAAATAAAGTGACTACATTTCTAATGCTCTACATTCATTCCTGCTCCATTGCTAAGTATGAGGTTTAAATTAGCACAAAGCAAGCAGTTGTAATAAAAGCAAAGAGACATTCTCAAAAAAACTCACAAAAGCTTCAGTAATTATTCTAAATTATTCAAAATGAAAAATAGCCCAGTGCCTATAGTTTAAGCCAAGAAAAGAAAGTGATTTACACTTACATCTGAAATACGTCAAGGATTACTCCTTGAAAGAGCAATATTCCAAAGGGAATGCAGAGGGGCAAAGGAGAGGAAAAATGAAATGAAACCAAAACCACAAAGCCACCTTTCTAGCACATTTACATGTCTTCCTTGAAAAGTCTGTATATATTGACCATAACCTACACTTCAAAGAAAATCAGTTTCAGAATACTTACTTCGCCTAAACGAGGATGTGTGAAATTATGCCACTCTGAGTAGGAGTATCTACATGTATCCATCATAGGCTGTCCTCCTCCTTCTTTAACTGATCCCAGAGTCTGATGTCCACCTCCCTTGACTGATTCCAAGGTCTGCCCTCTTCCTTTTACCACTTCAAATGTTTGCTGCTCTCCTGTTTTTACTCCATACCCTCCTTGATCACATGTATTTTGTAGAGGAATTATATTGTGATCCTAAACAAAACAAAAGAAAACAAAAAAGCAGTAGTGAGAATATCTTTTCTTTCCTTCTTTTTTTTCCGTTTTAATTCAAAAGATGAAATGGCAATCAGAAACAGTCACAACTGAAACTTGAGAAGTCTCCATCTTGGCACTGGGACATTTTGAATAAAAGGCTATCCTTAGTTCTTAGTGTATAAAGATCAGTAAATCATCTTTGGAAAGGTTACTATGACAAGAGAGAAGAATGGATATCTCCATTTAAATATGAGATGCGATCAAAAAACTGAGGTTTTATCCCAGTGAAATGTGTATAATCTATATACTAGTTCATAATGGCACATTATGCTTCATAGGCAACAAGAAATTTGACACTTGCCACCATAAGGATTTCTTGGTTTTCAATAAAAAATATCATTTTTAAACTTATCTCCTCCTCTTGTGGAGGACAATGTCAGGGGGTGGAGGACAACAGAAAAGAGGTGGAGTCTAAAGGGCTAAGTTCTTGTGCATGAACGCAGTCCTGGACTGTCATGGCAGATTGAAAGAAGTTTAGATGCCAAAAGCAAGAAAAATTTCATAAACATGGACTGTTTATGAAATCAACTGCATTTGGGGTCATTTTTCAGGGGAAGGGTAGAAATTGCACGTGCAATTGACAACAGCTATCTGCTAAATATAAAAATCCTTCTCCAAGGAAAAATAACATTTTGCCATAAACACATATTCAACATAGGCAAAATAATAAATTTCCATCTAATCTCATTGTTAAAAATAACTGAATATGTTATTAAAATGTTCACCTGAAGCTTCCAACCAAATCCTTAAAATCTGGAATAATTACAAGCAGCCAGCCTAATGACGACAAGGTATGTTTAGATGCATATGGTACTACCATCTCTGCCTAAAGTAAGAATTCTCAAATTCTTGTTGAATACCAAAGTACGTCTAATGATCTCTACATTGATTACTTATTTCCTTTACCAAATCACTTACTTGCAGGTGGTCCTGTTCTCAAACTGCAATGCTATGGACATCTTAATTGCAACTTTCTTCATTGAAACAAAGAGACAACTTACCATCACTTCTTCTCCTGGAGCTTCTGTGTTTGAAATGATTAAATTGTGATTGGCACAATCATCAGTCACCTGCCGGTGCATTACCCCAGCACCACAGCAGCCACAAATTGTGATCAGGATTACTATGGAAAAAGAAATAATACTATAAACTTTATGTTACAGTAGGATCTACTTACATTAGATAATGAATTTTAAGGACCTAAGTATCAAGTATGGTTTCAAAAAATAATTAATTTCCAAAAATACCCATACTCAAAGCTGTATATATTCACATTTTTTTCCAAACAGTATAGGGAGTATTCATTGCATTGTTTAATGATTTCTTTTTTTTAAAACACATCTAGTTTTTCCAAAGGAAATGCAAGCATCCTTTATGAAACCACAGTGACTTACACAATTTCATAGTAATGAAAAATTTAGATCCAAATCCAGGTGAAAAATCGTGTCTTATGCCTACAGTAAGGTTGTACATAAGATATTTTTCATCTCTGAATATGCAGGTGTCAAATTATATCATAAGGAACTAATATGCAAGCTAAATGTCCCAGTATCAGAAACTTCTGCTTCACAGGAAAGGTCAGCAGAACTCTGGAGGATTTCCAGCATTATGCTACAGAACCATCTTATTTACTCCCTTGTATTCATTTTATTCTTCTTAATAATACTAATTTTTGTTGTCAGAGACTCACCCAGAAATGACTTGGAATAAAAGAATCATGTACAGCTAATACCTCTCCTAAACAAATGACTAAACCTTTCATTCAGAGAACCATTGTTTTCTTCATTTTTTGTTAGCTTAAAAATAAAGAAGCCCACAAGGAACAGAACAGTTCTGCCTAACTGCCCACTGAGCAATCTGATCTCTGAACATATAAACTTCTGTGAAAATTGGCCAAGAGCCACTTTCAAGCTAATTTAGCTTCTGTAGCATCAGCTGTCAGTGAGATCTGCATCAGTGATTCCAGCAGGTTGCCTCCTGATGCTGACAGATGGGAAGAAGACATCCATGACAGCACTGAGTAGAGGATACACAGAGTAAAACCTATCCACAGTAAAATAAAGGATCTGTTTGCAAGTGATGCAAAGGGAAAGGGAAAGGGAAAAAGAGGTAGGTGACATTTCACACAGTTCCTCTAATGCATGTTCCCACATCTGAAAATTCCACCTTCAGGCTATATCCCAAATTCGGGTACTTGCTCTGTTGAGATAAAAAGTTGATCTAGCTAGCCTTCAAAACATGTCCAGGTCCCAGTGTTCTAGCTACTTAAGTAAGAACAGCTAGCTGAGATTTAACAGTTTAACTATTACCAGAAAAAATGGATAAGAAAGAAGGAAAAAAAACCCAAACAAACAAAGCCTAAATTCTGAAATAGTAACTACTGTAGCATGTCCTCTGTGATTTTTAAGGATGTTATTAGTCAGACTACGTTTGATTTTGGCAAAGAAAAAAGACTTGGTTTGCTTTTATATATCACCGTCATCGTCTCACTGGTTAACAGCAATATTACCCTTCTCAGAATCTGTTAGGTTTTGGGCACCTCCAGTAGTACAACATATATGCAAGGTTTTGGTCTGTTGTGAACTATTCAGCTTGTCCTTTAATGTTTCTGCACCTGCAACGGGGCAATCCTGGTTGTGTGTACAGACTGGGGAACGAGATGCTGGAAAGCAGGGCTGCAGAAAGGGACCTGGGGGTCCTGCTCAATGTCAAGTTGAACATGAGTCCACAGTGCCCTGGCAGCCAGGAGGGACAACCCTGTCCTAGGGTGCATCAGGCACAGCATCGCCAGCCTGGCAAGGGAGGAGATTGTCCCGCTCCGCTCTGCACTGGGGTGGCCTCACCTCGAGTGCTGGGGGCAGTTNCAGCCAGGAGGGCCAACCCTGTCCTGGGGGAATCAGGCACAGCATCGCCAGCCTGGCAAGGGAGGGGACTGTCCCACTCTGCTCTGCACTGGGGTGGCCTCACCTCGAGTGCTGGGGGCAGTTTTGGGTGCCACAATATAAAAGAAACATTAAGCTCTTAGAGATCATCCAAAGGAGAGCCGTGAGGGTGGTGAAGGGCCTTGAGGGGAAGCTGTGCGAGGAGTGGCTGAGGTCATTTGGTTTGTTCAGCCTGGAGAAGAGGAGACTGAGGTCTGCAGTCTACAACTTCCTCACACGGGGAAGCAGAGGGCCAGGTACTGATCTCTTCACTCTCGTCACCACTGACAGGACACAAGGAAATGGCATCAAGCTCAGTCTGGGGAGATTTAGGTTGGATATCAGGAAAAGGTTCTTCACTCAGAGTGTGGTTGGGCACTGGAAAAGGCTCCCCAAGGAAGTGGTCACAGCACCAAGCCTGACAGAGTTTGAGAAGTGTTTGGATAATGCTCTCAGGCACGTGGTGTGGTTCTTGGGATGTCCTGTGCAGGGCCAGCATTTGGACTCGATGGTCCTGATGGGTCTCTTCCAACTCAGTATATTCAATGGTTTGATGATTATATGGACTCTTATAAAATCCTTTGTGAAATCCCATGTCTCAGATACTCCATATTTTAATCCACAACACAAGAGAAATTAAAAACATGCTCTGGGAAATTGATTTCAGCATTCCTAGAAACAGAAATGTTTCTAGAACTCACAAACTTTTTTGAATTCTTTTGGTTCAAGTGCAAAATGCAGGGTTTTTTGGCCTCACTTACATGAACATACAAAACATCTCACACAAAATATACTTAAACAAATAAACAAAAATCTACACACAGTAAGTACAGCACAAGACGAGAGCAGGAAGCCTGTGATACTGATACAAATAGAGCAGGTACATTAAGTCAGTGATGACAGCTATAAAACCTCCAAAATAAAAAAATGTTTGAATCAAGTTTGAATGAGGCTCTCTCAGCTAATTTTATAATTAAGTGAATTGCACTTTGTGTTTAAAAAAAGTGTACTTACGCAGCAATAATAACGATCCTAAGATCATTGCAAGGATGGCCCAGAGGCCAAGGGTAACGTTTCCACCAGAAAGCTGACGAGTTCTGCCGTCGCATTCAGTTGGAGTAACACAATCGCAGAGGTTAACTCTTACAGTGTTCTCTCCTATCTTTCCTCCATTATCGATCACACTTACAGGAATTTCATAAATTCCATATGGAATATCACCCTTTGGTGAAAGATACCAAGAATTATCTGTAAAAAAAAAGACAAAACCAGATCTAGGGTCAACAATGCCTGCAACTTGGTTGTCACAAATGCGATCACAATCACAATTTTCCCTTCTGTTACAACCATACTGCTACCAGATCCACATAAATTAGCTTAAAGTTAGACTAAGTGTTGATACAAAACTACATTTTGAAAGTTGATTTAATTGATTTTGAAGTTGATTAGTTCATTATAGGAAGTGACACTACTTGGGCTTACTAGGAAAGACCATCAACTAAACTGACATTTATTATAAAGACCTTTGGTAGCATGATTGGAATAATTAATTGTAAACTTCATTTATACCTCTTCTACTCTTTAGTTCTATTGCTGTATTCAGTGAGAATGACTCTCTCCACAGGGGGAAAAAAAATCCATTTAATCTGCTGCGTTGTTTAGAGGAAACAATTAATGACCATGTGCTTTAAGGGGCATACAAAAATGTACAAGACTGACAATGATGTACATAATGGTTGTTTTATGATGAGCTATACGAAACAACATGTATCATCTAAAATGTGGTTTTCAATTTGCCTAATATAAACTTTGAAAGTATTAGATATCTTTGTTTTCAGAATTTTCTGTCTTTTGCCTTTCTTTAGTGAATATTTGATGGAGCACTTAAGAATCAGACCCTTTTCAACTAATTCATGTCACCTCAGTAGCAAATGTATGTGATGCTCTTGATGCCATCATCTGGCAACCACCAGGAAACCACCACCAGCTATAACTTTTTATATCCACAAATTTTAGGAAACAGTGATTCTTTTGCTAATAAACTGTTTATCTACTTCTATAAAAATTATAAAAATAACAAATATATTAAAGGAGATAGGCTTTCTTTCACCCAGCTCAGCTTTACCAAATGTGTGCTGGGTAACAGCAGTAGTAACAAAGAAACTTCCAGTATTTTTTTTGTCAGCCTGTAATCAATTTTAGGTAAAGTTTCAGTTTCCCAGTTCTCCACCATAATAACAGACTAAGAAAAGTTCTATTTGTCTTTGGAATACTAGCCATTTCATTCTTAAATTCCTTATGAATTATGAATCTATAGTTCCTTTTCCAGGTGTTGATGCAATGCATTACATCAGGGTTTGTTCTTTCTCCTAATCTTCTTACATCATCATTTCAGACAGCAGCTGATTGCTGATGCAAGGATGCTGGGGACAGACTCTTATTTATGCTTTAAGAGACAGATATTATATCTTTCTCCTTGCCTTTAGGATGCCAACAGTGTCATCTTCTCTATGAGTCCCTTCCCACTAGAGGAGAACTTAGAGGGATCACTAAAGACCATCAGTGAGCCCCGTAGTAGCTCCACTGACCACACCAATTCCAAACAGAGATTCATCCAATCTATTCTAGCAGACCACCCAAGGGAGAGACAGCAAAGCCTCCTCTGGCAACATGCAGCTGAGTGAGGAGGAGGAGCTTTTAACATACCATCGTGTGGAGTTAACTTCCACATGGAAGCCAGGTTTCGGTCAGTTATGCGATACACAAAGGGTGCGCTGTAAGGAGCTTCATCACCATCCTGTGCCGTGAGGCAGATTGGTTTTCTGTCTCTGCACATGATATAGTCCGTCTGAGTGATTCGTGGGAAATTCTTGTTGCCAGGCACGATGCAAACCTGAATTGTTCCAGTGCCTGTCTTACCATCTACGAGATAAAAATAACTAGGTTTAGCACTTACTTCTAACATTCACATATTAATTCCTAGTCCAAACTTTCACAATTAAATATCATCAACTGCAATATCCATGTTTAGAAGTAAGGTGGAAAGCAACTGCTCATTTAGCCAGAGAGAGAGAGGGAGTTCTCATAGCTCTCTCTTGGCCGCTTCTCTTTGCTTGGCTGGTTGCAGCTGCCATCAGCAGCTCCCACATCTCCATATCCTGCATGTGCAGACTGTATTTTGTTGACCATATGTGTCTGTGTGGGAACACATACTACTCTAACAGAAGAATAAGAGGAGAAAGAGCTCATAAGCCAGGAGTAAAGGACACTAAGACAAACAGAGACAAAAGCAGAAAGTCAAGATTTCCAGCCTTTTAACTTCTGGAAGAAGAAAATTAATTACACTTTCCCTACCTTCACCTCCCCTGGGAACACAATCACTAAGGAAATAGGAGACTTCTTTCTGTCCTCTACCATCTAAGTTATCAGGCGTTCATTAGTGGCACATACTATGTCACCAAAGTCAATGTGCAAGAAGTTGATGAACTCTTCCTCCTAACTACAGTTTTTCCAATACACAAATGGTCAATGCTTGTATATGCATTCCAGCGAAATTACACCAAGTCTACTTTTTAATCCTTTCTCTAGAAACAGTTGATTGCAGATGCCTATATCACGTTTACTTTATAGACAACAGAAGTTCTAAACAATTTAAATTTGTATTATTTACATGTAACTTTAATGTGCAGACTTGGACAGAGTTAGAATTTTTTGCTGCAAGGTCAACAACTTCTTTTCAAAGAGTCCTCTCTACTTCCTCTGTTGTCTAGCTCACAGCTGTCAGGAGCTATCACTTGAAAAAGAATAGTCAAGAAATAGAAGAAATATAATCCAGAGGAGAATCTCTCAGTTTAAAATTACTGAAGGATTTCAAATGGGGCAGATAACTTCTCAAAACACCGAGATCTTGCCTGATTTCTAAAGGCTCTCCCTGCTAAATAATATTCCCGAAGCATTTGACAGAGCTATCACAAAGAAAAGACAATGGACTAGGTGGGCCACTGGTCCGAACCACTGCAGTTGTCCCACCAAAATTTGCACATAAACATCTGTTACAGACCACAGAAAATGCCAACAACATCTAGTACTCACTTCTGTCTATTGCGAGAACCGTGATATTGCATTGACCTCGTCTCATTTCTCCTATGTCTCGGTCCAAGACCCTAACAGTTCTGACTTCACCTGATTTGTCATCTATGTTGATCCAATTACACTGGCCAGGTGGTATCCGGTATCTGTGAAGAATAATTTGTCTTGTTAAAGATCCCAAACGTAGCACACGTGTATGCACACACACATATTTAGACCCGTATTCATATACACTGATGGGTGTGCAGATGCACACACACACACGCAGCCTCAACAACCATTTCCCCCTTCCTGTATCCCACCCATGCTCTACTCCAAAAAAACCTAGTAGGTAAGGTTGTTTTCATACCTTATGCCCTCACTATTTCCAGTTTCTGGATCTTCTGCTACATATCTCCCAATAGCTGTCCCAATGTCTTCGCATTCTTTAACATCCAAGCGCAACAGACAGGGTTTAAACACCGGTCCCTCATCCACATCCAGGACATGCACAGTGACAGAGCAGGTGCTCTGGGAAAGCTGCTGTGAGTGGGGAGCCAGCAGGTAGGGTGCCTCATTGTTGACTCCAATCACCAGGACCCTTTGCTTGGCAGTTTCATAGTCCAGTCCCTGTAACAAAGGTGGGGTGTTGTTTTTTTTCCTTCAAACCAATACAAAATTCAACATTGTTTTCACCACGCCATTATTACAGCTGAAACTGTACCACATTTATTTACAAAAGAAGCCAGCTATCCTCAAATATCCACCTTGAGACAGAGTAAAAGGACATGATTAAAAAAAAAAAAAAAGTTAAGTTTCAAGCTAGTCAAAGAAAAGGGCCTGAGAAAATACGCCTAGTAAGACAAGCAGTACCATTGCAAAATTTTGGATAAATATTCTGAAAATGAATTACTAAAAGACCAGAAAACAATTAAATGTTGTGGGGATTTTCTTCTTCCCCCATTTAGTGGGCCATTATTTTAGTTTACATGTATTTCCACCACTAACCAATTACACTTCTTTCTAGTAGCTACAAATCCATCTGAGAATTTATGGAGTTGACAGTAAGTAGCCACCATTTATTCTTCAGACACCTCCAAAGTCATCATATGCCTCTAATAGAGCTAATTTTATCCTAAAGTCATAATATTCTCTAGTCTACTACACCATTACAATAAATGTAAAAAATTCCAACTGTGTTCATATACCAGGGATAGAATTTTAGAAAAAATTCTACCGATTACAAGTAACAAAAAAACCATAATAAATAATATTAATTTTAAAAATGAGTAGCATCTCTCTCTCTACAATTTACATGTTCAAATTTTAATATTAGTCTTTTCTGCTCCTTAGAAGTTACCACTTATGGCAGTTTTAACAGATATGAAAAAGAGGCATGAAGAGGCAAAGGGATGTGCTGGACTACAGATGCAATTGGCATTTTACCTCATATCTGTAAAACACTTATTATAAGTAACTAAACTGACACAAAGTCTTATATGTATATGGACTTCCTCACATGCCAGAAAAGTAAACCTGAAGTCAGGACACTGCAAAACAAAACCTGGAGAGCTTTTTTCTGAAATAGTAAGTTTATTTAACTCCCAGAGAGAACAAGACTGGAGAAGGTGCTCAATCTTTCCCTGCTTTGCCAGGCACTCTCTTATTTCTGTTAAAAAACTATGAAGCATTCCTCAGTCACATGGGTAAGTCTAAACAACTCCAGCTGTGGAACCAGGCAAAAGCTCCAAGCACTTCTGAAATCATAAACCAAATTCTTTGGATTCTAAGCACAAAAAATTGAGGAACAGTCTGGAAGGTGAGCTTTGTGTGTTATGTGCCACACACAAGCCTCAACTGCTGTGCATAATGCAATCTGCTCTTCAAGAGAGTTCAGGTCAGAAGAAAGTCTGACGAGCCTGACAATTACAGATATTCTTTGAATAAAAATGATTCCTACATCGTTGGTTTTAAACCCAAAACTTTAAAATCTATAAATTTTCCTCTAGCCCTTCAATTTTTACTTACCTTAACAACACACAGTATTCCTTCGTTTGTGTTTTTGTCTGTTGTAATTTCAAAGGCCTGATCATCATTTCCTCTTATAATTTCATATACTGCTCCCGAGCCAGGTGAACCAGGTTCATCAAGATCAACAACAGAGACTCTCAGTATTTCTACACTCACTCTGTTTTCCTCCACTCGTGTTTCATACTTGGAGTACCCAAAAAAAAAAAAAATCAATTTAAATCAGAGAATATTGTTCCATGAGGCAGGACTGAAGAACACCATATTTAAATAACACTACTTCAACCTAAGGGGTCAATTTACCAAGCTGCTGTATTGATTTATTTTGTTCCCATAAATTAGCACATTTTCCCCACTCCTTCCTTATACCCTATATCAAACAGTAAACCTTTCCTGACAGCACAGTTTAAATCTCAGCTTCTTCATACACTCAAACTATCACTGACATAATTAATTCTGGAATTCTCCTTCCACAAAAAGTAAATTAGAACAGTTTCCCTCAGTTACATCAGCTATAGATTCTAATTTGTGTACAACATGATCAAGATGAGAATTAGAAAAGGCATTGGGCTAAATTAAAAAATATGTAAATAAACCAAGAAGAACTTGAAGAAAAGCCAAGAAGAATTAAATACATCTCTACTCGCATGGCAAAAGATAAAAGGATTTTTTGTAATTTTTCATCTTTTTAAAGAGCTGTGTTATTCTGTACAAGCTGAAGAAGAGCAGATAAGAGTGGTTCTCAATTAATATTACTGATGATATTCTACAGTAGTGAACAGAAAGGGTAAACTACATGTATTCCTTATGAATAACGAATTTTTTTTTCATAATTTCATATTACAAAATCTCCTGTAGTATTTGAGATGTGTACACGGTTATTGAGACATACTCTTTGCCCTGAATCATACACATGGCTGGAATAAGCAAAGACATTTATATTGGCATTAACTGTCTCAGGGCATTAGACTTCATATTTGAGGGACTGTCCATCAGGGAATTACAAAGGGGATGAAAATACTTATTTTTAACCTTTATACAGACATTTTACTTATGCAGACTTACTTGAAACTGTTTAAAGGACGGTGCGTTGTCATTTGTATCTTCAATTTTGATGACAACTGTTCCTGTAGTGCACAAACCAAAAGGCTGACCTGCCATATCTCTCGCTTCAACTAACAAAGTGTAACTGGGTACGAGCTAAAAAGAAGAACAAAAGCATACAGAAGTTTGTCATACTTACTTTTTTAATTGCATAGTTACATACAGGAGTAGAACTAAATATTTCACTCCTGTTCCACAACTCTGCTCTAAATTCAGTGCTCCCAACAACATGAGAAAATTCGCTTTGGGGCTTTTTTTCTTACAGCTCAAAAGGAAAAGCAGCAGAATATTTTTCCCTGGCTAAGCAGTGCCGAGTTCAGCACCTGTTAGTAACATGCATGCTGTATCTTCTATCAAATAAAGCTTCTCACAACAGCAGCATTATTTTCCAAAACCTGAAGTTTTGGAAGATGCAGATGACACACTTTCATCTGCTATTTGTCTGCCCTTTGGAGCAAGAGTATTCCCTCAGGTTGCCAGCAGGTAAAGTGTTTCAACGCATTTCTCTTATTCCACTAAGGATGACTGAAAACTGTGCTGTGACCAGCCTCTGTCTGGGAAATACAGGATAAGGCAATGCCTGCCACTTGTCAGAGTCATGCACCGAAGGAGTCTGTGTCCTTATCAGTTCCAAGGGGCTCCTCAATAAGGAGACCACTTAAATCCCTGACTTGAGCCAGAACAGCAGAAAGCTTTTTTTTAACATGAACAACAAAGGGAACAGGGACCAGGAGAAGAAAAGTGTGGGCAGAGGGGACGGGAGGGAACACAAGACAGTACAAATGGATTAGGCATAGAAAGAGGAAGTTTGCATATCAATACAATAACTCTAGTTCTGAATGCCTGGAAGTAGCATTCAGTTTCTCTGGTTCAGGAAAGAAATCTCCTGTTGTATTTCATAAGTTTATCTTTAAAAGATAGACAGTGGACTAGTTTTTCAATCCTTCCTTCCTTCAAGTAGTCACTTCTCTCACAAGAGAGCTTCCTTAGTAGTTACAGTGATGCTCACAATCACTGCAATTTTCTCTGGCTAAAAATGTTGAGCACTGTATCTGCATGTACGAAATTTTGCAACATGCTGTTTTAAGTGGATTTTCAGCCATGAAACAACACAAGTATGCCATAATATAATTCCTTTTATCTCCAGAAAAGATGTGCCTGTAGCAATGATCTCTAGAATGACTGTCTTATGCTAGAATTATTATTTTGAATTACACACGCCTGTCATTTTTTCTTCTAGCGTAAAGTACCTCTCAGAAGACATTCTGTAAAAAAAAGAAATCCTGTATCTTATTTGCTTTAAAGCTAGCTGTTAACAATAAATGGGTGGCACTTGAATTTTAAGAAATGGTATATTACTGTTTAGGCTTCAACTATTGGAGATATTTCTGGTTAATACAGGATGACTGACTACTTCCAGAGAAACTGGTTCATCTTCTCTGTGAAGAAGCAAGAAGTACCACAAATCAAGCTTAATTAGCAGGAAACAGTGGCTTATGGGATTCCTGAACACAGAAAGAGTAAAAAATCCTTAGGTTGAACAGCTGAGCAGTAGGAAATTCTCTGCCAAGGTGAGCTAGAATATGGTAATCTATGCAGAAACTCTCTGGACTAATTATAGGTCTCTGAAAAGCTTCAGAAGGTCCTTGGAGACATTAACAAAAAATGGGTAACAGAAGCTATGTCTGGTGATTCCCATGACAGCATTTCATAGAATCATAGGAAGGCTTGGGTTGGAAGGGACTCTAAAGATCATCTAGTTCCAACCTGCCAGTGCCATGAGATTCCACCCCATGAGCTTCCACCCACTAAATCAGTTTGCTCAGGGCTCTGTACAATCTGGCCATGAACACTTCCAGGGATGGGGCATCCACCACCTCTCTGGGCAACCTGCTCCAGTGCCTCACTAGCTCTGAGTAAAGAATTTCTTCCCAGCATCTAACCTAAATATCTCCTCTTTTAGTTTAAAACCACTTCCCACTGTCCTATCACTATCTGCCCATGCAAAAAAGTCACTCTCCTTTTTTATAAGCCCCTTTTAAGAACTAAAAGGCTGCAATGAGTGTTCTCTTCCCTAGGCTGAACAACTCCAACTCTCTCAGCCTGTCTTCACAGAACAGGTACTCCAACTTTTGGATTTGAACTTCTCCACATCCCTCCTCTGAACCTGCTATAACAAGTCCATGCCCTTCCTTTGCTGAGGAGACCAGAGCTGGATGCAGCCCTGCAGGTGGGGTCTCACAACATCAGAGCAGAGTGGTATTAAGAATCTGTGTGCACTAGAGGACAGCTGAGAATGTTTCAGGAAAGATCACCTCTCTGTCCAGCTGGGGCAGTAATACAGAGATGACACCAGTGTCACCATGTACAGAAAACGCTGGGGTAATTGGTGGGGTTTGTGACACAATGCGGTATTTCAATGTGGTATGCAGAGTATAAGGCTCATCTCTGTCCTCTGCAATCACTTTTCCAACAACAACACCTGTGAACACAATACAGCAATTTTTAGTTCCAGAAAAAACTGCAAATAGTAAAAAATTATTTGAACAGGTATTTCTGTTTTAAACATGTGAAAATAGCTATTTGATCATTTAACTCTAAAGGAAAATAATATCTAAAACACAATAAAAAGCAGCAAAAATAAAGTACTGGTGTAAAATTATCTATTTAGTCCTCTGGGCAATTTTTTTTTCGTTCTTAGACTAAGTTGTGATTACTGCAGCTGTCAAAAAAGAATAATCAAAAGAAATACTGAAAGTTTTTATTTCAATTAGTGTTTTAGACATTGACTTCTAATTAAGCATCTCAAACACAGCTGAGAAGGTGTCGCCAGGGGGCTGGAGCTTTCTGACCTGGTTCAAACTGCACTACCACCTCACAGGGAGCGGTGCTGTACCACATCCCTGTTGCCCCAGCGGGTTTGGAACATCTCTTTAAAGCAATAGCTTACACAGTAAGAAGTGGAGCAGTTCAGAAAATGAAATCCAAGTGGGTTTTTGGGATAATGGGGAAGACATTTTACTTCCTTTTTTGTGAAGGAAGTCAGACTTTCCCCACTCTATGACCCTGGCCTAGGAGATGAATGAGGAATGGCAAAACGTGGCATTAGTATTCTTTATTTTCTGAGGCCCATCTGTCTCCCAGCTTTTGTTGTTTGTTACACTGACACAGGAAGTCACTAACACGCAAATCCCAGCCTTTTACAGGAATGGGCAAAAGCAAGACTTTCTCCAACCCTGCCCCCCTCTCCCAGGAAAAGTCCCACCTTAGTTTATCAGCTTGGACATACACTGTAAGCTTAATCAAAGGCATTTTACACACTAGAAAATCACCTTTTTAATTGTTTAGGAGACTTTTAAAAACATTTTACAGAAACAAATGTTTTTTGTATAAATAACATTCTGAAATTTTTCAAATCATTTTAGGTATACTGAATCACAGTTTTTAAAAACTTCTTCTAACAATACTTTTCACTACAACTGAGATGACAATTTGGAATTTCTAATCATTGAGAAATGTTCAGCTGCTCTTTGCAAATTCAGCCTTTGCTGTAACATAATATTCCCCAGGAAAACCCACTGAAATGCCTTAAAAGGCAGGATTACATCTAGTCATACTGATATGTAACTGAGCTGAGAAGTGGTAAATGTGTTCAGTGATTTAAAACAATTCTTACCAGGTCTGGAATTTTCTGGGACACAAAATTCAAAAAGTTCTTGTGTAAAATATGGAGCATTATCATTATCATCCTCTATCCTGATTGTATGCACAAGTGGTACTTCTGGTGAATAACCATCTGGAGTGGTTGCAAAGCAAATGATCTGTAAGAAAAATTCAGTGCTTAAGCAACATGCAGTATTACTACACTTTTAGTTCAATGGAGGCATCAATGAAATGAAATGAAATACAGTGTGCAAAGCCCATCCTTCTCAAGACCAGGCTCTTCAGGCACGTGGAAGGGGATGTGACTGGTCTCTTAGAGTGAAAGCAAAACAAAACCATTGAATGCTTTCCAATCCTTCCCCCTTCCATTCCTCACACACTACAAGTATTTTAATCACTTTCTCCCTGAACCCTCCTCCCAACTCCATCACTTTTTCCGAGTTTCTTGAACACATTTTTTTTCAGGTGTCTACAAGGCAACCTCAGTTACCCAAATTTAGATGTACACATTGTTATTTAGAACAAAACAAGAATGAGAGCAAAACTATTTGCCCATTATAACATAATCTAATAAAATGCAGCAATAGGTACTGACGATTACCTATTTAGAAGCTGTTTCTACTAACTGCCTTCTTACACTTCTCAGCCAGTAGAGAGAGCAGTGTACCTTGTTAACAGAACTGAACAGCTTGAGAGACTCAGAAAACCACAGTCGCCTAGAGTTTACCATTATTTTGGTTTTCTGCAGATCTTTTCAAGCTTCCCTGAAAAATTGTTCATAGAAGTGATGCAAATCCAATAGCTCACTATATTTAGACTGCAATTAGAGATTAAGCAGTGAAAAGCAAAACTACTCTCAAGATCTAGGTGACCAGCTATTTATTTATTTGCTACTGATTTTATCTCTTCAACACCAAGGACATTACTCAGAATAGATAGGAGATTCCAGATCTTGTTTGCTGCCATTTCCCCTGCAACCCAACTGTCACATACATGCAAGACAGATTAAGGAAAAAAAAAATCAATTATATTTACACAACATAGGCCTGTACCTGAAAACTTGGATACTGTTCACGGTCTACCGCACGAGTAGCAAAGATATTTCCAGTTTCTCTTTCTATGTAAAACAAACCCTTTGGATCTTGATCAATTCCTGGTCCACTTGCAGAATAATAAATTGTGTAGTTCTGAGCTGTGTCTGACTGGACCTATAAGAAGACATTTTTAAGCCCAAGGAAAAACAGCAACAGCATCTCAATGCATTTCCACCTTTTCATGATCGTATTTAGCACAAACAAAAACTCCTAAAACAAAAAAACAAACTTGATTTACAGTTCACAGAATAGGAGAACAGCCTGCCATGTGACTGCCTTCCTTTATAATGTGTGTACATGACAAGGGGAGTTAATTCAAACTCATAAATATTTAGAACTATCAAATTAAAGAAATGACAGTATGTAAGAAAAAAAAAATTTAAATCCAATCTCTCTAGAATACTTCACACACAAGGCATATTCAGATATGGAGGACTTATTTCTGAACCTGTTCAAGAGACTTTAGTTTTAGTGCATTCACTGAGAATGTGGTTTGCACATAAAGAAAAAGTGAAGGAAGGAAAGGAGGACGAAAGACCACATAGTCCAAGAGACATGCCAATTCAGATAGCATCTGCATCTCATTATGAGCACCAAGGAGGCAACATTAGACTTATCTATTTATAAACACTCTTCTCCCAAAATACTTTCCTTATTTACTGGATGCCAGAAGTTAGGAGGGGAAGATTAGTAGCAGAATGATTGCTCTGCACAGACTCTGTTATTACACTTGTCTCTACACATCTGCTACCAACCACTCTGTAATCTAGTGAAGGCTAGATGGATCTATGATAACTTTAGTTCTTGCATTTCTCTTTCACGCCTACTTGTTTTCTTCCAGTAAGTACTTTTCTGAACAACACAGGCCATACTCAGTCTTCAAGGCTGAAGGTACACACCTTCAGCTCCAGAAAGGACGTAGACAAGCAGGCAAAATTTACCCCAGTCTGTGTTTACAAAATCTTTTTCCAGGTAATGTTTAGTGGAGGGTTGTTTGCTGCTGCTTTTCCTTTAATTACACTGACTGATTTCCAGGCCAAAGAGCTCTCTTTGATAGTATGTCTCTCTCCTTTTTCCAACTTTTGCACAACTCCATTTCACTCCAACAACTAAGATCACAAGTTCTTTCAGGTAAAAGATCACGAGATATACAATGAACAGGACAGAACAAGACAGAGGAATAATAGCAGGAATGTCATCGGTAGGGAATACAACACAGCTCATTTTCTTCATCATAAAAGTCACATACAAAACTAGCATGGGTCATAAAATTAAGGTTCACACAAAATGTACCTGCTGTATTTGCAGTGGGAAAGGTCCCAGTGAGTTCTCTATCATGACAGATGGAATAGGGCCCCACCTTCTTTTGGTTCTCTTGAGCACTGTATCTCTAGCATGCCTGGTCTTTGGTGTCTGGGTTAAGAAGATAAAAAGACAGATGAGAATACATCCATATATTCTTAACTGCATATATTTTTGCTTAACTGCCATCCTGCATTTCCATCTTTTTCCCTCCATTCCAGTCTTCCTACTGACAATTTGTTTTTCCAAGGTCTTCGTTTCTGATTATATCTGTGATAATACTCCAAGCTTTTTCATTTCTTGTAATACTTTGCATGAATAACATCTGCTTTAATTCCTCAAAGATGGCTTTTAAGATTCTTGACATTCCTGATTATGCTACTTGCTAGCATCTCCCATTTGAGAAAGGAAATCTGCTGACTAAAGCAACATAGTAATCAACAACTGCTAAATAAAAATACACTCTACACCAGTATTTTTCCTGATTATTTGAATTCTAAAATTCAGCTACAGATACTCGGCATGAAGCTGTACTCCATGAAAAAGTATTTCAAGTAAATAAGGTATCTTGAAATTAGAACTTAACCTTTTTTTCTTCTTCCACCAAGCTAACGTGTATTTTCTTTTGAACTTGCTCTTGAATGTCCTTAAGTAATATGGTAAAAGTCTTTTTCTCAGCAGACAAAGAAAGAGCAGATGTTGTATACACAGAACCATCTTCTAGAACCTTGAAGTTCCCATCACTGGAACTGATAAACTCTGCAGACTGAAGGCATTCTTTCAAATCAACTGTAAGAAAAAATATTCAGACAATAACTCAAATAGTAAAAAAAAAAATCCTTCATAAAACAAAAAAATAACCATGCCCCAGGTAAAAATTACATTTACTGACACATAGAGTCTTCAAAAGCTTGTCATTCAGTATTTAAGCATCACAAATACAGATTTTTAAACCCATTTACGCACTCAGATTTGACCAAGTTTTCATTAATTTCCACTCTTGTGTTCATTAGTGTTTCCTAAAGGACATGGGCGCTTTGTGGATATCACTCAACAAAACACTATTACACCAGTAAAATTATTGAAGCATCAGAGATGAAATTATGTACATTTAAATGCAAAAAACATTGCAGACATGCCCATTATCGGACCAGTAGCTATTACATTTGCCTCGTGCTCCATGCCCTACAATATCAGTGAAGACGATTAATTAATGCAAATGCCCAGTGGAGATGTTACATCTTGGAAGTTTTGCCCTCAGGAGGAAAGGACTGACTGGTACTATGTGATTTAATAGTCCTGGGAGGACAAAGGCCTTTAAATTATGAGGCAGACAGATGGGAGAGATAAAGACTAACTCTACAACAAACAATTCGCAATTTTTTAATATGTATGTGATAGAATCCCATACAGGTAATTTCAGCATACTTCACAGATATTTTGCATTGTATTTGCTATCAATTGTGGCTAAAATAGATTTTTTTGCACTTCAGTAAACTCGGTTCACCAGCAAGTAGTTTAGCACTACGGCCAGAGAAAAAGCAAAATCAGGATATGACCACAGCCCGAATCAAGAATGATTTGGCACCCTGAAAAGGATGAAAGTCACAGACTCAAACTCCAGACAAATGATCATTGCAGAGTAAAAGAGGTGTGTCATGTTCTCAAAATGAAAACTTTTCAATACTCTTTCAATGATATCACAGTGGGTGGGACACTTGTATGAAAGCTGATTGCAAAATTCACGAAGATTCAGAATTTCATCCTGTATATGTAGATGACATTTTCAATAAATTAAATTTCATTTCGCTTTCAAAACGGCAAGAACTAGTGGGAAGCATAATTTTAAATATGATGTGATTTCTTCTTCCTCTTAAGTCTGTCCTTTAAATGCACAAATAAAGGTTTGCTAGACTTCCTATGGCACTACAGCAGTGACTCCTATCCTTTTTCATCTATACAGTGCAAATAGAGTATTGAAGAGAATATCACAGCCTCCCTTAAATGTGCCTCATACTGCTGCCTATTACAGCACTGCATTTCCAAAAACACCAGACTGGAGATTTTGTTTCTGGTGGTTATAGAAGTCAACACTATGCTCAGTTAGCTATAGCTTTGTGGGATTTTTTTCTTTAAAACCTCTGGTATATGATATAAAAAACCCTTACAATAACCAGGAAAATCCTGACTAACTTTACAGTCAAGGTATGGTCCTTGTATCAATGCAAAATATTTCTCCATAAATGCTTAAGTAATATCATTTGAGCTATAATGGTTTTGTTAAAAGTTTTAGGGAGAAAAAAAATTTAAGTTCAATGTTATGCAATTTCTTTCAAAGCACTGCAATAACATGAAGTTTTATTTTTAAACAAATCAAGTTTATTTACACAGAGAAATGTTAAAGTCTATGAGAACCCACACAGCTGTAGCAGCCTTCTTAATTTTAAAATTTAAAAGTAAGGTCAATTAATTTTCATTACAAAGCTAGATTTTCTGAGCAGTTGTGATGAACTACCAATTCACTTTTATTTGTTCCTTCTATAGAAATGCGGATTAGGACTGCAGACTTGGAGCATATTCCTCTGTTGTCGTAGGACTCACAAAGGGCACCTTTGAATCCTCAAATTCAGTCTCAGGCAGCACAGAATCCTTCAGCACCTCCTATGCCACACCTTTCAAAGCTGCCTTTGAAAGACTGGTCTGAAAAAAAATAGGAGTGGGGCGTTTTTTGGTCTCTCCTATTCCTCCCAGTCACCTGCAAGCTGCCCTAATCTGCGACAGACTGCCCAGTCAGTTGGGAGCACTCTCCCAACAGAATGTGCATGCAGGACACCTCTGCAACACAGCCCCTCGTATGCCCTGAATGCCCCAGCACTGCTGAGCAGCCAAATCAGTGTTTCGCAGAGCAGCAGCCTCTTGGTGCCTGGTTAAGTGGGTTTGTCTTCTTTTTTTTATCTTTTCCATTGTCCAAATGACTTACTCTCTTCTTCATATGACCATGGGTTATGGGTGCAGTTGGGAATATCAAGCATTTATTTAAACAGTAAGCCTCAGACTCCAAATTTTGAAAACATTAAATTCTGCCATTTTAGTTTTAAATACTGTAACCTGACAATAGCTCTGTATGCAAAAGTCAAATGGATGCACGGAGCCAGTGTTCAAATCCGTAACAAACACAGGGCGTATCCTTCATAAAAAGGCTGATCCAGCTGTTTAGCTGGCTGTCCAGTCATCCATTCATTTCATTAAAAAAAAGTCTCCTCCACTGTTAACAGCATCTCCAGCAAAGGTGCAATGTTGTGTTGTTAAGCTGGGAATCTCATAGTTTCTCACCTCTGCCAACTAACGTGTCAGCCTCTAGTTGAGAAGGAACATGAAAAATTATTTTCTTGCAAGCTTCACAGCACAAACTCAGCACCTGGAAAACAAATGAAGAAATCAGGAAAAAACCCACATAATTACATAGTATTTTGAACTAGACACTGATGCTGACTTTGGTTTGTTTGTTTGTTACGACAAGCGAGTGAAACAGCACAGAAAGCACTCCTCCCTAAAAATTCAGGTACTGTGCAGCATAGCATATAAAGTTTTAAACTGGAAACAAGATCTGACTGCTCCTGGATTTGTCCATGGCTCGTGTTTTGTTTTTTTCCTAAAATCACTGCACCACTGACATTAACAGCAAGAATTCCCTTTGACTGGAAGATTTTGCCTACACTATTACTTCAGTAGAGAAAAGATAAAATACAGCTTTGCTGTGCACTCCCTCCAACAGCATTCCTGGCCAATTTAGACCCAAGGTCTCTAAGTATTAAGGTTTAATCCATCAGCACTCAGTTTGGTAGAATTGTGGTGATGCTGAACATTAAAGGGACAAGTGTCTCATTAAAACCACATGACGACACTTGCACTTATATATCACTTTGCATCTTCAAAGTGCATTCTCAACAAACTAATTAAATCTAGCTTCAGCAATTAGATATGACATAAATAAAATGTCGTGTATCACAGCAGTCCACTCCCATATAACCAGTTACAAAATAGGATCCTCCTAAAAATTCAAATGAGTAGTAGATAACCAGACCTTTTTCTAAAAAGAATCATATACAAAGATTTTCCTCAGCACTGAGCAAGTGAATCTTGATCTCAGATTATATGTGTGTTTTTGCCTAGTTTCTATCTCTATGTTTAAAATTGCAATCCAAAAATCACACAGACAATTAAACAAAGATGTAGAAAAATGTAAATAAATCTATCCACCCTTTTATATGCATTTACTCTTTCAGGATGAAAGTCTAGCAAAAAAGGAAAAGCATTTCTATTTTGCACATACCTTTAGGATTAAAGGTATAAAGAAGTAAATAGCTAATGGAAATCCTGAAAATTACTTGTGATGCTTATTAAGAAAATATTTAAATAAAAATACTTTAAACTCTTAAAGACATTAGGACCCTTCAGAAAAAAAATGCTGTGTCTGCACCATAAAAGCTCTTCATATAGTTACTTATATATATACACAGATATAAAAATATGCATATATACAAATAATTTAAACGTCCCTGCTTATATATTAGTAGGCTTTCCTCATTAACAGACACTTAATGAAATACTCTCCCCTGAAAGACCTTGCACTAATTTTTAAGTTATTGAAATCGCAACATCTTTTTACACTGTTCTGAAATATTTTAAGAATCAATGACATCTAATTTTTAAATAGTAATGCCAAGCTCAGTCTGCTGTCAGCACAAAAAACTATTGAGAAGTTAAACAAAAGTAAGTGGTAGTTATTAATGGACATCAAGACATAAGGAAACATCAGGTAAAAAATAAGCTGTGATGTCCTTTCACTTTACACAAAGAAGACACCTCAGGATTTTTTTCTTTGGGTATTGTTTGGTTTTTTTCTGCTTGACAGAATAATTTTTTTTCTTTTTTTTTTTAATTAGATGTATGAGTAAAGTTGCTGGCATTTCTTTGGGGTTTACTTTAATATCCTTGCAAAGGCAGGTACACAGTGTCTGAAATAGCAACATTTTCATTAAAATGTGCATATATAATTAATATTAAAATTATAAATTCAGTTCTTCTACACTACCAAGTATTTTTCTTTCACAGGCTCAAATTATCATCTGCCCTCTTTTTGTGAATGCAGTGATAATAGGGAGGGAAGGGAGTAGGAAACAAAAGACAAATCACTTTTACTCATCTAGTATAAATTTCAAAAATAAAATGTGAAAGAGAACTCCCCTGCTCTCCCGGACAAAGATCTTTCTAGAGATGATAATTATTTACAAATACAATAAATTGAAGGTAAATGAAATCGCTGACAAGTGTTCCATGCACAACTAACTCTTTCAGAGGAGCTCAACCCGCTGTGGCACAATCCTTCCCACGGAAAAGGGACAACCAGGTGAGAGGCAGAGGGGAGAGATTTAAATAAAATGAACTGCGGCTTATTTTTTCTTTGAATAACCAGCAACAGCATCAGTGACCCGAGCGTGTGCCCGTCACGTAACCCCACGGCAGGCTCCAAAAGCCACCCGACCACCCGTCCCAACGCGAGCTGCGCATCCCACTGGATTCCCCCCTGCGCCGAAGCCCCCCGAGGTGCGCCCCGCGGCCGCGCAGCCTCCGCGNCGGCTGCGCGCAGAGCGGAGCGGAGCCGCGCCCGGGACAGCTCTGCCCCCGCCCAGGCGTGCCGCTCCTGCGCGCGGCTCCTTCGCCCCCCCCTCCCTTCTCCCTACCCTTCCCTTGCGTTCCCTTTCCCTGGGGGCCGCGCTCCGTGGGGCGCAGGTTCCGCGCGGGCGGGTCCTGTCCCGTCCCTTCCCGTCGGGCGGTGCCGGCCGGCGGCCGCCATGGCAGGCCGGAGGGCCCTGCGCCCAGGGCCAAAGGTTTGGATTTTTGGCCGGNTATTAGTAGGCTTTCCTCATTAACAGACACTTAATGAAATACTCTCCCCTGAAAGACCTTGCACTAATTTTTAAGTTATTGAAATCGCAACATCTTTTTACACTGTTCTGAAATATTTTAAGAATCAATGACATCTAATTTTTAAATAGTAATGCCAAGCTCAGTCTGCTGTCAGCACAAAAAACTATTGAGAAGTTAAACAAAAGTAAGTGGTAGTTATTAATGGACATCAAGACATAAGGAAACATCAGGTAAAAAATAAGCTGTGATATCCTTTCACTTTACACAAAGAAGACACCTCAGGATTTTTTTCTTTGGGTATTGTTTGGTTTTTTTCTGCTTGACAGAATAATTTTTTTTCTTTTTTTTTTTAATTAGATGTATGAGTAAAGTTGCTGGCATTTCTTTGGGGTTTACTTTAATATCCTTGCAAAGGCAGGTACACAGTGTCTGAAATAGCAACATTTTCATTAAAATGTGCATATATAATTAATATTAAAATTATAAATTCAGTTCTTCTACACTACCAAGTATTTTTCTTTCACAGGCTCAAATTATCATCTGCCCTCTTTTTGTGAATGCAGTGATAATAGGGAGGGAAGGGAGTAGGAAACAAAAGACAAATCACTTTTACTCATCTAGTATAAATTTCAAAAATAAAATGTGAAAGAGAACTCCCCTGCTCTCCCGGACAAAGATCTTTCTAGAGATGATAATTATTTACAAATACAATAAATTGAAGGTAAATGAAATCGCTGACAAGTGTTCCATGCACAACTAACTCTTTCAGAGGAGCTCAACCCGCTGTGGCACAATCCTTCCCACGGAAAAGGGACAACCAGGTGAGAGGCAGAGGGGAGAGATTTAAATAAAATGAACTGCGGCTTATTTTTTCTTTGAATAACCAGCAACAGCATCAGTGACCCGAGCGTGTGCCCGTCACGTAACCCCACGGCAGGCTCCAAAAGCCACCCGACCACCCGTCCCAACGCGAGCTGCGCATCCCACTGGATTCCCCCCTGCGCCGAAGCCCCCCGAGGTGCGCCCCGCGGCCGCGCAGCCTCCGCGCTGCTCTGCGCCCCTTGCAAGGGCCCCGCCGAGGAGAAACTCGACTTGGAGTCAAGAGCCAGAGACCACCCGCTCGGAGGTCTCTCCGGTGCGCTGCGCACCCGCGGTGNCTTGCGTTCCCTTTCCCTGGGGGCCGCGCTCCGTGGGGCGCAGGTTCCGCGCGGGCGGGTCCTGTCCCGTCCCTTCCCGTCGGGCGGTGCCGGCCGGCGGCCGCCATGGCAGGCCGGAGTGCCCTGCGCCCAGAGCCAAAGTTTTGGATTTTCGGCCGGGTTTCTTCTTTTTGGGACGCTTGTGCTGATCTGTGTGAAGCCGAGCGTGCTCGCCTGTGGCTCCTGGGTTTCGAAGTGGCTTCCAGTGAGTAGAAGAAGAAATAATAGTAACAAACCCGGAAACACGAGTTGCACGCACAGAAGGTGGGCTTCCCATGGAAATAGCCTGCACTCGAAAGACCTTTCAGCTGAATTAAGGAGTGGTGTTTCTGTTGCCGGCTACATTTTATTCCACGCTTTGCTTGAGAAACAATTATTACTGAGCTGTAGCCAGTCCTAAAGCACGCCACAGAGGAGACCAAGTAGATTGCACTGTTTGTTTACGTTTGTGTGTATTGCAATTCACAGTTCAGGAGCAAAACTTCTGAAAAATAAACCTTCTATTACTTAAAATTTCAAGCTAATAAGGAGGGATCAGTTGCANTTTTCTTTTTTTTTTTAATTAGATGTATGAGTAAAGTTGCTGGCATTTCTTTGGGGTTTACTTTAATATCCTTGCAAAGGCAGGTACACAGTGTCTGAAATAGCAACATTTTCATTAAAATGTGCATATATAATTAATATTAAAATTATAAATTCAGTTCTTCTACACTACCAAGTATTTTTCTTTCACAGGCTCAAATTATCATCTGCCCTCTTTTTGTGAATGCAGTGATAATAGGGAGGGAAGGGAGTAGGAAACAAAAGACAAATCACTTTTACTCATCTAGTATAAATTTCAAAAATAAAATGTGAAAGAGAACTCCCCTGCTCTCCCGGACAAAGATCTTTCTAGAGATGATAATTATTTACAAATACAATAAATTGAAGGTAAATGAAATCGCTGACAAGTGTTCCATGCACAACTAACTCTTTCAGAGGAGCTCAACCCGCTGTGGCACAATCCTTCCCACGGAAAAGGGACAACCAGGTGAGAGGCAGAGGGGAGAGATTTAAATAAAATGAACTGCGGCTTATTTTTTCTTTGAATAACCAGCAACAGCATCAGTGACCCGAGCGTGTGCCCGTCACGTAACCCCACGGCAGGCTCCAAAAGCCACCCGACCACCCGTCCCAACGCGAGCTGCGCATCCCACTGGATTCCCCCCTGCGCCGAAGCCCCCCGAGGTGCGCCCCGCGGCCGCGCAGCCTCCGCGCTGCTCTGCGCCCCTTGCAAGGGCCCCGCCGAGGAGAAACTCGACTTGGAGTCAAGAGCCAGAGACCACCCGCTCGGAGGTCTCTCCGGTGCGCTGCGCACCCGCGGTGAAGCAGGAGCAGCGCGGAGGAAAGGCGCGGCCAGGTGCGTGAGCGGCCGGCCCGCTGCGCTGCGCTCCCCCCGGAGCCCACCCACTCATCCCGCTGATCCCACTCCGTCGCTCCCTCACTCACCAGGAGGCCGAGGACGAGGCGGGGGGCTGCGGGGGCCATGGTGCGCGGGGCTGCGCGGGAAGGGGGGAGCCGCGGCCGTCGGTGCTGCCACGGCGGGCGAGGGAGCGAGTGCGAAGTGGCGGCGGAGGCGGCGGCGTGACTCCGCGGGAGCCCGGCTCTGCTGTCCCCTCCCGTCTGCCACAGGAGCCGGCCGGTGGGGAGGGTGGGACCGCGCGCGGCAGCGGCGACTTTAATTACTACCTTTTTTTTTTTNCCCGGAAACACGAGTTGCACGCACAGAAGGTGGGCTTCCCATGGAAATAGCCTGCACTCGAAAGACCTTTCAGCTGAATTAAGGAGTGGTGTTTCTGTTGCCGGCTACATTTTATTCCACGCTTTGCTTGAGAAACAATTATTACTGAGCTGTAGCCAGTCCTAAAGCACGCCACAGAGGAGACCAAGTAGATTGCACTGTTTGTTTACGTTTGTGTGTATTGCAATTCACAGTTCAGGAGCAAAACTTCTGAAAAATAAACCTTCTATTACTTAAAATTTCAAGCTAATAAGGAGGGATCAGTTGCATTATTTTTTACCTGATGTTTCCTTATGTCTTGATGTCCATTAATAACTACCACTTACTTTTGTTTAACTTCTCAATAGTTTTTTATGCTGACAGCAGACTGAGCTTGGCATTACTATTTAAAAATTAGATGTCATTGATTCTTAAAATATTTCAGAACAGTGTAAAAAGATGTTGCGATTTCAATAACTTAAAAATTAGTGCAAGGTCTTTCAGGGGAGAGTATTTCATTAAGTGTCTGTTAATGAGGAAAGCCTACTAATATATTCACTGCTGGAGGTCACCAGTAATGATTGTAGGTGGCAAGAAGGTAGGGAGGGGTAAAACCATCGGGCAGTGGCAGTGGGATTTGCACATTTGTGTGGACATGAGAATGCTGGAATGCCTAAAAGCATGGCCATGTCCTCCCTCTAGTCGTGGACATCCATAGAGGTATGTGACCAACTGGTTACATACAAGTGCATTCTGGGCACAGGGCACTCTGATAACCTGTGCTAACCTATGATAATCTATGATAACATTCACAGCTATGTGCTGCAGTACTCCATGGCATGTTGGTATTGTAGGATGGCTCTGCTGATGGTTGCACCATAAACATAACAACATTGCACCGAATTCCATCATACCGAGCAAGCAGAGGGAAAAAGGCTGTAACGCTTCTTTTTTTTTTTGTTTGAACTGGTAAAGCTTGATTTGTCCTGAGAAGCAACCTCACATCCCTGGCTGTCCCACTTCAGGTGTTCAGATAAGCACAGAGTAAGAGCCTATAGCCCCCTGCAGCCGCACCAGACTCTCCACTTTGCCTTAGTGAGGTTTCCAGCCTGGTGGGAAGCACAAGTCCTAATTTTAACTATTTTAATTCATTATGCTCCGTTCAAGCACTTGTGGACATAGAAAGGGAATTGTCTGGACCTGCAATAATTTCCATCCAAACCTAATAACCCAGAATATTTACCTTGTGGTCACAACTTCATTTTTGAGCTTTTTAATTCTTTGTTTAGTGTCAGTGTGGAACAAACCCACATCTGTCAGAATAAGTGCCTAGATTGGGTTGACCCAGACTGCCTATTCGAAAGCCCTAATTAACAATCTTAAAATTCTGGCCTGGCTTCGTACCACTCGTGTTTTCCTCCTCCTACGTGCTGTTCAGTATTTGCAGTAACACACTGGACCCCTACACTGAAGGTGATGTTGCTGCTGTGGTTGAGAGAAGCAGGAGTTCAAGGGAAAACAGGGAAAATACTGGAAGGAGAGATATAGGCAGGAATAATAATGAGATGGAATCGTGGTACCCTCAGCCCAAGGCTGCCAGGTTCTTACTTTTCCTGGCTGTTGGCTTACAGCCAAGCTGGAGAAAGCACACTGGGCTAGATAGGCCATTGGCTTTTACACAGCTTGGTTGGTCTCCCAGGTGCTCCAATGCTACCATGAATTTCTCCCAGAAAATCTTGGGTCTTCCTTAATGTCAGTTGCATCAAAGTTGCTCTGCTGTTCAAAAATCCAGTTGGAAATTCCACCTGAGTGAGTAGATGCCTTTTAGTCCCAGCACTTTTTAGAGTCATTCACGCCTTCCTCATCACCAGGAAGCATTTGTACAGGAGTGAGGTATTTGACAATGGGCTGTCCTGCCCATTGGAAGAGTTATATTGTGTAACTTCAGTAAATCCCTGCCCTATATGCTGGTTGTCTGTGAGCTTATAGACAGATTTCAAGGCTTTTGTTTGATCATGAGGAATCTCTCATAGCTGGAGCTCTGTATTAACCTTCTTCCCTCATCTTGCTTTTGACCATAGGTGTGCATGGAAATGCTTATATTTTAAGTTCCGGTGAGTGTATACTTAGGTCTAGAGCCAAGCAACAAGAATGTGAAGGGGAAAAGCATCCCTTTGTTTCATGCTATTTTGGGCACAAAGACCCTACACATTTCCACAACAGACTCACATACTTGGAGAATGAATTGTCCAACAGTTTTAGGTAAAATTTTGATAGCACTGGTATGCTTGATAGTCGTGGGGGAAAAGTTTTAACAAAAATACTTGTAATTTGATTATCTTGGGTCCAGGTAGTATAAGGGATTATTAAAGGATGGGCTTGGTGAGCATATGAATACACATGAAATACTGGAGAAGAGTTAGCGTGACTGTCATAGAGGGAAGTCACATCTCAAAAATCAACCATAGTATAAGACTGGAATCAATACACCAATTGCTAAGTTTCACCTGTTCAATGCAGGAGTTTTATCCAAAAGTTTGATAAAGCCTATCACCAGAAAATATCCTACATTCAAATTGCAATAGGAGTAGAGGTTTTGCTGTGATCATAGGTGGTTTTAAATGGAGAAAACAAGAATTATGGAAGTTGTGTTGTAGGGGAGGAGGTGGAGGTTGGCAGCTGCACCTAACCATCTTTTCATAAAGGATGTGGGAAAGGAGTTTAATAGTAACACAATAACAATGGAGAATTAGTCATATTCATGATAGCCATATCTAAGGCTGGCTACCCAAAGTAAACCAAAAATATTACCATATTGAGTGAAAAGGTGCTAAATTGATTACTGAAATTTTAAATTAATATAATAATGGAAAGATTAGCTAAAGTGATACAAATAGAATGGCAGGCTCTAGCCTTGCTGCTACCTTGCTGAGAATAGATATTATATAGTTCTCTGCGAATATCTTGAGCTCAGTGACTAATGTCAATCAAAGGGAAATAAACCAGCAGTAATTCTTTTGAAAGAAACAACATAAACCTCTTCATGTTTGATGTTATATATTCTCTGTAACCACAGTTACCTCCATATATTGAAAAGGGTATATTTGCAATTCTGTTAAGCTATATTAAAAGGAGTAGTAGAAGCAAAAACAGTACCAAAAAAAGCAACAGGAGAAGATTGCAGCTATGAAGACTACGTGGAATGGATTCTTGAGCTTGGAAAAAAGAAGGAGTGTGTTAGAGCTATACACAATTGGTCACAATACAGAGATGAGCTGGGAAGGACTTCATACTTTATAATGATTTAAATATCAGTATAACTAGATCTTGAATATTAAAAGCAATTTCACCTTTGGTTCAGAAAGTTCTAAAATGCTAATGGTTGGAAGCTAGAAGAAATTGTATATATTTTTATGGGTAGGAGAGATCATTCAATAATTTATGATTTCTACTCTTTTTCTGTAAAAATGATCTACTTTCTACTGCTGAGGTAGCAAACTACTGAGATAGAATGGCAAACCAGTCCTTACTGATTCCTTCAGTAGTTCAGAGTACTTTTCTATCTGGCTGTGCTCAGTTCCTCACTACACATGAAGCCACATAACACCAACAAAGGGTTTGGAAAACATGGAAGCCACTTTTCCCTGAGCAGCGGGATGGCGCAACCTTTGCTCGTCAAGTAACCAAGAACCTGCAGCCAGATGTTTATGTTGGAAGCATCCTTGGATGTGAAATTTGCTTCCTTGGTAGGCCACCTCAGAAGACAGAGGCACAGCATATATTTTGGTCAGGGGTTTCTGTTACTGTGCATTGTTAATAAAATGTGCAAAATGTGCCTAATTTAGGTCAGGCATACTAATTACCTTAAGAGTGCCTGAACAATAAACAACAATGACCCTTACTGAGAAACTAATTAGCTTTGAAAATTTGGCTTTCTTAATCATCAAAGAAGATGGGTTGAAGCTCATCTTTAATTTGGAGAATAATTATTATCAGTGGTCTGAAGCTTTCCACGTTACTCATTCCCACATGAGGGTTGGATTGAATGTGGCACCAGAGCCTATAGCCTCACACTTTTGCTCTTCTCTTTTTCTCATATTAAAATGCAATCATACTCTGAAATTTAAGATTTAATCTCCAATTTTGAAACTGTTTTCTTTTAAATGTTTATCCAAATTTTAATTTATATCACTTTTACATCACAGAATAATAAAATGCACCTTCTGTACTTAAGCTAGCTTTTCTTGTTTGCACTTAGTAATTCTCATTATTATTCTTATATGAAAACCACTATTTGCCTAGTAAAAGGTGTACTTTCCATGATCTGAGTATACCTGTTGTCACAGCAGATCTTGATTTTCATGTGCTTTTTTCAAAGGGGAAATGATCAGGTATTTCATTGTGCAATTTCAAACAAATGCTAGGTAATTTCTTTCTTTGCTATTTAAATATATATACCTCCAGATTTTTATATAAAAACATCTTTTAGGAATTTAAACATTTTATCAAGTAGTTCTTGTTTTAATAAAATAATTTTAAATGCAGATAATGAATGTTTAAGTTAAATGGAAATAGTTTATTTAAAACTCCATGGGCATTTTTAACACTTGGATAAAAAACTGTCTCTTCAGGTAAAAAACAGGAAAATAGTGGCTGCTATATCAGTTTATTTGGAAGTGAGGATCCAGAATTTTCTACCTCTAAGTGACAGTGAAGGAAATATTATAGTTGAGGGGTTTTGCCATGTTCAGGCCAAAACCAAGAGCAAAAGGAAGTGAAAAGTTCACATTGGAAGTAGGTTTTTCAAAACTAGTTCCAAAACTTTGTCCAAACCAAAAGAATTTAAAAGGAAGTGGTTGGTGGTGAAGTGTCATAAACTTAACTAATGAAAAAATTGAGTAGTAGAAGGCAAAACATGTCTTGTAAGTAGGAAAGTAGTACAGCTTTTTTCTGTGTTTAACAAGTGTTTAATCAACTGATCTTCATTATAACCAAAATATAAGTGATTGTTTTCTGCAAGTGTACGCACTTGCTCCTAAGTTAGAGGAAAAAGAATGAACAGCTTTCAATGCAGAACCCCTTAACAGTAAAGGTACTTTTGTTTCTCAGAAAACCTCAAGTCATTACCCAGGGGCATTTGAAAAGCAAGTGGAATCTCAAAACTTATTAGGAAAGGAAGAGGGAGGATGCAAAATCGAAAACAGAATCATGCCACCGTGTAAACGCAGGAATTTACACTGTGAAAATACTGCATGCTGGTCCAGGCATCTCAGAAAGCACCTACAGGAGGCAGAGAAGCTATCAAGAAAGAAAATAAAAAGTGGTTTTCATATAATGAAACTAAATCCAGAATCAATGGGAGGCAGTGGGCAGTAGGTCAGATAGGTGAGGAAAAGGACGATGACAGGGATTTGCAACATAACAAATGGCATATGGACAATAACAGGGAATATTTCGTCACAGTTTCTTGTAAGCTGAGAATTTAAAAATTATCAAGGGAAATGCTGAGGCAATAAGATAAAAACAAGTAAAAGCAGGCATGTTTATTTTTACAGTAAATAATCAAATGGTGCACTTAGTACTATCATGTTATGGAGAAAGGAAGCATAAATATGCCAGAAAAAAGGATCAGAAAAAATAACACAAGGCATGCTCATCAGTGATTGCTAGAGGCACAATCCTGACTGCTTGACGTTGGAAATCCCTAAACACTGATTGGCAGAGTTGGAGAGTATGCCGGGAAAAGACAATGCACACATGCTTTGTTTCTTATACTTCCCACCTAAACATCAATTTCTATTTGCTGTGAGAGATAGTATGAATGTAATGGACCTTCAAAAGGGTGTGGTAAAGCAGGTTGATTTTATTCTTCTCTCATAATGTCTGTCTGTTGTATTTTCCTGGAGATCTAGCAGAGGTGAGGGCAGTAAGTATTATGAGACAAATGCTTTTGTGCTTCTTAAGAAGCTCATTGGGTACCTTTAAAGTCTTGAATTAGTTCTATATCATGCTTTCATCTCTATTTTCCTAGTTACATATATATAAATGAAAAACAGAATGACAGCAACTTGTCAAATACTTTGTAACCGGATGTATTTGTTCTGCACAGCTTTATTTTGTCTTACATCAAAGATGCATAATAAAATTGCATAGGAGGGGCTGATACAGGAGTTGCTTGAGTGTTACTCATCATACCTTTTTTCATGTACTATCTTTACTAATCCTATGACTCCTTTTTACTCACAACAGGTGTCAAAACTGAAACCTCCTATAGTCATATTCCTTGCATGTAAGAGAAAAATTAGGGAGAAAGAAATCAGAGAAGATGTTGTTTTTAAAAAAGCCAAGAGCACTCCCTAACACATATTATAATCTGCAAAACAGAGTTGGAGATGTTTTAGAAGACTCTTAGAAACTATGAGAGAAATACATAGATTTCCTAGACATGGTTTTGACAAAAAAAATGCTAATAGGTTACAGTATTAATTACACCATGATAGCAGCTTAGGTGTTCTTGGAGACAATACCAGACAGATTTCTTTACTAAGAAGAAAAATATAACTGCCATGTTACATTTACTTTAAAAGCCATGAATCTTAATTCAAGAGTAGAGACTGACCAGAGAGAAGAGTAGTGTGAGACAGTGTTCTTGGAATGAGCAAGCACAGATAGGTTCAAAACTCCCACAGTAGGTTCAAGTGCAGGGTAGACAAAGATTGGTAATAATTAAAGCTTCCAAATTTTGAGGCAGTAAAGCAACGAAGAGGCACTCATGGACTAAAATGCAAATGACACATGGAATCACTTGAAGAGAAAATTTCAGTAATCTGGGCTTGAGTTTTAAGCAGGAGAATGTAGAGAAGAAAGAACTATGGACCTGCCTGGACCACTAAACACCTCAAACAGGACATAGTAGGTGATCAGGGAATTTACTGAAATGAGATTATCTATCAGTGAGTAGGTTAAAAAGTACAAAAATTGAGTCAAAAGGGCAAAATATCTACCTGAGCTAGATCCTTCAAAGAAACAAAACAAAATTATAAGAAGGTTTCTAACCACAGTACTATAGAAATAATATGAAGGAGACAAGTGGGGTCATATCCTGAGAATCTGGCAGAGATTAGAGGATGTTGAATGTCACACATCTTAATACTTTGCCCCAGTTTTAATAGAAGAAATTAGATATATGATTAAGAAAAGATTATTCAGCAAGAATAGGAAATGGAAATTATAACATCCATGGTGAATTCAAAAATAAGCAGGTATTGTGTGAAATCTGAACAACCTGGATAATGTCCAGTAACAGTTATTTTAAAAGAAGCTGCAATTTTGGTCATGGTACTTTATTGCTTCCCATTAGAAAATAGTAAATGTGATATATGTATCTGATAAGGTAAAGTGGAATATCCAAAAGAATCCCTCATTTGTCCTTAATAAAATATGCAAGTTTTGTATGGAAGAGTAACCAAGAACATAGAGTTTTATTAAATAAGAGAAATTCAATATGATTTTGGCAAAAGTAGATTGTGTCATGTTATAGTACATCTTTCTTTTATATCCTTTAGGTGGGGTCAATGAAGTCAATTTAATAATCCATGTTTAAGTTAAGCAGTGACTCAAAGGAATTAAAATTGATATCAAAGGAAAGGAAATGAAAGTGGAAATTAAAACAAGGACTGTGAAATGATTAACATGATAGCTGAAGGGAAGATTACAATGATAAGAGAGTTGTCCAGATGGATAGAGGCTAGAAATTATGTTTTCCAAGAACCAGTCTTAGAACAAGTTCTCTTAGTATCTTTATTTGTGACACTGCTTAAAAAAAATTGGTATTAATAAACCATGGTGTGGATGATGTAACACTTGAAAAATCCAGCCAGTGTTGACAGGAACAGGTGCATTGCACATTGTTAAGAGGAATTAAAAATGTAGGCTAAAATAGCATAGTAGAAAGTAAAGCTTATGGAGACTAAATCCAGAATTTTTGGTTTAAAATGAAGGCTTATCAGCTGGAGTTGGCACTTAAAGAGAAGGAACTGGATTTACTGGAAGATCACCAGAGAACTTTCATTAAAGACTGAGGAACTTTAGCATTACAGTGCATAGTATTAGCAATATGTTCCATTCTTGTAAAAAAATATAAATTTGAATTAAAATAGAGAAA
>VZTH01017517.1:0-34530 GCA_013397815.1 Aleadryas rufinucha | reverse complement strand
GGCTATCTCATCATAGCTACGCAACAGCGGTGTTAAGAAAAATCTGTCAGAGCTTTATTTTTCTTTGATTTTTACCTTGCCAAGAATCCACAACTAGAGTGCTAAGAGGCAAGCAATGTCCTAACTTGTAAGCTGGATGTAAACAAAAAAGTAATCAGATTTATCTATCTTTCGAAGTATTCGCTGTATAATGAACATATTTGAAATGAAACCTATTATTGCTTCAGAAACAGAGATGTTTACATCCCCTTATTGTTCCAAACATTACAGAGTACACAAGGCAAACACATGTAATTGGTATAAATCAAATATCCTGAACTGCCTGGAGCCTAAATTGAGAAAATGGAAAACAAGACCAAAGACCTGTAAAATGTTAATGTTTTCTTGAACAGAATGCTGAATTTATATTGTATTTTCAGTTTTAATTCCAAAACTTATTAAATCTTTCTTTCCTGCTGGCTGACTATTATTATCCCAGCTCCAAATACATACAACATGACTTGAGATTTGCTTTTGAAATTTGGTGGTGTATTCCTATGGGCTGAAGTGTATCAAATGTATTTATGTGTGTGGTGTTAATACTATAATGTATTTATAGCTAGGTGTTAATACTAATGTGGTAAGGGTGGAGCACAGATATTATTCATAAATTTAAAGTCATCTGTACTGAAGAGAAACACATCTTTTTTTGCTGCCAGGCAGAACTTCATGTTTATTTCAAAGAATCAATTTCCTGCCACTGTTATGTTTTTCTACAAAAGGAATGAGCCATTGTTATTAATAATCTTATCTAATAAGACGAATATTGGAAAACCTTTATTTGATAATTGTTTCTTCTGTTACAGCTTAAATTCTATTGGTTGTTTCATTTAAAGATTAAAAACAGAATTTTCCCAGTTATTCTTGAATACCATTTTTCCAGCTGAAAATACAACACAATTAGCACACAAAACTGACAGGATGGTGATTTTGAGGAATGGGTAAAAGGAAACAGCATAAAAGCAGGCACATCCTACAGATGTTTCAGCTGGTGTAGTTAAGCTTTAGGGTTTGTATCATTCTTGGCCTGTCCTTACCTGGTTGGGAAATGTGTCTTTCCTGTTTAATACATTTTGTGGAATATCACAAGGAAAACGGAACACTCTGTTGTGTCCAGATTGGGAAAGTCTTTCAAACTCTTGCTTCCAAGGGCAAGATGTCACTCACTGTTACTGTACTTTGAGAGGTGCTCTAAATTATGTGTAATGAGCTGGGTATGAAAGAGTTTCACCGTGGCTGGTATCTTGTAGACCTTTGAACATCCGTTGATTTCATTTGCAGGTTTAGTTGCATCCCTTGCACAGGAATTCTACAAGCCTGAATAACATGGTTCATTGCTTTAGGAAAGTTTGAGTTTTAGAAAGTAAAAGCATTAAGTCACATACTCTCTACCAATATAGTAAGATTAGTGTACATTGTCATTTCTTGCATTAAATGGGCACAGAAATCCATTCCTGAGAGGACAGTGACTCCTGTTCCCAGCAACAAGGAGCTTGATTAACAGAGAACATGCTGTAATTTTAAAAAATCTCTAAGGAGAGTCAATAGATTTTTATACTGTAATATGATTAAACATTATATCATTTCTATGGATTCCAAATACTATTTAGAGATTGCAGATGGGAAAATCAGTTTCATTTGGAAAGTGATAAGATTGTTTTATGATGTTATCTTTTGTTAACCATTAAACTTTACTAAAGATACCATAAAGATACCACTGTTCCTCTGCTATTTGCAGTTTATAGTGGGCGTGCCTGCAGAATACACTACAGCAAGAAATATTATTTGAAGTAAGATATGTATTAAGTCCATGCATAAATGAATACTAATCCTGCTTGCTGCTTAGTGTGTCTCTCTTAATGCTTCTATAGAGGCAGTATTTGATAATTTAGTTCCAAAAATGAACTTGGTTCCTTGAAGACAACTTGAAAATCTTTAAATGATTTACCATTTTGTCTGTGAGCAATGCAATCTCATTTTTGCAACCATGGCAGCACTGCATGTAGTACAAAACCAAAGCTCCCAAATCTTTCTCCATAGTGGTAGACCTACACCTCGTTCTAATCCACATAGACGAGACATTTTCCCCTGTATTCTTAGCTAGCTCATCCTCCAGGAGCCCCCAGAAGTGAGTCTACCATATTGGAACAAATCCCACAGGATTCTGTTTCTTCCCTTCAAAAACTAATCTTGGTCGCAAAGGAGTCCTTTTGTTCAGTGAGTGACTGTATAAAATACAGATGTGGCAGAACTCTTTCATTCCTTCATGTTCACAGCAAGGCAAAACACACATTCCTGTTTTCCTATTACACTACATTAACATGCGCTCAATTCCCCTCTGCTGAAGGTATTGAACTATGAAAAGCAAAATTAAATTTTAAAAAACAAAAACAAAAAAAGGGACATTGTTTCAGAGCAATATGGCTTTCTCATGGCTAAGGTTTTTTTCATATGGAAAGGTACATTAGTTTTCACTTTCTGATTTAGCAAACACAACAAAAAGTGGCTATGTTTTTATTAATAATAGTTCTGCATTTTTTTTCTTTGCATACTGATTGTTCTAAATCTGGTCTTCAAATAATTTGTTCACAAGTGAGAGCTGTATGCTGTGAGATAGATAATAATATATATGTAATAATGAGGCAAGTCTTGATTACAGAAAATTCTTTTTAATTTATGGAGGCATGTGTATGTTGGGATTGGAGATTACACACCCCTAGCTTAAATATCCAAATACCCAAAATTAATGTTTGAAATCATGTATGTTAACTCTGTGTAAGTAATTTCTGCTTTACAATATAATTTTGCTCTATATTGATAAGCCTTTTGCTTTTGAAATCCAGATGGATACAGACCTTGTTCCTTTTGACCCCTAAGACATAACAGAGAGATGGGCCTTCACCAGGTTATTTCCATCAACTAGATTAGTCTGAAAGGGATATGGTATTTGTTTGGTTAATTTTATTTACTTAACAAAGAATACACATCATATCTTCATTCCCAAATCAATGCAGGTTTCTCCCTATGGAGCTTTCTGAAAGATAGAAATCTCAGGCTTCCCCCGGACTCTGTGCAAACCCCATGAGGAATACTTTCATTCTTCACACAGATATTGCAATCAGTGCTTTACCCAGTCCTGCTTTTACTATTGCCCCCTGCATTATCTGTCACTGTCACACAGCTCTACACATCAAGACCAATTCAAGAGTATCCCTTTTTCTCTCCTCAGTTTAATTTCTTTCTACATGGCTTAGGCTGGGATCACTATTGCTTACTCTAGCTATCAAGAAATAGAAAAGAGTTTTTCCCTCTTTAGAAGGCAATTAGCTCATAATTACTCAGAATATACATTGCTCATGAGGAAAAATTTCATTAATAGAGATTATCATCTGGGAAAAATAATTGAGTTGAGCCAGTAAGGGTAGAATCACAAGGTTTAGAGGCGAGAGACAAAAATTAAGCTGGTTTTGACACTAGTTGTTTCCTATGAATTTCCCAGCTCACTACTTTCAGAATTGAACAGGGTAGATAAGAGGATATATGCTGTTTAAAATTATTTAAGGGAGTTTTGCAAAAGGATTTGTCAGTCTTCTTATAAGGGCATTGATTCTCTTTTGTATTAAGTAGCAGAAACCAAAGCAAAAGAAAAAAAAAAGCCAATTTCACTGGCTGTAATGCTGACATTTGTTTTAATTTAATCCTAATAGTTTTCTCTTATGAAGGTCAGAATATGTCATTATAAACTGACACAAAAATACTATTTTTTCCAAAATTTGTGGATTTCTGGACAAAAGAAGATTTACAGTGCTGGCATGTTGGAGATATATTGAATTATTTATAACAATGATTTGAAACAAACAGTTTTACACTACCTATATGACAGATATTCAATGAAACAAAGGCAAAAGGTGTAAATCCTAAAAGAAAGGTTCACAAGATGAAAGTAAATGAATGTTACTTGAGTGTAACACCAGCCAGAGTAACACATTAGTGGACAACAGTGGACATTTGTTAAACTGTGCAGTATCAGTATCTGTGTTTGAGGAAGTTACAGGAAGCATCTGATAGTGGCTTCCTGTGGTGAAGGCAGGAGCAAAGCACTGGAGGAACAACTGCTCCAGGGCTCCAGCTCAGGAACCCGTGATCTCTGAGAAAAAGCGATGTTACATCAAGGTGTCCTATTCTGAGCTTGAAAGCCTAAACTTTAAAAGGTAGAAGAAAGGGGTGGAGAAAAACACATTCTGGCTGTAGCTGATTCTTGATGGAGTACCCAGCTCCCAGCCCTGTAAATCACAAGTGGCAAAGCTGAGCACCATGCAAACACAACCTGAAACCTTGCAGGCAAGTTTCTATCAAAACCACTGATGAGCCAAACCAGAGATATGCTTACCTTTCAGGTTCCATGCCTTGAAAGTTGCCACAAATGTTTTGAATTGCTTCTTGAAGCTTAGAGGTGCTTATCTTTTCTGGCCATCTTCTGTCCAACTGTATACCAATTATCTGTTGTTGTGTTTTTGTTACAAGCCCTTTAGGTTTTGAGAATAATTTTGTGTGCAGAGAAATCTGCTGTTGTTGTAGATCAAAAAATACCAAGACAACTTAAGTGAACAGAAAAGAATTAGAAATAAAATAAAGTTTCTTAGTTCTCTACCTCTCTTCCCCATTTTCTCCAAAATCTCTCCCTTTTTCTCTCCTCTACACCCATAAAACAATGCAAGTGATTTATGAACAGATGAAGAAGGTCAACAGATCTGCAAACAAGCAAACACTGGGTAAGGGATCAGGGTGGACTGTAAAATATACAGCAAGTAATAGGTGATTGTTCTTGGCTGTGCATTCATCTTACTCATTTTTAAAGGAAATGTCAATGAGCCTAGCCACAAAATTACCTTACTGTGTTCAGTGTTGGGAAGGTCAGGAGTGATATTCAAGAGAAGAGCCAATTATTACAGCTTTGAGAAAGCTGATAAGGACTTTGCATTTCAATAATTTACTCCCATGTGAGTATCATTACCTCAGAAGTCATCCCTACTGCACCATTATGTTTGTCTGGAAAACACTGTACATTGGCAACACAATGGCTTTACCCACAGTTTTTTATGTGTTAAATTAGGATTTGGATGGTCGGAGGCAGGCATAAATTGAATATTTGTGAAAATATATAGGAAGAATACTATAAAGCTGATCAAACTTTCTGTAACAAGCCACCATAGAACGGTTCAGACAATTTCTTGCAGTAATGAAGGAGTAGGAAGCTCTGAATTTCCTAAATTGATGCAGGTGTCCCCAGCTCTAAGGGATGTTTTCAGATTTAGACAACAGATCATGTATCAATTTTCTATATGTACATATCTACCACTCTCCAGAAAAGTGATGGCAGCAAGAGCAAGAAGCAGCACTCCATTCTCCGGTTTATGTACTAAAGCTGAGAAATGGGTGTTAAACCCACAAAATTTCCTGGGTAAATCTATAGCTAAGGCATATATCCAGCCAAAAAAAATGAGGCAAGGCTGACAGAAATTCTGGATGGCACTATGTCCTTCTCAAAAAATGTTTCTACACATTTCAAAACAAAAAATGCGAGCCAAAAAAGTAAGTACCCATCTGGTATTTATCTGCACTTCTGCAGAAGAACCGCTTGCCAAAGGAGCAAGTTCTGTTCTGCTTGATCTAAGGCACATAACACCCCAGCAAACCTTTACACCCCTCCCCGTCCCTCCTCTTGCTCAATTAGACATCCATGGCAACATAGTACATAAAGACTGCCAAAGATGCGAAAACAATGTTAGTAAACACAACCCAGAGCACACAGTTCTCACAAAGAGAATTAAAGGGTTTCCAGTAAGCAACCAGATCTGCCAAAGCAACTTCCCTTTCATACCTGCAAAAAATCACATCTCCCAGCACATCAAACATTTGATTATATCAAATCGGCTATTCCACTGCACTTTGACATCTGGAGTTCCATTAACAAAAAGGACATTTGCTTGCTTGCCTAGTTTCTCACAGTTCATTCCCACATCTCTGATGCCATGTGATGCTCCTTTTCCCTCCAGAATTCCATCTGCCCCTGCATACAGGTGTTTGATTTGCCATCTGTTAGGTTGTTACTTGAATGGACGCTGTACATGCCGCTCTTCATTGAAAAGACTCTTAGCAGAGACACTGCAGCTAACACTGGACACACTTCCAAGGCATGCTGGCGCTTCTTCCAACCTATGCTTTCTCACCCAAATTCCATTTTACCGTTCCAGTACCCATAGTAGTCCTGACTCTAGTTATCCAGCATTTCTCGTCCTATTGGTAAACTTCTGCTGGTTTTGGATCACTTTAGAGTGATCTCCGTGTCTCTCATTCCTTGGTGAATCAGCTGAAAATGGGGGTGTAGCTATCCTCTCCTCTTGTGAACAGACACTGCTGGGAATAACATCATATCTGTGAGTACAGTAGTGAGTAGAACCAGAGTGGGTGGGATGGGAAAGCATTCTTCAATGTTCCCAAAGCTAATCAAGCTTTTCTGAAACTCTGGGATATCAATCAGCTTGCTCTGTGATGTGAGTCTCTCGAGACTCAAGGGAAACATCTCCCACTGAATTAGGGTAGCCAAACCCCCAGCCCTATCATGGAATTACACAACTAAGTGGTATGAGTCTTCGTCATTCCTGATATGTTATAGAGCCTGTGCTTTAGCATACAAACCACTGATTTACTGTCCATCAAGTCTACTTCAAATTTTTCATCACTATATGGAAGTTTGTACTGTGATTTTCTGGCTTAAAAAATAAACACATTGATGCACAAAGCAATGAAAACTAATATTTCAGGTATGTGATCTATTACATACCATGTTCAGCACATTTTCCAAAAAGCAGGTTACCTTCTTGTTTTCACAAATAACAAATCTGCTACATAAGATGGATAAAAAGGGGGGTTTTTTTGGTTTGTTTCCAGTCCTAAATACAGAAGAAAAAGGAGCTGAAACAGAGTAAGAAGCAAAGACAGGTATTGGATGAATTGGGTCATTGCAAATTGAGATTTATAAATTGGTGTGATGTTTCAAATGTAGTCACCGCAAAACAGTGACTGTAGTTTAAACTTCTGTCAACATATTCAGACATCACAAGGAAGGGAGAACAGGGCCTCATGTCTAAATTGAAATATTTTAAGTACCTGCCATCCACTTTGGCTGCTGATGTCTAAAAACACATGTACAGTACATCCTGTACTTACATGAAGACATTTAAATAATGGAGCCAGAGTATATTTTCAGGGCATTTGTCTGTCTTCTCTTTCTCTCTGCCTGGCTGGTTTATCTTTCTCTATCAGCTTTTTTGTTTAGGTCTCCCTTGTACTCCTCGTATATCAAATCTATGATTTGTTGTTTTATTCAGAAATATACAAAGAATTGTCAAATATAATTTCTGGTGCATATTTCATTCTGTAAGAGACACATATTCAAGAATAAATTCTGTCAGAGACTGAAATAATGATAGAAGGCATATGAAAATCTTTTGACCTTTATGATTAAAAAACTCCAATGACAGATTGGTTTTCATTAAGTGAAAACCATCATAAAGTCATCAGTTATATATTCAAGTGCAGAAAGTTCCCCCATCAACAGAAAAATTCTTGCAGTTAAGACTCAGGAGACTTTTGCTCCATTTACAGTATTAGCACAGTATTCCTCTTTGATTACTGTACAAGGCACTTGGGATAATTCTCAGAAGTAATTAGCCTTTTGCAATGTCTAGGGTCATGCATCAGCGTCAAGTTTAGAACTAAGATTTCTTGTTCTATCCAACCTGAATAAGATGTCTAAGTATGCTAGTTTAAAAACAATCTAGTTTTTTGGTGGGCAGGAGCAAGCTGCTCAAAGTTTCTACTATGTTTGGCACAGAGCTAATCGCTGAAGGCTCTGACAATGGGCAGGTTACTAGCCCAATTAGACAAGTTGGTAACACCTCTGTGNGAGACTGAAATAATGATAGAAGGCATATGAAAATCTTTTGACCTTTATGATTAAAAAACTCCAATGACAGATTGGTTTTCATTAAGTGAAAACCATCATAAAGTCATCAGTTATATATTCAAGTGCAGAAAGTTCCCCCATCAACAGAAAAATTCTTGCAGTTAAGACTCAGGAGACTTTTGCTCCATTTACAGTATTAGCACAGTATTCCTCTTTGATTACTGTACAAGGCACTTGGGATAATTCTCAGAAGTAATTAGCCTTTTGCAATGTCTAGGGTCATGCATCAGCGTCAAGTTTAGAACTAAGATTTCTTGTTCTATCCAACCTGAATAAGATGTCTAAGTATGCTAGTTTAAAAACAATCTAGTTTTTTGGTGGGCAGGATCAAGCTGCTCAAAGTTTCTACTATGTTTGGCACAGAGCTAATCGCTGAAGGCTCTGACAATGGGCAGGTTACTAGCCCAATTAGACAAGTTGGTAACACCTCTGTGATTACATATTTAAGAAAGGAAAAGCAGTGGGAAGTCTTCTTTCTTCTCCTGAGAGGTGGTGAGGGGGCCTCCGGGGGCCACGTGGCCGGGACCTTCCCGAGGCTGGGACTTTCCCGAGGCCAGGGCTCTCCCGAGGCCGGGGCTGCGTGGCCGGGGCTGCCCGTGCGGTGCTGGCAGAGACCATGTGGCCAGCGACAAAAACATGGCAAACAATTTCCCCACATGGAGCCCAGACAAAATCAACCTTTTCAACGCAGCAAAGCTCTATAAGAACTTTTCAATTGATGGAACTTGAGAACAAATGAACCTACAGACACTAACTTTCTCCCACGTCAGAGAAAAATGAAAAGTGAAGAGACGTGAGGAGAAACGACATGGCGGCACTGAGGTCAGTGAAAAGAAGGAGAGGGAAGATGGGCTCCAAGCGCCAGAGCTGAGATTCTCCTGCAAACCGTGGTTAGGACTATAATAGAACAAATTGTTTCCCTGTAATTCATGAGGTGCATGGGGGGACGCAGAGATCCACGCGCAGCCCGTGAGGAACAGTGCTCACGCTGGAGCACATGGATGCTAAAAAGCTGTAATCTAGTGAGGAATTTGGACAGAGAGAGAGGACCTTTCCTTCCAGAGACAGAGAAATGGAATCCTTGCTTCCAAACTCGAACAGCTTATCCTTAAACAACTAAACTCCATGAAATAAAATGACCCACGCTAGGCAGCTGTGGGAAGACTGCTTGGCCCGTAGAAGGGACTCACGTTACAGCAGGTTGGGCAGGCTGCTGTTCGTGAAAGTTAAAACCACACTAGAAAAATTCGCATAGAACTGTCTCCTGTGGGAAGGATCCCATGGCACAGCAGAAGAAAGAAACTTTTTTTTCCATTAAGCATACCGAAGAAAGATTTTTAAGAAGTGAAAGACTGACCAAAACCCTATGTTTTGTATCCTTGTGCGGTCAGTGGAAAAAGGGAGGGACTGGGAAGGAAAAGTATTCTAAATATTTATTTTAGTTCTCATTACCCTTTTTACTTTTAATTCTGTTAATAAATTTTCTTTATACTGTTTAAGTTTTGAACCTGTTTTGCCTTAAAGTGTTTTTCCCCTAATCCTTATCTCAACTCAAGAAGTTTTTGTTTTAATTCCCCCTCCTCTGCTCAGCTATAGCAGAGGAAAATAAGTGAATAGTTTTTTCATGGTGCCTGGTGCTTAGCCAGCATCAAACCCCGACACTAAGGAAAGGATATCCATGATGAGGGAGAAAAAAAGCACCGAAAGGACTTGGGCACTTTCTAAGCATGCCAATTTAGATACAGAATGCCTTCTCGTCACCTATAAAAGGTAGCTGAGCTGCCAGAAAACCAGAAGGTTGATGATCAAAGTTAAGTGTTTAGTTGTGTGTTGCTGGAGGAATTTCCTTCAGACACTCATACCGTGTTGGTACCTGTAGTTCAAATGCCTTGATTGACTCCTGGTTTGAGAAGTCTAATATGCAAAACAAAAGTATCAGGGCTGGTTCAAAACATCATAAAATTTATTAAATCTTTCCACAGATTTCATTGAGTATTTGATCAGTAACATAACTGTCAAGAGCATTAAATCCTTTCCAATACTTCTTATTGAAGTAATACTTCCCCAAGGCTGTCAAGAAAAGCGAAGGTTTCCACATCTGGATACATTCATTAACTATAAAAACACCACATTGGTCATATTAATTTAATTACAGTTGGTGAGTGACAAGCAGCCTTTTCTAGTACTGAGATAAACAAGTAGTATAGCGGCACTGCTATATACTACTTGCATCATTGCTTGTTCTGATGATCAGCACCATCTCATCTTTAGCATTCATTTATTGAATCCAACAGTTAAATTCCTATGTAAAGATTTAAGTGACCTGACCTCAAAGTGGTGAACTTCAGTCAATTGGCAGGACCAGAAGCAGGAATACCATACCCAAACTGTTCAGCCCATATGATAGAACTTTTCCTAACATTAAAGAACAACGAAACAGGTTTTCTTGAAAAACAGACATGATTTCCCCTTTCACTGTTGAGTATTTGGGGAATTTCATGATGTTTATGACCCTTTAGGTATACTTATCCACGCATTACACAAAGAGCCATTAGCATCTGTAATTTGAGATAAGAATGTTACCAATTCCCCTACCAGCTGTTATCGCTCTCATAGCTACTTGTTTTCTAGTAGAAATATTCCATTTTCTAGAAGAAAATATTCTTATATGCTTTTCATTAATATGCAAGCATTAGTTCTTTTTCTCTTTTTTAAATTGCTTGTCAAGTTTATTTACTTTAGAAGTTGTCTAGTGAGGACTCATTTTAAAGTGTCAAATCCTTCTGTTCTATATAATCTTCCTTGAATTCTTTAGTATTCAACTTGATTTTGAATGGAACTTTGTGAAGTAGCACTTTTGTACCCCAAAACTCTTTTCTTGTTGTGCCGTCAATTTTTTTATTTGACATTTTAAACAACCATTTTTCCCAACGTCTTTAAACAACTATTTTTTGAAGCCATTATGGTCAAAAAAGTGCAATTTGAGGGCAAGTTCTCTCATAATGAGAATTTTCTTGAAACACACTTCAGAGATATTTTCTAGTTATCCACAAGTACAGATCATAAGATCAGCTTGCCTTGCAGACTCTGTGCCAGTTGATAATGGAGGGAGAGGAAAGAAAATCACAGCATAATTGCCATATCCCAGGCTGAGTCTGCAGATTGGTAGTTACAGAAGAGATTACCTCTACAAGTGGTTTGGGATTCAAAGAGCAACAATGAGCATGGAGTTCACACAACTCATTTGGTCAAAATAAATAACTGACCTTACTCCAAATTCCAGCTAATTATTCCCTCACAGCATTGATGACACCAAGGTACAGTACTACAAATCAAATACTAGATATAGGCAGGTACAACAGGGAAGGGGCAGACTTTTAAACAGGGCATAAAATTAGATAAAAGAAGTATTCAGGTAAAAGAAGTATGAGGGTAACAGCTCATTAGAAGAGGTTCATTCCACAGCTACTTTATCCAGCATAACTCAGGATGATTACCACTCCTGAAACGCCAATGGTCATCCTCTACACTTGAGGGACTTTCCAGCTCTATCCTTTAATGTCTATCTCTGTAACTACCACTAGATCTCTCCTAAAGATTTAGCTCTGAAAAGTCATTCATTTTAGATACAGATTTTAATATCTTTTTTCTTTAGCACAAAAGTGAACTTTAATAACTTCCCCACATGCTTCTAAACCTTTGTATTCCCTCTCTCCTTCTCAACATGAAGCATGCTTTTAATAAAATCTTACAAACAATTCAGTTCCCCTATTGCCGTCTATTAAGCTCTTCACAAACATATACGTTTCTAGAATCACGTAGTTAAAACAAATATGATTGTTGTCTTTCTTTGCATAACTATCCAAAAACATTATGACTTACCTTTAAGGAAAAAACCACCTGAGTGTCCTGACCAGAACCATCTCCTTCCCCCCATGTACAGTTATAACATTGTATTTTGCTGTTCTGAAAGTGTGCATCCCTTCCCCATTTGTACCTAAAAAGATCAATCATTGAGCTTGTAATTACTCCCAATCTCATTCTTCTGGTTTCTACTCACCCATCCTTTTGCAGTTAGCTTCTCTCACCCCTGGTTTTCACTCCCTTTCATTGTCTATGTCTGTGACAGTGATACACAGATTTTTTTTTCTCCCCTTCATAGCTTTATCAAATTTCAGACAAGCACTGTTCAAATCAAAGCACTCTTAATTCAGTGCCCCAGTAAATATTTTCCCTTCCTAACATTGTGATATTTAGAGACAAAATAAGACATTACTGAAATTGCTTGATATTTGCATAATATCAATTCACTGAGACAGATTTAATGGATATAATGGAATCCAGATATAATGGATGCATTATATTCTCTACAGAGACATCTCAAGAACTAACTAAGCTCACATATCTGTAAACATAGCAAGTCACACCTGTCTACCTACATCATGTCCTGGAGAATTGCCATAGTAATTTCAGTGTTAAGCTCAATACAAAAACAAGCTGTGCCCTGCTTTTTCTCTAGGCCTAAGTTTCTATTCAATACATCTGCAAAGGAAAGGATCAACCATGGTATTTTGCAGTTGCATCTCAAAGATACTTTCACATGATGGAGTTACTACAGGTAGTTAAGTCAGAAGTCAAGAGATATTTTCCAAGGATTATGTCATCTTTAAAAACTTCAGTGCTTTTTAGGAAAAGTTAAATTACCTTTAAAGTCAGGGAAAACTAAGTAATTATGAAACATATTTTGCCATTAATGTAATTGCTTTCAGCCATATTTTCCAGACATTTTGTATTTGACAGAAAGAAAGACCCATGTCAATTTCTTTTATGTATGTGGTGAACTTGATGAACTCAGTCACTTAAATGACAGCCTTGATCTGATTGTATAAGACGAGAAGTGAATCACAAGTTTTTATCTGTAATGAAAAAAAGATAAGACATTGACATTAATCATCATCATGGTAAATAGTGTCGCCATTGCTTATTGCTGTTAGATTGTGCTCCAGTTATAGAGATGCATGCTGAGACATTGTTCACGGCAAACATCATCAAATGGGGACATTTTTTGACATTTTTCAATTGTTTCATTGTGTATGGCAGCCACATCTCTCAGAACACCATATGGCAGTAGTATACCTCAGAACCCCATGGCATATGATGAGATCCAGACAGATTGTATACAAAATGTCTAGAGATTTTCATCATCCTCCAACCACCCACAAGCCATTTACTGCCTGGTTTCATCTCTCAGGATCAGCAGTGAAGTAGCACAATAGGTAGTCTCGAGACCTCACATCCCACAGAGAATCTAGCTAGCTATTGTATGCATACCTCTTAAAGTCTTTATCGAAAAGAGGCCAACTCCTGCAATACAACATGTTTCTTCCTTCATTCCTTGCCAGATGGTCTTCAGCCCCTCAGCTGCTCCCTTATTTGGCCTCTGTCTCCCAGAGTTCATCTCACACATGAGCTAACCAGGGACAGAGTTTTATAAGAGTCATCTATCAACGTACCCAACTGGCACAGTAAAACTGATTCTAGGTAGGACCTTATTTTTAGGTCTCCCATCAGGTTTCATCTGCAGCAGCCAATACCACTTCATGCCTGTTAATTACAAAACGCTTCTCCCCAGTTGTTCTGTAGTTAAATGAGCTGGCACCCATGAAAGGTGTCTTTAAAAATTCAGGGCCCATTTTTCTTGCCAGTTCCTGACTTAGAATTTTTTACATTTCCTCCTTTGCTGTTGAGCCTTTTGTTACCCTGCACAACAGTCTACTTTTAAAATTAACTTCTTAAATGAAGGGAAAATTTGTTACCATTCTCTTCTATGCTTGTTTCATTTTCTCCACCTGCTGATTTAGAAGTATTCAGACATCTCCCCAGTTTTGCTTGCTACCCTGCTCTAAGTGCTAGAAAATGTATGTTTCTCCTGCCCTTTGCCCTTCTGCCAGAAGCTTTTAGCACTTTCCCAACATGGAACACACTTATCTTACAACTGGCTTTATGTCTTCTGCATTCAGCACAGTTCCTGCCTGGACATTCTCCTTATCAACTTGCCACATTTTCTTCCATGGTATGTTGGTGACCACATTCCTTTTCACAGCCATTTCCTGCTCCCAGCTTTCAAACAGCACTTCTCTTTCTGCTTCTTCTCTTCACAAAGATTCTATTCATAACTGTCACCTTTTCCTGACCTCTCAGCATATCAAAAAAGCCAAGGCCTTTGGAAGAAGTCGAACAAAACCATGTTCAGCAACTTACCACTCATTTGATCATTGCATTCAACACAACTGGCTTAGCTCCATCTTCAGATCATAGTCTGGCAGCTCTTATTTCACTGTTTCTTACAGAACCTGCCTTCTTCCTCTTACAGATTGCATTGGTTAGATGGGGCAGCTGAACAGGACTGATGGAGCTTCTGGATCTTATGAGGCAGACAACCCTGTCACAGACAGGTAGACCGTAGTTTGATTAGGATGAGAATTATCAAGGAATATGCACATTTTTGTTGTTTGCATCTAAGAAATCAAATTTGTATAAATTACAATCCCTTAAAATTCTGTCCCTGTTTTTTTCTAAAACTTTACTCATCTTTGAGTACAATGAAGCCTTCTGTTGGGATATGCGAAAAAAATGTTTTGGTTTTGGCTCTTGATCAGAAGCAGAACTTATTTTTTCCCCAAGCTTTAAATGCTCTACAGCATATTTTTTACTTTCTGATGGCCTATTGGTGCTCTCGCAGTAAAAATCCAGATAACTTATTCATGTTATGAGAGCATCTTGCAGAGTCTAGTCAGAAGATACCATTTTTCTGAAGCTGATGCATAAAACAAATAGAACGTCCTATTCATTCTGTATGGAGAAGACAAAGTCTTCTTTTAAATCTTTACAAATGCAGTAGAGTTTCTTTATATGTTTCTGTGATCCCTGATATATGCACTAGTGGTCACATCCTCAGTTATCTCAGTTACATGTTTCTATTAGCTCCATGCCTGGTCAGGCAAGTGGACACAGTATACACCATCTGAAGAACTGGTCCTTTCTTTAAAAAAAATTTTCTGTACTCACACTCAGAGTATTTAATTGTATTTTCAATGATAGGACAGAAACAAAAATTACACTGTGCTATTCACATGTGGACAGAACACTGAGATTGGCCAGCTCAATATACTACCCACCTACAGTCTGTCAGCTGCTTTTGTTCCAAAATACATTGCACAGCCACCATCTGTCAATCACAAACTACATTGCCAAAGAGAAATTTATTAATTTAGAAATTCTGAAAACCACAATTGTTCATGGAAATGCTAGCAACAGTTATTAGACATGTTGATCAGCATTATAAACAAATGTCAATTGGGTTTTTACTTACTTGCTTTTAAAAAAAGTATCTGCTCTGCAACACATTTTAATCAGAAGTGAGGAATTCATTGATAATTTGGCATAGGAACCAGCTGCGCTTTAGTCAATTAATTCAGTAATTTGGATGTTTTATTTATTGCCTTACCAAAAAGCCCAGCATTTCAATAAATAATCTTTCTTTTCCATTTGATAATTAAAGCAGCTTAAAATAGAGACAGTTTCAGGACCAAAGCTGTACATTTTAGCTGCTGGAGCCCATGTAAAAGGACAAGAACAGTGTACTACCTATGGGTAACCAAAGGGAACACGGAGCAATGAAGAGAAGCTAATACAACTCCTAAATATAGGTGCAATTAAGAAGATAGACTTTTTAGTCTAACTTAGATTTCAGAAAGACTCCAATCTCTGGTTAAAAGTGAGAGTAACTGCACACACAGAGACTCTTCAAAGAGAGTGAATACAAATATAAGAATAATGCCTCCAACCTCTTTGTTAACAAAAGCCAGAAAGCATCACCAGACTGGGTTTATCACCCTTTCTTTCTGAGGTGCAGGAGAGGAGGAAAGTGGAAGATGTGATGTGCCTCTCCTAATTCTTAATACTGGAAAGGGCACTATTAGTTTCATACCTACAGGAGTATCTAGTCATCAACTCTTCAATTATCATCTTCTCATAATTGGATTGCTGCTACTTTCTTCTCTGCTTAAAATAAGGCAATGAAATGGAATTTAATCAAGTATCTTCTAGACAGAGCTTTCTTAGCTTGAGAACTCTCATTTGCCTGGTAAAAAGAGTTAACACTGATCTCTGCAATTTACTCCATAAGACCCATGTATATACAAAACATCAATATTTAATCACATCTCAGAATAGCTTACAACACAGCATTCTTAATTTTTCAAGATATTAGTTTTAATTGTTTATAGTGGACTAACACAATGCTCAGGTTCGCAGAACAAGCAGTGTTACGTGACTCATTTCTTTGTCCGTGGACATCACTCCTGCTTTTCCAGAAATTCCCCCATACCACAGGGGCTTTACCCACTTGGCCTGCTTAGTCACAGTACATATTTCACAGATATGGATAACCTGGGGGATAGTGTCCGTGCTGAAGCCCACCCCTTGATCACAAGCCCACCTGTATGTTGCATTCTTTCCTGATGACTGGAGGCATCACTGGCCCACTGAGCCAGAAATAGCTCACCCTTGTGCTGCCAGTCCAGATGCACCTGAGACGCTCTAACCCTGGCAGCTCGATCCACCTGTCCGTCATTGCAACGCTCTTCAGTAACCCAGCTCTTGGGTATGTGTGCAGCTACCTGATGGCGGCAGTCCCTCTGCTGGAGAGAGCAAGGCAGGAGGGTGCACTTCCCCTTTGGCACCCCGGTTCATCCTGCCAAAACCACACCCCAGCAATGGTGTGGGTGGTATAGAACAAACAACTTGGTCACACCACACAGTGCCAAACTCCCACCCCCTTTCCTGTAACCAGGATACTTTTCTTGCTACTTAAACTTTTAATAATTTTGATCACAGAATTACAGAACGTTTGAAGCTGGAATGGATCTCTGGAGGTCATCCTGTCCAAATAATCCTTGATAAACTTTTAGGAGCAGTGATATTTTGGCAATATATTCTACAAGGTAATTCTAATTCATACTTTAAAAGCATTTCCATTTACCACACTTACAAACACGTTTGGTTTTGTTACCTTTTATTTCAATATAAGGCCCATCATTCATTGATGAAAAAAGACAGAAGAACATGATGCCATGGATGACATTCACACGTGGTATAAATTCAGTTCTAACTATGCAACAAACTTGACATTTTTTCCCTAGCTTTAGTGGTCACAATATAAAAGGGATACTTCTTACACAGATCTTTGGATTTTAAAAATATAAATGTACTAATTCAATAAAGAAGTGGTCAGTGTATCATATTCAGGTTATAGATGCCACATAATATTTTAGATTACCATATGCATATTACTAAAAAGTGACATAAATCTTAGTGAATCTGGCTTTTATAGTGCGTTATAATAAAATTTTATTAATACCATAACGTATGTACTATATAACTATATAATATAATCATAGGATAACATTATATTCATACTATGTCCCAGTATATTTAGGTGTACTATACCATATCTACTCAAGATAGCATAGCACACTTATGCAACACAATTATATGCTATCTGTTGGAAAATATATCATTTATATAACCTTGTTGCTGCTAGATGTAGCTGATGGTAGGGAAACAGACTATAAAGTTTGTTGCACTGCTTACAAATTTGTGTATCCCCACCAGCTGCTGCAGCTTAGCTGAAATTTCACCCAAGACCCCGAGTACTGTTTGTGTTACATTTATTATTTTTCATACCAGCAAAAGTTGTGACAATACATCAGAACTATTGATTCACATTATTTATACGACATTTTATTTTTCCTTTTTTGGTAGCACAGCCTTTTTTAGATCAATAAAAGCTGAAGATAAATGATGATAAATTCACAGCTTTTAAATTCATTTTAAATCTAGCTTTATTATCACATATATTTATTGTGTTAGACCAGCAGAGCATAGGGCACAGAGGCCTCTTTCATGTCCAGTAGCATGGCTATACTTTTTTTGCAGTACAAACCACACCAATATCAGATTCCTTAACAATAAACCAGAGGCCCTGTAATATCTGGCAAATCAATGCTAAATCTAAAAATTAAAAGTATTCTTTCTTTTAGTAGAAAAAACAATTAACTCACGTTTTTCTGGTTTTCTGCCAAAAAATGGGGCTGTCAATCTCTCACAGAGAGCTATACAAAGCTTAATCAATGTGTTCAATATTTGGTTAGTTCTAGTCCTTTCATATATTAGCACAGCCTCACTAATTTTTCCAAACACTGGAATTTAGACTTGATACTTGAGTCTTGAAATGATATGGAAAAAATACATTAGAGCCACCCATTTATAACCTAATATTTTTATGTTTAATCCTTTTTACTCTCAGCACAAGTAGCCTCAGCTTTCATGAAAAGAACTGGTTAGAGGAATAGATTATAATGTCTGCCTAAATATGCACTGATATTAACCTCTGCCCTGTCAATAAGACAGTATGGAGGCAGATTAGTTCTTCCATTTAATTATCTTTTTATTCCACAGAAGTTTTTTTTCTTTTTTTTTCTGCTTTTGCACCTCATTAGTCATGATCAAAGTGTATTCCTTTTAATAGTGCCTTAATGTGATGCTTTGATCACATTTTCTGACTAATTTGAAAGTCTGTTAACTGAATTACAACACAGCCTGGTGCATTTGAAGTTTTTGGAACCATTTTCCTGAGGCCATTTTGCTCTGACAAATTTTAGGTATTTAATTGAGATTTCCAGGAGCATAGTCGCTCTGGACTTCTTATATAATTGACAGAATATGACATCTTCAGTGAAAAGTGGATCAAGTATCTCCTGAAGATGATTTGACCCTTCCATGGGGCAAATCTTTCTCAAGTGTTTTCCACTGACTAGAAAAAGAGCCTCTGTCAATGAAGATCTGAATTTAAAGAAGATATTTAAGTTCCTAGAAATAACTAGAAAAACTGTGGTCTGTGTTTTATGAATTTGCCTACGATCCTTATCCCTCTATTAGTCACAAAGGGCTATTTTAATGATTCTCACATATGTATATAAATTGACAGAGAAATACCCATGAACTATAAGAGCATGTGTCTATGGGCTCTTATAGACATTAAGAAGAAAGCCTAGGTAATTTTGTTATATACTTTGCTCTTCTGCACACAATATATCCTACCCATTTCAGCTATTTATATGCTTGCTTTCTTGGAGGCCACCTTAAAGCCATCTTAAACCTTGCTGGCAGAAATCTTTCATCCAAAGGAATGGATGTACTTTGAAATTCATCCTCAAAAATATACCCAAAGCAACATTACTCCATGTAAGTAATTCCACTGCCAAATTGTTTCTGCCTCTGAAAATTGTTTGGTGAGGGATTGGTCACAGTCAATGGGAACAGAAGCAGCAAGGCCACAAGACTGAGTATCATGTGTTCAGAAATCACTAACTGCTTCAGTCAGTGGAATAAAAGATTTTTTGGTAGGTAATAAGGAATCTCTGCAAGAAGAACTGTGTCAAAACCCTCATTAGTTAGTGGCTGGCTTATATAGCCCCTCTGTGAGAGCTCAGTGGAAAACAGTTCCTAATAAATTTTACACAATTCTTCACTATCCTGGAGCCATATTTTGAGATATGACACTGATCTCATTGCTATCAATAGTCAAGATACTGGCTATCAGGTGAATTAGGTTACAGTAGTCATTCAATTACAAAACAATAAAGGCAAAAATCTTTGTACTGTATCAGATTAACTTCTGTGCTATAAAATGACATCATTTCAAGTTAAATCCTCTGACACTGCTGCATGCAAAGCTGTGCCATACCCTTCAGGAGACACAATCCCATCCTGTGATGCAGGTAGAATATAGGCAGCAGAGGATGCTTCCTTTGAATCAAAGTTCTCTCGTACCTAAACACCAGTTTCTTGAACATTTCCCGCTTATCTCATCTTAGAGGTCTTTGCAGATGAACATGACTCAAAGTAGGGTTACCAGAAGAGAAGCTGTAAGAGCAGAGAAGCTGTAAGAGCAGAGGTGTAGGAGAAATAAATTAACGGTGGCACTGTGTGTCTTCTGACTCAATGTGATCACTCAAACTAGTAAATAATCAAAATAAAAACTAGCTAAAATATGAAGGTCAAGCATGAAGTTTGCCAGTGGTTTTCCAGGGTTTGTCTTTACTGGTGTTTCAGCAAGCTTTTTCCTCTAACTCTTGGAACACTGTCCCTGACCTGCAGTTTTGTACAGCGCAGCGAGACTTCATTCTCCCCTCAGGACAGTCTGTATTTCTTTCCTATTCTGTGAACACAAATTTGTTCTTAATTTGTGTAGCTGCCCAGGCACTCATAATTAGTACTTTTATTTTCTGCCAGTTGTTGTCACGTCTAATCACTGTGAAAGGTACAGAAAACTTTTTTGAAAAAATCACTGAGTTTTCAAAAATGCATCTTGACAATTTTATTTGGCTTTATAATTTACTGTGTTGATTTGCCTACCTGTGGCAATGAATTCTTATTACCATACAAACCCCAGCTGCCTCTTACTCAGCCGATATAAACTCCATATAAAAAACCCATCAAATCTTTATTACTTTACAACGTCAAAGGGTATTTTCTAGAGTATTAGGACTTGGTCTAACTCTGTTGGTGGAAATAAAAAACTGCTTTGGTGAAGTCTTCTATTCCAAACACTGAGTCTTGCTCCTGACTATAGACTTGTTAAGTCTTATTAGCTCTTCAAAATCCAGCTGTACTTTTCTAACCAGTTAGAGATAATATTAATTCAATTCCAAAGTGCCTTAGATTTTTTTTTAGTTAGTGTGTTTTTAATCCTTATCAGGAAGAACTGAGAACTAACTTGTGTTATGGTTTCAAGCACCAAAGGAAAAATAGTCAGTTTAGGGATTATTTCACTAGTTGATTTGATTATATTGGATCAGGAAAGATAGAATCTCAAAAAAGAAATTTTTTTAAATCAATTCTCTTTCTGCTGACCTAGCCAGGATGTAGAGGCAGATGTGTTCCCCTTTCTTGGCACACCACCTTTGGCAGGCTGTGACATCGTACTATGAGAAGGCAGGAGTCAGAGCAAGGGCAAACTGTCAGAAAGCAGAGAAGGTGAAGGATTTTTACAGTAGAGAAACAAGAGGACTGCTGCAACAGCTTATGTCATGCTGGGTGCAGCGTGGGCTGGCTGGAATAGAGTTCAAAGCAGGAGGCAGAGAAGCTGACAGCTGCAGGAATCTTGCAGAAGGAGGAATTGAGACATGCTTAAAACATGCTGTAGCTGGATGCTGGCAGATTCCCTTTTTATGGAAAGAAATTGAGGTAAGATAGAGAAAGCCTTAAAGCTTGTGGGACACAGGGCTTGGAGCTAGCCCAGGCTGTTAAAGAAATAAGAAAAATAATGCTTTGGGCAGGGAGTTAACCCAGATCAAGAAATGAAATTGCTCTCATACAAATCTTTGTATTCAGATGTGCTGCAGTTCAACATTGTCTTCAGGAAGTTGTGCCACATGAACATGTGTGTGTGTCTAAGTGTGTGCGTATCAGTGTTTGAGAAGAGTATGTGTACATGTGCCACCAAAAAGACAAAGCAGCTAATCCTAAAAACCAGATCTTTAAAAGGAGTGGACCGGCCCTTCTTCCAAAATGTTTTTATCCTGTACTGAAATTCCCTGAGACAGGGATTTCACTCCAAATTGTCATGGAGTCTCTGCACCAACTGCACACACTGCTTTGTATCCAAGTGATCTTCCACCAGCAACCAGCAACTGAAGCAATCCAGCACCTTCCTAATCTATTGAATAACTCAAATAGTTTGGCTGTGCCAAGGGGAAGCTCTTGTCTAGTTCCAGTCATTCTCCCAGGCTTGAATCTTCACCAGAATGAACAACAGGCTACTTGTACAAAATTGTCCCAAAATATTCATTTATTTCTTGAAAATAAACTTAGAATATATGAATCGTGCTCATTTCCCAGTAATAACTTTTCTTTTGTTTTGACTTTGCTTACACATATCTAAGGGAAAGAATAACATAAAATGATGTAATCATCACACAAATCTATGTTTAATTCTGGATATTTTTGATCAAAATATGCACTGCATCTCCATGGATTTAAAATATAAAGAATCGACAACTTGACATCCTAGTTCAGATCCATCAATTGTTAAATTCTTCAGCTACACAGACAGAATTGGCATAACCTTTTGAAAAAAAATGCTCTAAAGAGTTGAGAGGAGATAGAACAGGGATTTTATTTTACAAATAAATAACTATGAAAGTCAGTAAAATACTAAATCAAAACAGCGGGAGAAATGACTGTATTTCATTAAGAAACTGAAACCAAGGTGAAGTAATCTGAAAACTTAGATAATGAAATGACATAAATATCTGACAAAATTCAGAGGGCTCAGGTGTGCTTTGTACTGAACTTGCTGTTCCTAATACAGGAGATATCAGCATTTATGAATATATTCCGTTTCACCAGCTTATGATCAGGTAAACAAACAAAAATAGCTCATTGATTTACAGACACGTCAAGATTTTTAAAATGTGAAATCTGAGTAGCAGGGTGATAGAACAGTTTCTGCAGTAGCTACCACATTAAGCATTTTTTCCCTGCTAGTTTAATTATCTTTCTAAAGAAACAAATGGCATGTTTTGCAGGAGCACCTACTCTAATAAAATCTGACAAGAGTTAAGATCATACTTTCCTTAGTCCTTGGAAATTATGTGAAGAATAATAGGTTTATCTGTGTTTAATTGCTAAAGGGGAAGCCACAATGTATCTGGATAGGAGGCTAAAATGTTTGTCCCAGAGCATACTTGTCTGTAAGGCACTCCTCAGGTCATCACACCCCATGCACATACATCATGTCAACAGGCATTTCATCGCATGCACACATGGGGGTAGATCATGCAAGAGGGAGCTTTCCTGGGTTGCCAACAAATAACAATAGAACTGCAATGGCTGGAAGAGCGTTTTTCCCACCATCCCGTGGGGACACGTGGAGCTAGGGGGAGGTACAGTGCTGCCTGCAGCTTAGCAGTAAATCATCCCTTGAAACAGAGACAAAAGTAGAAAAGGTTCCCTTAGCAGAGAAAGCTGGGGAGTTTTGGGATGGGACCATTCAAAGGCCTCTTCTGCCCTGAGCTGTAAGAAGAAGGACCAGAAATGTCTAATTTTGTCACATGTATCAGACAACGCATATATGCTGGGAATCTGCCATACAGCAGAGTGAGTGAACTGTTTGTCACACCTTCTCCTAGGATTCTGTTGACCTAGACAAAGTTTTATATTAATGGGAATTGGCACTTTCATTATAGAATAGAATAGAAAAGAATAATAGATACTGGTTCTTTCTGTCTGAGATGTTTACTTTATCAAGCTAAAATTTGCAATCAATCGTCACTATAACAAAGTCATAACTTTATCTGTTTGTCTGTCATAATTTTATCAGCTCAACAGCCAGCTGACCCATTTAGCATCACTGACATAAGCCAAAAAGGAAAACTTCTTTGAGAGCTCAAACTAGAAATAGCTCACACACTACAAAACCCACAGTCCCAACTGAGGTGTTTATTTATTCTGCACTTTGGGTCCCTCTTACTGGAAAACTGTCAACCTTGGGTATGAGAAAACCACTGTACAGTAGTGAGAACCTCAGCAGACACATATGACCATGCAGCTGAATTAAATTATTCAGTGGTGTGTGGTTGATGTGTAGCAACTAGACCATTATTTAGTCTCTTGCATAATATTTCATAATTATAAAAAAAATTAAGAGGTAAAAAAACTATACTGACATGTTTTTCTTTAATAAGATTAATGAAAGTAATGAAAGCTACTGTAATATTATTTTCTTATTTTGATTACAGTAAAGTATTTACTAACTATTTTTTTCATTTTTTACTGTTTCTTTTATATCCTACACATGCTGGTTTTTGACTATCAGTCCTACAAATAGAATGAAAACGTTGGGATGTTGAAGAAATTTCTTACATTTCTAACATTACTTCTTACATTTTCATTTATGATGTCTCAAAGTACATGGTAATTTCCCTGTGTAACTGTTTCTCTCTGTAGCTGGGACTGCATAAAGAGAATGTAAGTGGTAAGGCATGAAATTTAATTATCTATTATACGTTCTATGAGGTTTCTGGGATCTCAGACCTGCACTGAACTACACACATGCTCTAGCTGTTCCCTTAGGAACAGGGTGTACTCAAGATCCCAGGTACCAGTTTTCTTCATGTTTTCTATCAGGACATCATTGGTTCATACTTAGACAAATTTTAAATTTTTTTAATACTCTCATGTCTGTGGCTAACACAGCATTTTAACTGTTCATTGAGAAATTCTCTGGAGACACAGCCATACCTACAGTCTCTTGATTCTTACACTTCCACTAATTCCCACAGCACTTAAATGACTGATCACAAGAATTTGCTTCAGCATGGAAATTTTGGTAAAAAATAAAGATAATGCCTGCACCCAACTCTGCTATGATTGCCTTGCACTCCTCCCATTTTTGCTTGAAAGCATCATTTGTCATACATTCTTAAAGTATTACTAACTCTAAAAACTATGTATTTTTTCCCCAGTCCTTAGGCCCTGACTTTTATCCTCCTAACAAAAGGATAGGGAGATGTGGGACTATGCATAATCAAATTTCTTTTCTGTCTGTGGTAATACAAGTGCAAGTATCAGAAGAAAGCTGTAATAAACAAACTAGGTACTTATTCAGAACCAAATATTGGACAAGAAGGAGGGGAGAAATATCCAGCATATCCAGCTGGAAGCAGGGAATACTGATTTCAATGAATACTCTAGTAAATATCTTCCATTCCAGTTTTTCCTACTTGCTCGCTTAGGTGAATTTCCATGCAGCTGAACACGAACACTGTAAATCAGGTTTGCATTCAAAACTTCCCCCATGCTTTGGAAAGATCTTAATAAAAATCATGGACATAAGCACATGGAAATTCCTTAGACAATACAAAGGAGCTATAGGAGGGATTAGGGAGAGGTGGGATTAGACACTGTTCTGAGAAGAAAATCTCCAAAAGACAGCAATTTAAGGATCTAAATCAACCGAAGTATAGTGACACTTTAAATCCCACAACTGCTGGAAGAGGGCATGTCTAATTTAATATTTTTCTATCTCTAGGTATCTAGTTTATAACTTGCACTCTGTCAGACATTCAAAAACCAGCTGCTGCTAAAACTGGGTTTTCAGCAGTTAGGATTTGTCTGTTCCTGAGGGATTGTGTCTGTTTTGTTTTTTCCTTTCTTTTAAAGCATTAATAAATGCTTTGTTTTAAAGTATGGATGAATTATTTATTTATAATGCCAATTAAGAGGTTTGCAAGAACTGAAATTAATGAAAGACATTTTGCTTTCTCAGACTGAAAGATAAAACCAAGAGAAATTTTGGACATTTGCAAGAAGTAGAAGTTTTTAAGTTATTTTATTGTAGAACAGTTGATCTTGGAGTGAAATCTGGACACTGAACAGGACATTGAAACTCTCTTAATTTAATCAGTAAGAAGCCTCAAGCCTCAGTCTTTCATCATTTTCAGCAGAGTACTTCCTAAGCCTTGGTCATTAAAATTGAAATGAAGTGATGCCAAAACCATGCCATATTTCCATAAAGCAGAAAACAGACAATATTTGTAAACATCTTATGTCTATATTCAAATACCTATTAATTATGCTGCAATTTAATTAGGTACATCCATTAAAGTTGCTAATAAATGGGGAAATCATGCAGTTTACATTATAAAAGTATGAAATAAGACAACCATTAATTCAGATTTAAATTAATATATACCTGTTAAGAAATTAGCTCTATAGATCTCTTTTAATACACTAATAAATTGTTGCAGCATGAGAAAATGCAAGGACCATCTCTGAATCATAAGTCATTTACTGATTTGTGTTATGACAGACCTTCAAAGGTATTTGCTGATGATCTGTGGATATCTATCACCTGTTAGAAGATACAATAGGAAGATTTGATACTTTGCCTTAATCCAATCCTAAAGTCCTCAAAAAACCCACTGATCTGCCATCTAATCCTCAAATGCCTTTTATTTAATAGTTTAGTGGTTAGAGATTCTTGCTTTAAATTACACAAACTACTTATCATTCAGAAAACAGAACAGGAGGATCTATTCTTCAAGGTGAAAAATGCTGCAGCTTAATGGTACAAGAAGGTTTTCATCTGTGCTTAATGAGTCTTTTGGTTTTGTGCCTTTGGCACAATCTCAGTAGAAAGCACAGAAAAACCCTATGGTTTGAGAGTCTGAGTATTCTTCCAGGAAACAGCAGACAGGGGTTGCAACCTCATCATGCAGAGGATGGAAACATAAGTTTCCTACTTCTTTAATATGTGCTTCACGTATTAGTTTACTGTATAAACCTACATTTAAAAAAACCTCTCATTCCTGGCTTTTCCAGAGATAGCAGGCTATCACACTTGCAGGTTACAGCATGTGGACCTTGACTGAATTGATACGTTTCTCTGCTGAATATACTACGCAGAAGGTGGAATTTTAGAGAGATTTTGGCTAACTCTACACAAGTACCTCCTAAGCAAGTTGAATTTGTTGTTTTTTATCCTGTATGCTTAAAAGAAATCCCATTTTCTTTGACTTTCTGAGTCTGTCTCTCAGCCACACAGGTATGCAATGGGTATCTATGAGTAGCCCTCTGCATTCACTCTTGGTTTTGTCGTAAGTTAAACCTCTCATTTTAAAACCTAAATATTTCTGCCATAAGACTTATGTTATAATGCAAATATAGGATCTTTAGTTAGTTACTTTGTTTTTAACAAAAAGGTGTGAAATTGATTAAATACTTGTAAACCATCAAATACCATAAATTAAGGCTATTTGGATCACAAAAATAACTCCTCTTTATCTGTCATTAAAACTAGTGATATGTTTCTCAAGCATTTCAATGGAAATTTGAACTAAGCCAACACAGGAAAAAATTAAATTTCAGCAAGCTGTTTGTCTCACTAGTGTTTTTGATGAGAAAACCATCAAAACTATTTCTAAAATTGAACATAATGAATATAATCCCAAAATGTTCACATTCAAAGATTTTGCTTAATTTTGACCCTAGCATTGTATTAACTGCTTTCACCTTTTTTTCTGTTATTTTCTGTCTTTCACATTTATTTAGGCAACAGTCAATATTCACATCAGCTTGGACTCAGACAGTATACGCAAGAGGATTTTGCCACTTGCATCCCTGAGCTTTATGTCTGGCTAACCATGTAACTCTTAGAACAGTACCAGGAAAACTTTGTTCTATCTAAAATCCCAAAATTCTAAGAAAGAGGCACTCTGGCTCTGGTACTGCCCACATGGAGAACTGTCTTGGTGTCAGTTGGGTGTCAAGGAGTGTGCAAACTCTGAGCAATTCCTTTGTCTGACGGGTTTCTTTCTGAGATGTTACCAAACACATCAGCAAAATCGCAGCCAAAAAATTATTTTCTAAATCTAAAAAAAGAGCAATGTAAATACACTGTTTCTTAGCTTGGGTTGTCCTGTTTGTAAAATGGGAAACCTAAAGATCTATCAAAGAATAGATCTCATTCAACAAGCCCTTTTAAAAAATAGAGTAAAGGCTTGTCATTATCTGTCCCATAAAAACATCCTGGTGAACTCACTGAAACTGCTTTGTCAAGGATATATCAGATACATTCAGGTTACCATCAGAATAATTCCAACTTTGTGCACAGAAATGATAGAAGCACATATAATCACGTACAGTTTCTAACTCGTTGTCAAACTTTGGAGATGGAGAAGTCAAAACAGATTTTCCAGTCCTGGTTATGAGTCCAAACATCCTGAATACAGATAGCAATGATGATTTTATTATCTAATTATAAAAGCAGAAAAAGAGGATCACATCAATATCCGTAACATAAGAAGCAGCACTCTCATCATAAAAAACAATTCTACCATTTCTTATTTTTTTTAATTCTAGGATATCCTCTAGCTTCAATCTACATGCCTTCATAGCCAAACATTTAGGGCCATAAATCCAATTTACTACTGTTTGCATCATATACTAATTATATTTCTGAATATTACCCCCAGGAAAGATTTGCACAAACTGACTCCTTTTTAGCAAAGAGGAAAACCAAGCCAAAACCATTTGACAGAAAACTACTTTCTTCCTTCAAGACACCACTGGATAACACAGGAGGGTCCTATGGACTGTTATACAGGGATCACTAAAAATACTCGTAGAAGTTTTTACCAATTTTAAACTCTAAGAAGCTATACCAATATGAAAAGAAAGGGGAAAAGAAGAAGAAAGAAGCCTACCTTTAAATTCCGTAATTGCCTTTCTTCCATTGAAAGACATTTGTAATCATGATTTACTGCTAAACTTGGATTTGGGATGTTGTTTGCCTTGTAGATCACCTGGGGGAATAAATGGAAGGTACAAAGACATAGTAAGGGACAAAAGGCATGCATGTGCTTTTGTTACTCAGTGGTAGTTCACTGCTGTAGTACGTTAGGTAGACAGGATGTTGGGATTAGATATTCAATAGCTGTAGGCAGTTTCGGCTGGGATTTTCACACACACTGTATGTCAGATCTGTTATTGTAATTTTGAAAATACCACAGGCAGATGATCTATACCTTCAAGGATTTAAAAAAAAATTTGAAAATGCAGCATTTTATGACAACTATAAGGGTGGACTACCAAGTATATTTCTTGCTTAATGAAATTGGCACAACTCTCCTAGCCAAAGATAAATTGCTCATTTATTTTGAAATCCTTAATAATTTTAGTTAATAGAATTCTGGAATTGCCTCTGTAAAAGCTTATCTTCTTGTACACTATTGGCCTCCACTTTGATACACTAGCAGCTTATATTTAAAAGAATAAAGGTTTGGAGGGTTAGTGCTCATAAAGGCTGCAGCAGAAGGGAATAAAAGCTTCAACAATTATTTTTAAAAGCAAGTAAAAGTAAGTTCTCAAAAGCTTTGGCTATTGATTTAATAAAAGCACATGTTATTCTGAAATATTAATGTTCATTGCCTTACATAGATAAAACATGACAAACAACCAGAAAACACATATAATTAGGGATCCTTTCCCACTTACAACATTTTAACTATTACTGGGGTAAAAATCAATGACAGCTTAAGATACCTCACATTACATGAGATGAAAATTAACTTTTCAAATTATACAGAAAACCTCCATAGGGAAACTCATTCTTAACCAAAATTCTGTCAAGGTCCCAGCTAACAGCATATAATTTCAAGTCTCAGCTACCCATCATCTAACTACCAGAGGTTAGTGGAGGCACAATAGCCAACACTTAGATTCTTTTCCTAGATCTTAAGGAAATACTAATTTACATTTATGGTGTTGGTATTTGGCAATACAGTGGGTCCTGGTGTTGGGTGATGTTCCCATGCTACATGGTACACCATGTTCCATGGTGCTGGGCCATGTTACAGGCCAACATCGTCCTCCAGGATCACAAAATATCTTCCAATCATAACAGTGAACCACATGTTAAAGAAACATAGAGACTGAAACTGAAAAACGTAGAACTTAACTCTCTGAGAACAAGAAGGACCTAGGTTTGAGAAGGGATAACCACCTAATGTCCTTCCTGTAAATTCCCAGTGTTAAGGGCCTTGAATGTCAGACGTTAAACAGCATCACTTTGATTCAGCAACACGCTAAGTTACCTATGGAGACGGTAAAAATGTCAGCCTTGGAAGTTTTCAATACTTGACTAGACAAGTGGTACTACATCAAGTGGAAATTTGGGCTGCAAGTTCCTTCCAGCCAACACCTCTAGGATTCTACAGGATGAACACATTTTTATGCGTATTTCATGGGATAAACTCCTGTCACTACCAAATTCAATGGCAAGTCTTTCAATGATTATTCAAGAGCAAGATTTCATTCTGAGCAAAAGTATCTTCTCTTAGAATAGATGTATATATGTATTTTTTATATATATATTTGATTTTCCTCACTGTGAGTAGAAGTCGTAGTGTACAAATGATTTATGCTGATGAAACCAAAATAAATATCTAGCAAAACATCAAGGGATAAAAATATTTTTTATTATTTAATTTTATAATTACATTTTCATACCATTTAAGTGAGTTGTCTACTTAATCTTCCATTAATTTAATGCTTATAGTGGGCAAATTAAATTCAAATACATCAGCATAAACCATTTTAGCCAACTGAAGCACAAAATCAGCTAGTGGACATAGGTATCAAGTTAGCTCTGATTTTCTATGTTGCAATATATCTTCCTTCATTAGTAAAAGGATATGACTATCCTTGTAGCTGATAAGGCATTTTAATTGATTTTTAGCATTCTCTCTTAGCATTCATTTCTGGCAGATTCACTCAGTTTTTTCATTATACAGATTGATGTGAAATTAAACCATGCTCTGAGGCGAGAGAAAGCATGAATCAATAGTATCGAAATTTCACGCAAAACTTGAAGCTAAGGCTTTTAATGGATTTAAAAATGTTTAGTAAGGTTAGTCCAGAAAATGAGTGCTAAAAGCCAATATGAATGTTAAAATCAAAAGGTTGTAAAGGTTGTGGTGAATAGGGTGCTTACAGGATATTTTAATAAATCTTTCCTAAACACGTATTTGCTTTACTTCATAAAGTAAATGTACAGATGCTTTTGCTGACTTTCTGCCATATAGCCACCAACTCACAGATTTCAAGACCAGACAGAAGACTTCTGTATGACACAGCCATCACACAGTTTTATCTTAATACCTCTGCAATTCGTTGATATCCATCCTACCTGGTAGTCACACGGCTCAGGAAACTTATTGGAAACCTATGGTACGTATCAGGGGAAAACGTTGAGCACAGGGATGGGGAACATACAGTCTACTTGAAGCTGAGGTGGCTCACAACTTCAGTTATTATGACCTGTGGCCATTTTCTTGCTATCTAATTATGGTAGGTTGAACCTGAGCTGATGGACAGATTTTTCAACCAGTAGTGCTTTTCAAAATTTCCATATTTAAAGCCTGTGAGGACACGGAAGTTCCCTTTCGGTTTTGGAGCCTCCCATGGGGGAGCGGGGGGAAGATGGGCTCCGAGGCTCCATTTCTCGTAGTGGCCTCGGGCCTCCCCTCCCCCAGTGCTGGGGCGCAGCANATTTCTGAATATTACCCCCAGGAAAGATTTGCACAAACTGACTCCTTTTTAGCAAAGAGGAAAACCAAGCCAAAACCATTTGACAGAAAACTACTTTCTTCCTTCAAGACACCACTGGATAACACAGGAGGGTCCTATGGACTGTTATACAGGGATCACTAAAAATACTCGTAGAAGTTTTTACCAATTTTAAACTCTAAGAAGCTATACCAATATGAAAAGAAAGGGGAAAAGAAGAAGAAAGAAGCCTACCTTTAAATTCCGTAATTGCCTTTCTTCCATTGAAAGACATTTGTAATCATGATTTACTGCTAAACTTGGATTTGGGATGTTGTTTGCCTTGTAGATCACCTGGGGGAATAAATGGAAGGTACAAAGACATAGTAAGGGACAAAAGGCATGCATGTGCTTTTGTTACTCAGTGGTAGTTCACTGCTGTAGTACGTTAGGTAGACAGGATGTTGGGATTAGATATTCAATAGCTGTAGGCAGTTTCGGCTGGGATTTTCACACACACTGTATGTCAGATCTGTTATTGTAATTTTGAAAATACCACAGGCAGATGATCTATACCTTCAAGGATTTAAAAAAAAATTTGAAAATGCAGCATTTTATGACAACTATAAGGGTGGACTACCAAGTATATTTCTTGCTTAATGAAATTGGCACAACTCTCCTAGCCAAAGATAAATTGCTCATTTATTTTGAAATCCTTAATAATTTTAGTTAATAGAATTCTGGAATTGCCTCTGTAAAAGCTTATCTTCTTGTACACTATTGGCCTCCACTTTGATACACTAGCAGCTTATATTTAAAAGAATAAAGGTTTGGAGGGTTAGTGCTCATAAAGGCTGCAGCAGAAGGGAATAAAAGCTTCAACAATTATTTTTAAAAGCAAGTAAAAGTAAGTTCTCAAAAGCTTTGGCTATTGATTTAATAAAAGCACATGTTATTCTGAAATATTAATGTTCATTGCCTTACATAGATAAAACATGACAAACAACCAGAAAACACATATAATTAGGGATCCTTTCCCACTTACAACATTTTAACTATTACTGGGGTAAAAATCAATGACAGCTTAAGATACCTCACATTACATGAGATGAAAATTAACTTTTCAAATTATACAGAAAACCTCCATAGGGAAACTCATTCTTAACCAAAATTCTGTCAAGGTCCCAGCTAACAGCATATAATTTCAAGTCTCAGCTACCCATCATCTAACTACCAGAGGTTAGTGGAGGCACAATAGCCAACACTTAGATTCTTTTCCTAGATCTTAAGGAAATACTAATTTACATTTATGGTGTTGGTATTTGGCAATACAGTGGGTCCTGGTGTTGGGTGATGTTCCCATGCTACATGGTACACCATGTTCCATGGTGCTGGGCCATGTTACAGGCCAACATCGTCCTCCAGGATCACAAAATATCTTCCAATCATAACAGTGAACCACATGTTAAAGAAACATAGAGACTGAAACTGAAAAACGTAGAACTTAACTCTCTGAGAACAAGAAGGACCTAGGTTTGAGAAGGGATAACCACCTAATGTCCTTCCTGTAAATTCCCAGTGTTAAGGGCCTTGAATGTCAGACGTTAAACAGCATCACTTTGATTCAGCAACACGCTAAGTTACCTATGGAGACGGTAAAAATGTCAGCCTTGGAAGTTTTCAATACTTGACTAGACAAGTGGTACTACATCAAGTGGAAATTTGGGCTGCAAGTTCCTTCCAGCCAACACCTCTAGGATTCTACAGGATGAACACATTTTTATGCGTATTTCATGGGATAAACTCCTGTCACTACCAAATTCAATGGCAAGTCTTTCAATGATTATTCAAGAGCAAGATTTCATTCTGAGCAAAAGTATCTTCTCTTAGAATAGATGTATATATGTATTTTTTATATATATATTTGATTTTCCTCACTGTGAGTAGAAGTCATAGTGTACAAATGATTTATGCTGATGAAACCAAAATAAATATCTAGCAAAACATCAAGGGATAAAAATATTTTTTATTATTTAATTTTATAATTACATTTTCATACCATTTAAGTGAGTTGTCTACTTAATCTTCCATTAATTTAATGCTTATAGTGGGCAAATTAAATTCAAATACATCAGCATAAACCATTTTAGCCAACTGAAGCACAAAATCAGCTAGTGGACATAGGTATCAAGTTAGCTCTGATTTTCTATGTTGCAATATATCTTCCTTCATTAGTAAAAGGATATGACTATCCTTGTAGCTGATAAGGCATTTTAATTGATTTTTAGCATTCTCTCTTAGCATTCATTTCTGGCAGATTCACTCAGTTTTTTCATTATACAGATTGATGTGAAATTAAACCATGCTCTGAGGCGAGAGAAAGCATGAATCAATAGTATCGAAATTTCACGCAAAACTTGAAGCTAAGGCTTTTAATGGATTTAAAAATGTTTAGTAAGGTTAGTCCAGAAAATGAGTGCTAAAAGCCAATATGAATGTTAAAATCAAAAGGTTGTAAAGGTTGTGGTGAATAGGGTGCTTACAGGATATTTTAATAAATCTTTCCTAAACACGTATTTGCTTTACTTCATAAAGTAAATGTACAGATGCTTTTGCTGACTTTCTGCCATATAGCCACCAACTCACAGATTTCAAGACCAGACAGAAGACTTCTGTATGACACAGCCATCACACAGTTTTATCTTAATACCTCTGCAATTCGTTGATATCCATCCTACCTGGTAGTCACACGGCTCAGGAAACTTATTGGAAACCTATGGTACGTATCAGGGGAAAACGTTGAGCACAGGGATGGGGAACATACAGTCTACTTGAAGCTGAGGTGGCTCACAACTTCAGTTATTATGACCTGTGGCCATTTTCTTGCTATCTAATTATGGTAGGTTGAACCTGAGCTGATGGACAGATTTTTCAACCAGTAGTGCTTTTCAAAATTTCCATATTTAAAGCCTGTGAGGACACGGAAGTTCCCTTTCGGTTTTGGAGCCTCCCATGGGGGAGCAGGGGGAAGATGGGTTCCGAGGCTCCATTTCTCGTAGTGGCCTCGGGCCTCCCCTCCCCCAGTGCTGGGGCGCAGCACCAGGTGCCTGCAGGAGAGCCCCTCAGAGCCCCGGGCAGCTGAGGAACAACCATAATTGCTGCAATAGCTGAAATCACCCGGCTGAGGCTTCTGAGAACTGGCGAACTCCCTTCCCCCGCCCCCACGTGGCCCGTGGAGACCCGGCAGGAGCTGATGAAGCTGCGAGACAATATCAAGCAGCCAGCAG
>VZTH01017516.1:113277-130278 GCA_013397815.1 Aleadryas rufinucha | reverse complement strand
CCCCGCCCCCGCTGCGGCGCGCCGCGCTCCCGCTCACTTGACCCGAGCCGAGGAAGCACTTGCTACTTTTGCCGGGATTTGGTGCTTCAATGAGAAGGAGCTCTCCAGGCGCCCGTAAATCAACTCATGCAGAAAAAGGAGAAAAGTTTTGGTAAGGCGGCGGTGCCCGGCGCTGGCGCGCAGCGGTGCGCTCCCGGGGGGAGGCGGGGGGGGTCCTCCTTCCTCTCGCATCCTCGGCGCGCTGCCGCGGCGAGCGGCTGTGCCAGCGTGTGCTCTGAGGAGACCCGAAATACCGCTTCCTAGGACGGCTCTGTAGGACCGACCGCTCTTTAAACCGATTCGTTTTGCTCGGTGCAACAAACATCGCGACGTGCTGTCCCCGACACCTCCCTCTCCCCGTCCTTGTGATGCTCGGAAAGGAAATGGCATAAAAGGCTTGAGCGTCTAACTCCGAAAAGGGATTCTTTGTTGTGGAGTATATGTTTCTTATTTATTTTTTTATTTTGCATGTGAGCTGCATCAAAATTGAACTCAGTCTTGCAAATCTCTTGTTGGCCTTTGCCAAGCACTAGCACTTTGCTGCCATGGTAACTGTAATTAAACTGATAAGAGTGGAAAAATGTCAGTATCTCTGAGCCTTGCAGCTGCATTGGAGAAAAAGGGAATCAAATTGGTTCCCAGCACCACTGCTCTAAAAAAGGAGGGGGAGAGTGGTGGTGGGGGGGGCTGGGGGAGAGAGATGAGGGGGACACGCCAGGGGTAGGAACATAGCTAAGCAGCTCCGGTCCCTGAGATCTGGGTACATCTATTTGCTGTGTTGTCCCTTAGGGGGCTACAGCCTGCAGGGATGCTCTGGGCCAGTGAACAGAGAGAAACAAGCTTTTAGGCCCAATCTAGCTTTCAAAAAGAGAAGGGGAAAGAAGAAGAGAAATCTTTTGTTTGGTGTCTCTTGGCAATCGACTAGCCATGTTGGCCAAATTCTTTTAATCTGTATCACTGCTCCCAGCTGTGGGACTGCATTCCCATTTTTATTTTTTGCCTAACCTCTTCTCTTTTCCTTTTTTTTTTCCCATCCCCTCCATCCCAACCCGTATCCTTTATGTAGAAAGAAAAAAAAATCAAAAATAATAAAGAAAAAAGCAGATTCCTCTGTAGAAGAAGGGCCAGGAGGTGAAGTTCAGTTATATACCATGGAAAATTAACTCAAAAGTATAGAGAAGAGACTATATTCAGAGTGCTGAAATCCTTACTTTTATTTTTTAAAAAACCCCTGAGTGTTATGGAGTTGCGGTTACTTTGTTGTGTTAACTACAGAAGCTGAGACTGTGCGGATGAATGGCACAGAACAAGAGAGCATAATGGAGGCAATCAACCGTTAGGCTGGTTCACAATGCAATCCAGGCAATTAAAAGCTCACCAGAGTTTAAATGAAATGGTTCCACTTATTTCTGTGCACCACACTGCACAGGCTATTATTTATGTCTCTTTTTTTAATTATGATTTCCCTTAAACTGTCAAATAACTCAGAATAGCAGGGTCTCGGAGGCAATAAGAATTTTCCACAGAACAATTTACATGCCAATCTAAAACTAGTTACGACTCCTGATGTGCTACATATGAGTTCTGAAATGTTTCTTAGCTTCTGAAACCTTAACTTTTTTTTTTTTTCCCTCAAGTCTGTGTGTGTTGCCCTGAATTACTGGAGCTCTGAATGCTTTTAGGATGAAGCTACAAAGTGGGAAAGCATCAGAAAAGTATTCTTTTTATCTTCTCCTAGACCCCTAACTCTCTTGTTGACTGTGTGTTGTCTGTCAGTTTGCTTTTAAAGACTGATGCACCCAACAATTATTTGCTCCAAACTGATTTTTAATTTTTTTTTTTCTAAGTAGAGGCAGGTTTTCCCTTTTGTGCTGTTTGTGCTACTGTCCTCGGTAGAACTGTATGCATGCCTCTGAAAAAGGGGGAAAGAGTGGCCTTTAAAAGTTTGTAAGAGATCCAGTGCATAATACCCAACTCTTCCTCCCAAGGACTGCCTGTACCACAAACAAGAGCTGAGTTCTGAGTGTCTCATGCCACGCTCAGCACCATCAGGGACTAATCCCACTTACAGATGCTTCTAAATCACTAACACAATATAGTTCATTACATCAAATCTTCATTCCCTTTGATTTTTGAGAAGGGTGATGATTTGAGTGCGATGGATTTTTGCTTCTCTGCCTTCCCTGGGAGCCTAATTTAGCTTTTTCCAGCAACCCTTCCTCTTTATCACGAAATCATAGTTACAAATCAGTTGCCAGTGTTTCATTACACAATAATAACAATAAACAGGGAGGGCAGTCAGTTGCATCAAACTTATTTGGGGAGGTCGAAAGAAATCTGAAAACCTGCAAGTCAGGTTATTAAGTTCTCCCTTCAGAAATCCTAAAGGTGGTGAATGGTGATGAAGAAGTCTTATTCCTGACACAGCTCTGCAGTTTATGTGCAGTATCCTGGGCACTGGGAGTGGAGGAAGGGAGGGAACAGAGGGAAGGATAGAGGAAGCCCTTGAAAGCATATTGGGGTGAAATAAAAAGGGTTTGTTTGACAGTGACAGACTAGGCACTGAAATTTCTCAGTTCTGAGAACAGATCTGCTCTGTGATGCAGAGCATGGGTAGGACTCTGCAGAACTGAAGGGAAAGCTGGGTTTGATTTTTCTCTTTTTTTTTTTTTTAACAGCCTGGGTGTAGCACTTAGGGAATTGTATGATGTTTTGAAAGTGCTCCATAAGCTCTGCTTTCCTGGGGGAGGGGGGGAGGAAGGCAGCCAGGCAGCAGTGCTGTGCACTGCTACCTGCTATTTCAGCAATGAGCAGTTTGGATGGGTTTGTGGGTGCTGTCAGCCTCTGAAAGGGCCTTTCCCATGTCCTAGGAAATAAATGAGTACTTAAACCGCAGCCTGTGAAAAGCTGGCTGACAGTAAGCTGCAAGGTATTCTTATTGCCAAATTAAGGGAGAGCTAAAAATACACGAGCACGTATCTGAAAAGTGCAACTGCATCAGAGATCTTATGGGAATGTTAAAGGGAAGAGAGATGGTCTGTGAGGTGATCTGCATTAAAGTGCCTCATACAATATAGGGAAAAAAGTAATAAAACGTTCTGCTGTCAAAACTGAGGGATTTAAACAGGGCGTGTGAAGAAAAGGACGTTTTCAAATTTGGAGATACGTCAAACACTTCTTGACTTTGTTTAGAGCCCTTCTACACTTCAAAAAAGGCATAACTTTTTTTAATTTTTTTACAATGAAGCGGGGATTTTTAAATAATAAAATAGGACCAGCTTCATTGCAAGTAAAGTGAGAACAGATCAGATCTATCAGAGGAGAAGAGCGTTCCTTCCCTCCAAAAGCTGCTGCAGATTGAATCCCTAATCTGAAGATGCTGCCAGTGGGGTGTCAGCACCACCTTCTCCCTCTGCCTCAGGAAAATAGACATGCAGGGCTGCAAATACTCCTTCCATGGGGTGTTTGCCCCTTTGCACTTGTCCCTGCAAGAAGGGTTTGGGCTAACCAGCGTGAATGACAGGGCTCTGCCTACTTTCCTCGTGTAGCAAATACCTCAAGAGCTGTGCAGGCTATGTGCAAGCTGCAGTTTTATTTGTAATACAATAACCTCATGTTTGCAGCATACACCTCGGGAATTATCAGGCTTGATTACTGCAATCTGCTCCGACATTCACTTGTTTGGCCGTGTTTCTGTGGCATCCTGTTCCCTTCAGACAGCTCAGGACAGTAGATCAGCCTGGATCAGAGACTGTCAGCCTCCACTCTCTAACCCGCTTCCTTATCAGGCGATGAAATTTTTACATTAAGATTTTTTTTCGTTAAAGCCTTTAACTGTGTTAGCTCCTAGTTTATTCTGGTTTCCCTCGAGCTAAAGATTAAAGTCCTAGAACAGCCCTTCATGCTTCTAAACTTTTTTTTTTTCACTGAGTTGCAAGAAGTTTATACAAATTGGGGCCGATTTTATGCATTTGTCCTCTACATGGCCAAAGAGAGGGTCTGGGGATAAGCCTGTTGTTGGCACCTAGTGGATATTTACACTCTACTGTGATAAGCAACATTACAGATTAAGGCTTTTCGACCAAGTGTTGTTATTAGAGTTTCAGCAGGACTTCCCTTTACAGTCTGGTATAGGTTCCTTACCAAAAATCTCTGGTATTTTCACGCCTTGAGTTGTTTATTTGTAGTCACGTTACTTTGCTGTTTCGTGGAGGTACCCTGGATTCAGGGGAGTCAGCTCTCAGTTGAAAATGCTGTAAAGGCTCAGCCTTTGTCTCGTGGTGCTTTCTCAAGAGGAAATGTGAGTGTTCGTTCCCAGATCTGCCACAGACTGTGGAGCCCTGTGCAGGTCGCTGGATCTCATCCTCCCTCTTTGGGAATGTGAGACAGCTCTTAGGAGTCTCTACGTGGTGAGGAGCTATGAGCATCAACTGGGGAGTGATGGGAGCGGCAGCACTGACGATTTTTAAACTGGTTGATAGAAAAATGCAGACATTACACTTCCATCATGAGCTGTAGATGTGGTGCAGCAGCACTGCTGGGGTGCTTCGGGGTGTCCACCAGCAGAACCCCCTGCCCACCCCTGAACTGCTCCTCCACCAGATAAATGTATCACTCCAAGGTGTGTGACAAGCTGCATTGCTAAGAGGGGGAGCAAGGCTGTTGTGCCCATGTGTCACAATAAGAATTAGTATTTCTAGTTCAGCTATCAGCAGTCCCATCCAGGGACTTAGGATTCAGCTTGGGAGCACTGGAAAGTCGCTTAACTGGCCATGCAGTCGCTGAACTCCACATAGATTCCATGTGTTCTACACACACCCGTGTGGAGATCCCTGGGATGCCTCAGCCTCTTGTCTTTGTAGCCTTGATAGCCATAAAGGCACACTCTACCACAGCTGCAAAGGTTGCACTGGTTTTCGTGTTTTTCTTACAAGAGATTTCAAAAAAAATCAAATACAAACCAAACAAACCCCAGCTCCTCTGTGTTCCAGCTCCCTGGGCCTGCCTGTCTGTGGTGGGGTGTCACAGCACCAGCCAAGATCTGCTGATGGAAGCTGGGACTGCCAAGCTTTCCTAACTCTAGGTAGTAGAGTGCTCACGATGAGGGGCTCTTGAATTTGCTCTTCTTTGCTGTGACACTCTATTTGACCTTTCTCAGTCTCTGTATGATAATAGGGTTCCATACCCCAAATGTTGGAGTAGGATTTGCTTGTTGGCATCAGCGTTCGTTCCTCAGTCTTGGCAAATTCTCATTGCGATATTCAGATGCGTTCTAGTGAGTAGCATCCTTTTTTAAGTTACATCACTGGCTTTAAAAGAGTGAGATAACCTAATGTTGAACGGCATGTCGGTTCTTCCCCTCTCTCCTGTGCCTGTTTGTTTGACGTCCACTGAAATATCCACAGGGCTATTATTTTGCTTATCCTAAGAAGTAACTTTCAGAGGATGAGTCTGAGTGCACTGGGATGGCAGCTCGTGCACCTAACCAGAGAGACCAGCCTGTGAGCACTTTGGGGCAGCGACCTCTCCCCATTTACTGCAAAGCCGAGGGCAATTGATTTTTGAACGGATCCCTGGAAGCTGGCTATGCTGCTCTGAGTAACATCGCTCAGCTGTGCTCCACTTTTTGCCAGTTCTGTCCATTAAACGGTGTTTCAGATGTTTGAATGGGTTTTTAAATGCTCTCAGCTATTACATCAAAAGGTGTATATGTACTTAATGGACACTACTGTACTCCTTGTCCCAAAGTAGCTGTTGGCTAAAACTGGGATTGGAAAGTGGGACAGCATTTCTATTTTTTTTCTTTTTCTTGACAAACTAGAAACTCTCTGACCTTGTGCAGATTATTTTAAGTCAGATTTTTCACAAGGTCCTTGCACTGCAGGTTGTGACTGGCGTTGCTGGTACTGAAGTCTTTGGAAATCTCGTCGCTTCATTAATATGTTTGAAAAGAACTAAAATATTAAAAAACAAAACACCCTCCTGCCAGCATCAAAATTTCCGTGTCAAATCTCCCAGAAACTCTTGCCCTGTGCCTCTGAAAGCTTCACTCTTTTCTTCTTTTGAATCTGGTTTTATATTTTATAAAGATAGTGCAAATAAGCCCAAATATGTGGATTTAACAGTGTTTGCCATATAGATATCCTGTTCATTTAAATTTTGGGTTACTAAGTATTGGAGATATGCTGTTTATTTAAATTTTGCGTTGCTAAATATTGGATACTGTGACTGGAATTGGGTGACTTTTCAACTGAACTGTTTTAATATTTCACGTTATTATTTTTAATCATATTTCTTTTCAGCAAAGAGACCAGGTAAATGAGGTGTTAAAGAGAAGCTGTGGAACTCAGAGCAGTGGAAGTTTCTGCTCTCAAATTTATCTTAGCCTTGTTTTCAGCTTGCTCTGTGGACTGACTAGGTTATTTTATCTTATCTACACCATTGACTTTTAAATGAACTGGGTGTGGGGGGGAGCACCGAGGTGGAGGAAGAAAAGGGCAAGAGTTTTTGTACTTGAGAGAATATCTATTTTCACTCTTCTCTTGTCTTATTGCATTTCAGGTATACAAATGCTCTCAGTCCAGCCAGACACCAAGCCGAAAGGTTGTGCTGGCTGCAACCGTAAGATTAAAGACCGATATCTTCTAAAGGCCCTGGACAAATATTGGCATGAAGACTGCCTGAAATGTGCCTGCTGTGACTGTCGCCTGGGGGAGGTGGGCTCCACCTTGTACACCAAAGCCAACCTTATCCTTTGTCGCAGAGACTATCTGAGGTAGGTCACGGCCTTCTTCCGCTCGCTGACGAACTCGGGAAATCTGCTCAGCCCTTCCTACGGAGCTGCTCTCGCACGAGCAGGGCTGCAAGGCTGAGTGTGTGTGGAGATGAGGAAACAAATAGTGAAACACGGAGTTTAAATTAAAATCTGAGTCAAAAAAGCGCACGCAACCGGGTTGTGGAGGTGGTTGCCGGGTTTCTGATGCTGGTACTGGTGTAGAAGAGAGTCATTCCCCCCCGTGCTTCCCACAGCACCGTGCTCCTGGCAGGGTGGTGGTCTCCTCCTCCTGGCAGCACAGTGGTGGCCAGGTGTGGCAGCCTGAAACCAGGCACGTGGTTTTCACCCAGCTTCAGGGCAGGGTTTGAACCCTGCAAGTGAGGAGTGTTTCACCCATCTTTGCTTTTGTCCTCCTAGTCTGCCGAGGGATTTCATTTGTGGCACTCAAGGTTTTATGGATGTTGCCACTCAGCTGTCAGAAGCTGGACCAGGATGACCAACTGATTTCTCCATTTTTAATAACCATATGTCTGAGCTCCAATCTGCTCTGCTGCTGGTTTCAGCTGGTGACCCGGGTGGGATGCTGGCTAACCTATGGCCACTTGTTAGAGGTAGAAAATTGGCACCTGCTTTTCTATCTTCTTGTTTGCTTGTGGACCTACGTTCTGGAAAATATTTGAGGAATAACTCAAAGTACTGATGAGCAGAACCAGGGTAGTTTATCTACACATTGTATGTCAAAAGGGCTGTTTGCAGGATATAAATTTAACTGTGAAGTTTAGTCTCCCTGGGCTCTCAATAGTAAACAGGGAGAAAAGGCTCCTCTGGGGTGATTCCAAGCACCTATTTCCTACAGTAACACCTTTCCTCCATTCCCTGTAGAGGGGGTCTAATGAGACTAGCTGCTCCAGGCTAAGGTGAACTTCTGGGAATATTTCCCCTGCCCCTTTAGTGAAGCCTTTTCCTTTTAAAGGGACATTGAAGTCGCTAATACATTGGGGAAAAATTAAAATTCTTTTTGAATGCGTTAACTTCCAAGTTCAGCTTAAGCACAGGTACCAAACAGGAGGTTCCCACACACAGATCAGCTCCCAAGTCATACACCATGGGTAGGTTGGAACAGGAATCAAGTCTAAAGCACTAACAACTGTTGGCACTCTGGCTCTCCACGTAACCACCTCTAGAAAAAAAAGAGTGGAACAAAAACCTTCACAGATGCACTGTGCATTTGTTGAGCTGGGGCTGAAAGGCAGATCAGGTTCTTCAGATGGGGTTAGACTGCTTAATGGTGAAAGTATTCTGCTACCTATTAAAGCTCTGAACTGAACCCAAGATAGAGTGCTGGGAATTTAGCATAGAGGCTGCATCCTAAACCCATTGTGTTAAAGCTGCCAAAGTAGTAGGTAACAAAACCTCACTTTTAAAAACTGTTGGAACAGAAGGGAATTGTTGTACATGAACCTGGGTCGCTTGTGGTCTTTAGGTGAGTGCATGTAGAGAGGGTTTGGAAAAGCTTTTCGTGGGGGGAAGTAACATCCCAGTTTTTAAAACCCATTTTGGTAATCTTTATACAACAAATGCCTGCAGGAGCGAGAGAACTGCTATGGCTGTTTCATCTGAGTTCCAAATTTACTGGAGACTTTGAGCTTACTGAATCTCCCAAGTGCTAGTGCAGCAGATCTAATGTTTTGAAATCAAATGTTTAAAATCAAAACCAGAAATGATGTGGTAGTAAAGATATGAGCAAAGCATTTCCCCAGCACAGATGCATTCACACACGCTCTTGCTCTCCGGTCTTTGAAGGTTTAACAGGAGTAAATATTTTGCTAACAGATTGTTAAAACTCATACTAAATGATTCAGAGAAAGGAGACTGTGTTTTTTTGTCTGTCATGATCACATTCAAAACTGGTGTTTTAGTTATTTCTTCATACACAGCACCTTTTACTTTTGCACGTGAAACCAGCATACATGAGAAATCCTGTAATTGGTTTTAAGATGTTTCTGATTTTTGTCCCTGGTTTTATTGAGTCTTAATGAAGCTATTTCAGTTTTGGTTTGTTTTTTGGGGTTTTTTTTTTTTTTTGAGTGATACTTGTAAGTGCATAGATTTAAACTTGGTATTTACACTAAACTTCAAACTGATGCACTTAAGGTAATTGCAGATAGTCATTTGCCTCATTGCATCTTATCTACTTAGTTATGCAGTGAACCTATAAAAGTGATCTTTTTAATGCTAATGTACAAACTAGTTAAATTTTCTCTAGCTTTGTAGTCAAATAAGCTTTCATATTTAGCAACCCACTTGATATGAATTTAAGGAACAAATTGCATTGTGCTAATGATCACATTAGAGTTCGATTACGGTTTCAAACTATCTTCTTAGGGTTTTTTTCTTTTTAACCGTAAAGGGAGTCTTTGCTGCGTATAAAACTGTTCTGGCTTCCTATTAATTTATGTGGTGCCCTCTAGAGGATATGTGGCTTGAACGATACTATAAAGAGTAAAATTGCTTATTAACTTGTCTCTCAGTGTTCATTATGCCTTTCAATAAGACAGGCATTATACAGATGCTACAAGCAACCATGTAGCCAGTTTGGGTGCTTCAGCATTCGCGTTTAAATTCATAAATGGTGCGATTGTGTCTTTGCCTGTTTCCAAAAATACTTCCAGTATCTTTCATTTAGGGATGCCTGACAAAAAAACTGCACCCTCCCTCAGCCCTGATGCACACTCTCGTGCTGCAGTTGAGCCCTGAGGTCCCCACTTTGAGCTTCTTATAAATACTCTGTATCTTCAGAACTTCAAAACTCGCTTTGCTTTAGCTGTCTCCTTTGGTAAAATTAGTTAATTATACTACATTAAAACCTCATTCTCCGGATTGGGAGGGATTGAGGGAATGGAAGGAATCTTTAATGAGGTAATGAGCTTGAAAGATGCTCCGGGTGCGAGAGGCTTTGCCCTGGAATCTGATTCATGCGAGGCACTCCGGTGGTTTCCGAGGTGGCGTACGACACCGGGGTATCAGGGTGGCCGCGGCAGGAACGAGCTCCGTTCTGTTAACGAGGATGGGAACTGACTTGAGTAAAGAAAGGGCTCAATGTTAGAAATAACACGCTCCATGAAAATGATATGCAGAGTATAATTCCCCTGCAGGCTTCTGTCTTCTGCTTATACACTCCTGGGTTAGAAAGTGAAGACTTAATTTAAGGAACTTAGGTTTACGCCAATATTTCAGGTCCATTTATAGTATGTGAAATATGCAAGAACTTTTTTTTTCCTCCCCTTTTTTTCCTCCAGAGCTGTACGGTGACATCTTAATGCATCAGCCTATCCTGCTCTGTCCTCTCCTCTGACTGGCAGCATGTCCATTTACAAGCACAATATTCCCTTTGAAATCTGTCATTACTGCCATTAATGACCAGTCATTATGTTAACAGCCCTTGGGCTGTTAACATGTCAAACTGGTTGTTAACTGGAATGTTATTACTTATTTAAACCGCAGGTACGAGTTGTGTGAAATGTGCTTTGGTTGCACGTTCTGGGCTGCTTCTGCTCAAAACAATAGGGAAACAGCAGAGCGTTTGCCTTTGGGGTGCCAAGGGATTTGCTTTCTGTTCCATCTGCTCATTTGATTTCTGCATATTTGTGAGGTTCTCCTGCCCCTGGGCAGCCTCCTAATTTCAGGTGCAACTGTGTGCAATCCCTTCTCTTAGCCCTGCCTGCGAATGGGCAGCCGTGGATGTTTCCAGATGCACGGTAGCGCCTGCTGCACATTTGAGATTAATATCTGGCCCCTAGAAGTGTAAAATAAAAGACCGACAATTACATGTAACTCAGTTGTATTAAATAATGAGCTTCCTCGGATGCAGCAGAAATATGAAAGTACAGCTGTGCTAAGCTAGTTGCAATGTAGGTCAATCACCCTTTTCACTTAGGTTTTTAACTACGCAAACCCCGCTGAGCGACCAATGACTACAAAGTGCTGTTTCATTCCTATTTAATTTTGGCAGCATTTTACTGAAGAGCAGGCATTCATGCAGCTAAATTATCTTTGCCGTTTCTGGTTTTAACTCCAGCTCCATGACACTAAATGTTGGAGTGCATATCTCTTAGTAAACACAAAGAATGTGGTTTCTGATATATATGTACATATTTTTTTCCCAAATCCATCTCTTAACATGGAAATTGAATTAGAACTTTTATTACTTTTTGCATAATTTCCCTAGCCAGGCAAGCAAGATCATAAGAAAAGGATTAACAAAACTAATATATTGGGGTGGAATTGTTGCCCTTAAACACATCTAGAACCTTATTGAGAATAGAGAGGATGATGACAGAAAGTCTACCCTCTCCCCCAACTCTTCTCCCTCCACCTCGGTATCGATGTTATTTGTAAATATACTGCAGACTTCAAAAGTACTACTGAAGAGCTATGAAAATGAGTAGATCACCATTCCTGAAGAAAGGGACAGAAAATGTTGAGTTTTTTCTGTTCCCTGCTTGCAGGTTGAAAGACCTGAGAAAAGCCAAGTCTCTAAAACTGGCTAGTGGAGAAGATCTTGTAAATAATGAGACTTGACTAGAGAAAGTGATGTTCAACCATAAGCATTATAAAGATGCTGCCTCTGTAAAATATTTAGCTTCAGTGCAGACTGAAAAGAGCAGAATTTAGGAAACAGCTTTTTCCTGTGCAACCGCTCGCACTCCAAAGGCAATTATTGTTTTAAAAAATTATTGTGTAGGAGTACTTAGAGAGACTTAAAATGTCTTGTGGCCTGGTGCCGATCAGCAGATCCCATTCCTCTCTCGTGTCACGGGCAGTATTGCAAACACCCAAGCTTAAATGCATGGATAAATACTCTATGTGCATATTTTCATGGGTAGTGGGTTATAAATTGTTTTCAAAACGCCTTCTCAACATGTTTCTTGCCCAGCTTGATTAAATAAGGGTAGACTTTCAAAGATTTAAGCACTCTGGGTTTTCAGGAATATTGAGGTATTTATGGAAGTGATGCTTGAGAGCTCCACTTTCTTCACTAAAGCTTTTTAGAACTGAACCCGTATTCATGCACTAATATCCTTGTTGCAATGCATTAAAGCATTCCAGGGACTAGTCGTTTGCAGGAATATGCCCTAAAATATTTTACAATACTTAAAAAAATGGTAGGTGTAGCGATTCCTTTGTTCTAATTTTGCTCTGTGTGATGAATGTTCTTCTAAATTTGCATAAATGGTATCATTTAGTGTGTCTTGGAAACAGGGAAAAAAAGGCAGGAACACTCTCTCTTCCACTAATTGCCAAAGGTTTTGAAAACCTCCAAGCACCTTAACAGTTGTTGAAAGGGATAAGGAGAGTGATGCACGCACGCACGGTTAATCCACCCAACTTGCAAAGAATAATGCTTTTGATTTAGTTACACTCTGGCTAGTTTAGCTTGTTCTTATTTTAGTTCATCTGTGATAGCTTTTAATAAGAAACATTCAATTAAGCTGTTAAAATTGGTGTTTAAGTCATGTTGAGATGCTGTGAAATGTGTGTACTCAAGTTTGACGCTCTTCAGCAGTTCCATGTGTTTCCCCGTATCTGCTGGTATTTTTCTTCAGAGCTGCCAAATTTTTAATAATTGTGTTATTTTTAGGGGCTTAAAATACACAGTTTAATTTTCAAGAATGTGAATCTTCCCTCTTATAAGGCTTCTTGAAAACCAGACGCTTCTCGTGTGTTGTCAAAATACCTCATTAATCCCCTGGAAACGTTCAAAGAATTTCAGGAGACTTTTCAGATGAAAGTGCCGTGCCTCTTAAAGCCTGTCCTACAGCTCTTCATTACAGTGCTACAGTGCCGTGTATTTTGATGGAAAATTATTTTACTACAAAGGTTTTGCCAATACAGAGCAGCTCAGTAAAGCTTAATAGAAGCAGTGATTTTGGGGAAGCCGAAGTAATTCTGCAGCGCCAGAGGATGGGATAACGTTCCTGGTGAAAGAACAACAATTCCACAGCTCTGCTTAGAATATTTCCTGTAACCTCCTCTAAAAGAAATGCAACTTCCTTATTTCCATCCTTGCTAATTTCTTTTTCTCAGAAGTGACTTTGTGACTAGTACTTCTTATGAAATATCTTTAAAATAATACCATATTAAAGTTATTGACTTCTGGAATAAATATTTTCAACTATGTTGTGACATGAGATTTGGTATCCAAGGTTTAATTGGAAAATTTCTGCATTTTTGACCAGAAGCATATGTGAAACAAAGCATCTATGCATAATGTAGTAGAATTATATTTAGTTCTAATAGCAGAGACACCTTTAAAAAGTTCTGATTTCTGCTACATATCTGGTCCTTAAAAAAATACACATTTCTATTTTTTTTTATTTGTTTGAAATTTTAATTAATTTTTGGGGACATTTTACACAAAACTGAAAAAACCCCTCAGGTCACTACCATGTAATTAAAAGAAAAGCTCTATTCCTGAATTTTGTTACTTGCTATTTACTGTATTTTTCAAGTCTTCCAGCAAATATGTAGCATTCCTTCTGGATGTTAATGTTTGAATGACATGTAAAAATCAAAATGGGCTAACATTGTTACACACCTGTTTAGTCCTCCTGACTTTAGAAATTGCTTTCTTTTTTAATTTCTCACTGAAGTTCAGTATATTCATGAAGAATTTGAAAACCAAAATACACAGTATGCAATATTCAAATAGTTTCCAAATCAAACTGGTCCCAGCTATAGCTGTTCTTAAGAATCCATATTTTGGGTTTACCTTATGAAATGCATTCTTTATTTTGATGGCTAATTTCCCAAGGGATTCCTTAGTATACTAATGGATGACCTTTTAAATAAATCTGAGTAATAGTTACATGTTTGGAGGATTTGAGGTCAAAATATTCTGCAATTTTTGAAGTTTTTCAGACACAAACATCTGGAGCAACCTTCTTGAAAAGCTTTGCATGGTCTACATCTCCTTCCCTGTAATGTAATTCTGGTGCTGTTACTTTCCATCTTCCTGAAGCTGCTCCTTGCCTATCCTGAATCAATTGGCTTTTCAGCACTTGGGTCTCGTTGCAGCTCATTGGGACATTTAAAAAGAGCCGTGGAGATCCTTCATTTGAAAGAGTAAAAAGGATGTCCAAGTCATCTCTAGAAAGGTGCATCTTTCTTAGCTGTATGTATGAATCTATCAAATTTCATGTAATTCTCTCAAATCATATATAAATCTCTGCATATCTGTTTGGGGTGATATTTGCACATAGAAATCATGGGGGAGTTCTGCACCCCACGTTCTACAGGCTCTTGCAAGATGACCATGGTCTCATCTTCTCTAAACCAGCTAGGACTGAGTTTAAATGAATGCTGCCCATGGAGCATTCTGACAGCCCCGTGGCAATTAGGCATGGTTAGCTGCAAACTTAATTTAGGCATGTGCTAAAATGCTGTGATGGAGTGCCAGTATAAGGAATCCACGACCCAGTCCCTCTCCCCACCTGACATCAGAACAGCAGCTACCAGCAACTGGAGAGTATTGGGCACCTATTTTTCAAAGAGCACAATGATCCCAGTTATTAACTGCAAGATATTTTCCTTTGGGATTGGAGTGAACCCTGTTGATCTGTTTGACAGCAAAACACAGCGCAGGGAAACTTCTCACGAGCAGAAAACCACTACTTTTTGTAAAGAGCAGAGTGTGTTTGTCTCTGGAATGATGTTCTTTGGGATATTCCCCTGCAGGTCTTGAGTGAAGTGGCATTCTGTAGTAGTGGAATTGGAACTTTTCGTCTTTTCATTTGCAAAAATGTTAATATCTCGTGTTGGCACATAGCAGATGAAAGTGGTAATTGCACAACATGCAAAGATAAAATATTTTGGGGGTGGGAGGTAAGAGCAGACAACATTATGGATTTTTTGTATCTTTTTTTAGAATTTTGAATTGGGGTGGTGAGAAAGTCAAATTGTACATTTGAATATATCGTAATTGATGTATTGGACTAATTAAGAAAACTCTGCCCTGCACCAGGTAGTAAATGCACCCTTGCTCTTGTATTGCTGCTACCACACCTTTGTTTTTAGCAAAGCTCAAACCTTTGGACTTTGTGTACAGAAATAATCACATCTCTCTTGACATTCTTATATATATTTCGATATAATGTTCAAAATGCTTGAGAACCCAACCTGATTTTTGTTCATGACAAGAGTCCAAGCCATAAATATCAGTGGACTCAGTCTCAGGTTTTAGCCTAGTGGGTAGTATTTATTATATTGTAACCCAGCATTGGACAGCATCACTGATCCACCACGGGATAAAATAAATGCTATTTTATTCTATTTTATAATATTATTCCTTTGCAGATGCTTTAAAGAGAAATGTGTATTAGAGAAAAGTTGATGCAAATTGTTTTAATAATTAACTGCTTCTGTAAACATGTTCACTCTAAAAAACAGTAGACTTTATTATTCTTGATCAAATTCTAATAGTTCCAGTAACAATCACTGAACTTGGTTTTGTCTTTTAAATATGTTTTAAGGAAGGATTTCTAGATAGAGGTAGTTCAAATGAGTTATAGGCTGCAGATTAGGGATGGAAATTGCAATCACTGTGAATTATTTTCTTATCTTCTGTCACTATGGTTGTTTCTACATAAATCTTGGGGGTTTTTCTGAAGTTGGGACTGAACTCAGTTCAGAGCTACTACCCTTTCTCAAAATGTGTCTTAAAAATTCAGATTTTAAGACAATAGAAAACTTAAAAACTCATTTTCCTGTAAAGAACAGACTTCCTTTCTCCCTGTCTAACTTGTGTTAAACAAATTTTACACGTAATTCAGAAGTTTCTAGGATTTGAGGTTTGGATTTACAAAATAACCTTTTCAAAGAAGTCTTTATAAGCCTAATGTGTCTGTCTGCCTTATACAAAGTGTTAAGAAGGAGGAGGGCAGTTGCAATAATAAGCTGCTCTGCACTAGTTTTTTGCTGGCTTCCTTGCTTAATCTGTAATCTGATACATTTAAGGATGCTCTATACCAAAATAACATTAAATCCAACCCTACAAACACATACTACATGCTTGACTTGGTGTACCCTGAATAATCCTATTGAAAGGCATAGGGCCTATAAATTTAGAAACATGCCTTAGTAAAGCCAAATATTTAAATTTGGAATGGCTTTGCCTGCAAACCCACCTCGAATTGCTGTGTCCTTGCTCCTCGTGTGCTATTGACAAACCTCCCTGGCCCCCTGGTCCAGGGAAAGCTCAAACCCATGGCTCTCATCCTGGCCAGGCACCTTGTTGCCGTGTCTAGGGTGTCAGTCAAAGTTTTGACACCTGTGACAACCTTGCCCTGTTTGTCTCTGACAGGCAGGATGGTTATTTGTGTGCTAATCCCACACACCACTGCCCCAAATCAAACTGCGGGCGAATGATTTAATGGTCCGAGTCTGGGCTTGTCCCTACAACCCACTGGCAGCTCGTGGGCTCTGCTCTCCGCAGTTTTCCAGGGGGACAGCAGTAGGAGGGGAGACAAAACTTTACTGGAAAGCCCTGAGGTTTTGTGTTGGTGCTTGTGAGCCTTGGGTTCTCGATGCAGTTTCTCTTCCTGCTCCAAAACTGTGCTAATGAACAAGTGCTGTGTACTTAGCAGCTCTAGGCTTCTAGAAGGATATGTTCATTGTTATTAAGCTACTGCATTCATGCTCTTTTTATGCTCCATATAGTAATAAAAAAAATATTAAAATCCAGCATGACATTGAGTACTTACAACAGGGCCACTAAAAAGTAAATTAAAATGTATTCTTTCTGCTCAGAACTTCGCTTACTAAAACAATCTTAAAACCTAGAGGATATGCTGCGCACACTGCAGCAAATGTGCTGGTTTTAATGAGCCTGGCTGTACTCTGAAGTTAGCCAAGAGCACTTCCCCCAGCACCTCCTTACCTAATTCAGTCATAATGCGGAGTGAACTGCTGGGAAGAGAGTCAGGGAGCAAAACAAAGAGCAAGGGCCGCTCCACGAGCACACATCCAGCGTTTGGGTGTCTCCTGTGCTCTTCTGAGGCCGTTCATTACCACCCCTGATGGGTCCCAGGCAGGGTCCCAATTACTCTCTGTCTGCAGGTGCAGCACAGTCTGAGCATTTCCCTGCAGTCGCCATACACCTTTCTTTATTCTCCCTGTTCCTTCCTCGT
>VZTH01017516.1:70585-113150 GCA_013397815.1 Aleadryas rufinucha | reverse complement strand
AAAGCCCTGAGGTTTTGTGTTGATGCTTGTGAGCCTTGGGTTCTCGATGCACTTTCTCTTCCTGCTCCAAAACCGTGCTAATGAACAAGTGCTGTGTACTTAGCAGCTCTAGGCTTCTAGAAGGATATGTTCATTGTTATTAAGCTACTGCATTCGTGCTCTTTTTATGCTCCATATAGTAATAAAAAAAATATTAAAAATCCAGCATGACATTGAGTACTTACAACAGGGCCACTAAAAAGTAAATTAAAATGTATTCTTTCTGCTCAGAACTTCGCTTACTAAAACAATCTTAAAACCTAGAGGATATGCTGCGCACACTGCAGCAAATGTGCTGGTTTTAATGAGCCTGGCTGTACTCTGAAGTTAGCCAAGAGCACTTCCCCCAGCACCTCCTTACCTAATTCAGTCATAATGCGGAGTGAACTGCTGGGAAGAGAGTCAGGGAGCAAAACAAAGAGCAAGGGCCGCTCCACGAGCACACATCCAGCGTTTGGGTGTCTCCTGTGCTCTTCTGAGGCCGTTCATTACCACCCCTGATGGGTCCCAGGCAGGGTCCCAATTACTCTCTGCAGGTGCAGCACAGCCTGAGCATTTCCCTGCAGTCGCCATAACAGCACCTTTCTTTATTCTCCCTGTTCCTCTAGGTTCTCATCTGATAATTACAGGTAAAATATGTTTTATAAGAGCACCCCTGAAATGTGTAGGGTAGGTGGTAGCACCCAGTGCAAGTTATTCAACAACTTGGCCATGGGATAATTTGTAGGTGAGCAGAAGAAGCACGACCTCTCCCTGCTGTGGTGAGCAGGTGCTTGTTTTCATCCACCTCTTTTCCCTCCTTATACAAGTACACCTCCTCTGCTACAAGATCCCTGAGGTTTACTCTGAATAAAAGCCAGTATATATTTGCAAAAATTTACTGTAATTTGCCAGGTTATCAGTCTTGATAGGTATGTGCTGTGTCTGAACAAACAACTCTGGAACTAACTGTGCTGAGTAGTCTTGTTATTAATCACATAATCTCACTATGGTGGCACTTAAACAGTTTTCTTCATGACCTGTTGAAAAAGTAATTTTTACCTATTTTATATATATGCTTGTATATAATACATGTGTAAGGTTATTTCAGCAGACATACAACCACTGTATAATTTTGTCTGATTTAACCACCATAAATGCTTTCCTTCTGAGACCCAGCTCTTCCTCCTCATCCTTCTGGTTTTAAGGTGTGCTTTTTGAAAAAGTTAGTTCTTGCCACCAACTCCCACGTGCCTCCTGTTTGGCTTCTTTGTGAAATGCTGTCAATATTATATAACAAGTGTACTGTTGCTTTTAGCAGAGTATCAAAAAGCTGACATAGGGGACAAGTATTTCTTGTCCATTCCCCCTCTTCCCTCCTCCCAGAAAAAAAAAAAAAAAGGGAAGGAAAAAAAATTTGGAATGAGACAGAAACAGATTTAGAAAATGATTGCAAGCATGTTAAGTTTCCCAGAAAAAAATCTTGCCTAAGTGGAAAGATGTGATTTTTGTCACTGTAAGCCTGGAAACCACTATCCCTGCAAGGCACTCAAGAACTAACCCTCTTACCCCCAAATTTTAAAGAGCTGGTTTATGCACGCTTTTAAGCCCTGGTTCTTCGGCTCCTTAAGCTCCAGCTGACCTCTTGTGAAACCAAATCTAGCCTGGGCTTGGTGTGTTTGTCTGCTGAGGAAAGGCACTGAAGAGCACCGTTCCACAGCCCCTGTGCTACAGCAGCTGCCAGCAGGGCTTTGCTTCCCAGGCTGGGTGGTGACACCCAGACAGGGCATCTTCCTGACAGGAGGAATAGAGCAGATATCACCAGTGTCTTTGCTGTCTCCTTCTTGGTTTGCTAGAACAAGAATAAAACCAAACCCAAACCAATCCAATTTGTTAATTCATCCTCACTGCAGTGCTGCCTGCTGGAGGCAGAACTGCTGATGGATGGGTGGGGGATACACTCTGAAGTTGTGTGTCTGCCCCTGCCTTAGGGGAAGGTGTCTGATAATCCCCTCAATCCTTTCTTCCTTCTGCTGTGTACAAGGAGGAGGAGTAGGTACAGCTCTGGTTTTTGTATGGAGAAGCAAGAGAAGTGAAAGGGTTAACAGCTGCACCCTTTTCCCTGCTCTCCCTGAAATTACAGAACGCTGAAAGATGACAGATGCATCACGCCAGCGTAGGTGACTGTCCTTCCTCATCACTGAAATTTGGGAGGAAAAAATATTAAATTGCAAATTTAAGAAAACTTGTCAAGAGAAGACAACATCAGTTGTCTTTAGATGGGACCCCTGCTTCCTGTTCCTAAAACTAAATGCAGCCACCAAGACATCTGCATCTGGACAGATCACTCTTCCGTAGATTTGTAGTCTTGCTGTCAGTTTTCCATCCTCCCTCTGCTCAAAATGAACACCAGCAAACTGGGCAACTCCCCACTTTTTAGTGATTGGGAAAGAGTGACAGTTTGTGTGCTCCAAACTGAGTGGTTTTGCTGCAAGATTAATTCTGGAGCTCTTCTGTCATTTTGGATGTGGAGGAAGGGATGAGGGGGGCTCTCTGTGTGTGTGAACAGAGGCTGCCCACTGCATGCAGCAGTTTTGGGAAGGAAGAAATCCCTGTTGAGGGCAATCCAGCATTCCTCTGTGTTCTGCATTGCTGCTGCCACAGCTTCCCCCTCCCCCCAAAAGTGAAAAAAAACCCACAAAAATCAAAAACCACAAGTTCCAATCTCATTGTACTAGCACCACGTGCAGCAAGTCAAAAGATGGCTAAATTATGGCAGCAGACATTCGGCTCTGCCAGAATTAAAAGGTCACCACCAAAGGGCAGGCACGAAAAAAAGGTCTAGTAAAGGGGTAACAAAGAAAAGAGGCCTGAATTCAAAGCATGTTGCTGTATTTGTCCCAACATAAATGATGTCTAGTCACACACATGATATTTATATCAAATGTTTCTTCTCATGCTCCTAACTACATTGAGCATGCTGTTGTTGCTTCCTTAATGCAATCTCCAAAGGTCAATCAAGTTATAGAGTCAGGCTGATGAGATTAGATATTACTTTAAAAAATGACCAAAAAAACTGCGTTTGGAGAAAGGCCTGAACACTGCTCCAATATAATTCTGTCTGCTTTGCTCCAGGTCCCTGTATCTTTTCCTGGAAACACTGTGTAAACTGAACCCATCTCCTTTAGCTCCAAGAGTGCTTTCTCGTTCTCTGGTGATAGCTGAGGTATCTGCATGTTCTTGGGGAGAGATGAGGGAGTCTTCTGGGTGCAGGACAAAAATAAAATGACACGTTCAAGTGCTTTTTTTAATGCTCCAGGGAGATTTTACTATCTGAATTGTGTGCAGTGAGCAGGGATTTTTCATTTCATACATCATTCACGACTTGCTGCAGTGATTCCAGAAAGTCCCACAAGCCGAGTCGCTGCTTGCACCAAAGCACAGAATTTCTAGTCTGTGAGTTTTAACAATGGATATTAGAGGCTTTTTTAAGGCTTCACCCAAAATTTGTGGTGGGGAGGTACAAGAGAAGGAGTTGTGTCTGAGGATGGTGAAGGAGACACAGTAATGACTATGACAAAATCCAGCCTGCTTTTAGCTTCCTGCCCTTCCTTATTCTCCTATTGCTGTGAGCTTGATGCACGAGGGAGGTGAGCACGTCCCCAGCTTTGTCTTTAGTCTACACGTGAAAGTCTCATGGTAGCACTAGCCAAGGACTTTGTTTTACATTAGGCTGTTGCACTGATACTGAGCTGTGAGCAGCATGTGAAGTTTGTCTGTTCTCACCCCCACATGCATTTATTTAGGAGTAGTCAACACCTTTTCCAGCAGTTGCAAAGCGTCTGGGATGAAATACCAAAGGTGAGGTGATTTAAATCTAGTTTTATGAGTATTTCTCATCTGCTTTAGAAGCTTTGTAGCGAGTGCATGAATATTTAATTGCTGTAGTAAAAAGCAGGTGGGGGCAAACCTCTTCTAGCAATGTCACCTGTGAATGCTGAAGTCAGACTGGCCTTCTGTGTCTGTCAGAGGAGCTGAAGTGAATGGATACACAAGGCTCTGGGCAGATGGGTGAGCATCTTGTTACACAGCAATTACTGCATGTGTGCCCACCGTGGGCTTCCTGGCTCTTTCTGTGGTCTCAAGAAATCAAGCAACCTAATTACCTGGCAGTCCTTATAGATCAGCTGTGTTAAAGACACAGTTGTCACTGATGCCTCAGCATTGCATGCTTTAGAAATGAAGGAATGGAAATGAAATGGGTCAAATAATTTTTTTTTTTTTTTTTTTTTTTGGTGCAGAGAGCAGGGCAGCTGAACACCCCCCTCCCCATGCTATGAGAAAGTGGGAGAGGTCAGGCTGCAGATCTGACACAGGATGGGCAAAGCAGTGAAGGCTCTGGGCAGTAGCTCTCTGAGCAGTGTTGGCTGATGTGGCAACACGCAAGATTCTCTCTCAGCCTCTCTGGTACCTTTTTTTCTGATGGCCTCCTGTAGCCCAGTGCCATTCTTCTCCACATCCTTTCCCTGCATCCCCAGCCTAGGTTTTCCAGTTTTACAGCTCCTTTCTGACAGGGTGAGGGAAGTGCTGGTGGGAACCTCCTCAGACAGGTCCTACTGGAGCCCGGACATACTAGTCAGGAAAGAGTTCAAAATGTGGAGGAACACAGCCAGTGCAGGTCACTCTGCTTTGCACAACTGAGGCTCAGGGACCTGTGGACAGTCACAGAAAGGCAGGAGTTGATGGCTCAGCAGGAAGACCCCAGAGAATCTTGAGCTTGGACTGTCAGGGGATGAAAGCCCTGGGGTTCTTTAGTTCAGGGTCCCTCCTCGGAGGCACCAGCTTAAATGTTTCTGTGTTACTGTGCGTGAATAAATTGCTTCATGGATCCAGACATCCAGGATTCTGCTCTGGGAAGCCTGGTCTGGCAGTGTGGGATGTGTGGGGAACCACACAGGAACCTGTCCCTGTTGGGTCACTGGGGCTGTCCCAAATGGGCTTTGGTTCCAGCTCAGGAGCGTGACTGCCACAGTGGCTCCTGCATGGTCGGGCAGGGAAGTTTCCTTAACAAAAAGCCAGCAACTGTGATCCCACCCAGTGCCAAAATTTCAGCCTAAGATTCTTGGAGTTATTTTTGTGCACTTACAGACCTGCCCTGCCAAAGGAGCTCAGCATAATGTTGAAAAGTCTATCCAGAACATCTGCTGTGAACCACCCTTTGGTTCTGCCAAAGCAGAGTTTGTCAGGAGGGCCCTTGGACGGGAGTTTATGGTTGCATTTCCCCTTTCTTATGGCAATTCCCCCTCAGTTGGATGTGGGGCCTGCAGAGTCCATTTATCCTGTTCCAGCCCCTTCATCTGGCACTCAGCACCTACAGGAGGGCAGGAATCTGAAAACAGGCTTTGTTATGACAGAGATCTCCAGATCTTGTAGCAGATGTTGCTGGTGAGAAGCAATTTTGTTCCAGCCAAACCTTCTTCGGCTCGGCTGAGAAGATGCATAGAGAATCTCATAAGGCTACAGGCTTTGGCAAGGAAACTCAGCATTTACCAATGCCAGCTACTCTCTATATTTCTTTTTGAAGGCTGTGTAGAGCAAATGATCTCTTCTCTGTCTCTGTGAAACAGCTGTAAATTTCTCTTCCTTTAACCCCCCCACCCATTAAACAGCCCTGACAACAGCCAACAGTTATCAGATGCAAAATGAACTATGTGCCTGGGATAAAGAGTTGTGTATCTGCCTCTCCTTGATCGATCTACTGGACGTTTTGTATGCCAGAGCTTTAATTTAAAATATTCCCAGGAAGAAGAAATCCCTGGTAATTTCCATAGCAGCCTTTTAAGAAGTCTTGTCACCTTTTAAAAAGACATTTGCTTCCCCTTCTCCCTCTCTCCCTCCCCAGCTCCACATGTTGTTTGTTTTAACCTTATCCTCTGTATACAGACTGCTGTTATACTGTGTGCTGCAGACCTCTCTGCTTTGGGCCTAGAAAATCTTACCAAGATGATTTTTAGCTTACTTTAAATCAGTGCTTGTGATAATCTCTTTCCAATAATTCCCTGGCACTAAAAAGCCTTTCCTGATTTTGAGGGAGGGAGTTCTGCCATGCATGTGAACCTGGGACTGCAGGATCTCTGCCCAAGGTGTCTGTTCCCCTGGAGCTGAGAAAATGTCCTGTTCTGGTTTTTATAATAGAGACAACTGAGAGGTTGTGAGTGATTTGCCTACAACAGAAAATGGCTTTGTGGAGTAGTGAATTTACCCAAACTCTGTAAAAAATTAAGTCAATCCTGCTTGTTTTCCTTTTCTGACCATGATGATTCCGCCCCGAAGGGAGGGGAAAAGTCATATTTCTTTTAAGGATCAATTAACAAGTGAATAATGCATCGGTTTTTCATCCGAGTAATTTTGTATACTTTGATTGATTTTATTCTCGTGAATAATTCTCTGCACGTCGCCCTTTTATGGTGCTTGTAGTTTGAGGTGCTGCAGGAAAGTCACGTTCGAGTTCAGCAAAGCCTGTGAGGCTTCTCAAAATGCTCAGCAGCCCTGCTGGTTTTTGGAGCCAGAGGAGAACTGTGCCAGTGTTGAGCCATTTATAAATCCACTCCCAGCCTACCCGATGCACGAAAAGAGGTGCTGACCCTGCTGCAGATGGCTCACGTGAGGTCGGGTACAGCCACCTAAAGTGTGGCAAAGACAGCAGAGAAGAGATTCTCAGGGGTGGCCCCTTGTACCTCAAGGGCACTTCATGTGCATGAACACTGGAAAACTTGTTTTCAAGTAAAACAAGTAACTGGGAGTATAATAGTCTGGTTAGTTATTGAACTGCAGCCCCTACGTAAATTCACTGTGAATTTCGGAACTACTGCTATCGCAGTCCTTGCTCTGTAAAATCACAGGGTTGGGTGCATTTCCCACAGAAAAATTGCCATTTTTCCTCTCCTCTTGCCAGGATGCTATTAAGTGCTAACCATCTTTATTTTGTGAAGTTCTTGTCCCTACTTGTTTTGGCAAAAAGTGGCCTGTTTTAAGGAAAAAAAAAGAAAATGGATTACAATACTGTTAGTTAAGCAGCTCAGTGAAAGGTTTGTTATTTTGTTTTCACTATTAAAATATCCCTTAATCCACCTTGCTGGGTCTCCACCGCTCTTGTAATATTCAATCAAGCCCTTGTTTTGTGAGAAATGTGACAATGCATTGTTGGCACTTTACAAACCTACAGCCCTCGGCAACAGATAATGAGAGGCAGGGTTTTTTTCCCTGTGCAGGACACAATGAAATTTTAGACAGATGAATGCTAAGAGAACCCTATGTACCAAAGGCAATGTTTACTGCATGTAATACATATCATTGTTTGTCTCCTGTAGTGAAAAATACTTGTGTCACGCTGTTAAAATGTACTCCTGACAGAACAGAGCTTGCTATTATAGGGTCCATTGCTTAAAAAAAATGATACACTGACAGAAATACAATTTAAGAAAATTTAACACCAAGGGTAGTCGACCATGTAGGCTACTATTAAGGGGCCAAAACTCAAGGCCATGGTTTTATTAAAAAAGAGGGATAGTTTATTTGCTAGTAGTAGGTAAAGTTAAAAAAAAAAAAAAAACACAGAAGGGAGAAAGGAAAAAAAAAATCAACTTGCATTCACTTGGTCTCTGGTGTGTAAAAAATTAATAAAAGCAACAGTTCAATAAGATTTTATTGCAGAAATGTTTAAGTGAAACAGTTTAGGAATGCTTCAGATTTTTAAACAGTTCTGCTGCGGAGCACTGTAGCACCACAGCGCATAACAAATTGTTGCTTTTGGATGCAAGGCACACCCAGTGCTTTTCAGAAAATGAATAGTGAGTCCTGCTTAGTTTGAATCAGTTTGTGCATTCCTCCATATTTTTCTTTGGTTTTAGAAGCACAGTGAGTTTAGTAGTTCATTGTGAGCCAGTGCTGTGTTGTGGCTAACCTTGCACAGTTAAATCATCAGATGTTGGCTTTGAGTTAGTAGTGGTCAACTTATTGGTCACTAATTTGGATCTAGAATTTATTTGCTCCTTCCCAGTTCTTCATTGCCAATATCTAATTGGTAGTTCATGATGTGTATCAGTCTATGGGGTACCAACAAGCCATTTGGTTTTTTGTCTGCCCTGTGCATTTATTTAACAAAATAAACAGCACAACTTGGTGAAGAAGTTTTAACTTCTCAAGCACCTGCTGGACAACACTTGTGCAGAAGACACAAAGAGTTATATCTGTATCCAATAGACTCAGTAAAGTGTAAAATGTGAGTGTCTGAGCCTTCAGAGGTTGACAGTTCCCCAGCAGGTTTGATTTTGGGTTATGTGTGGTGATGTTGGAGTACATGGATGTTCTGGGAAAGGCAGGGGATACCCACCAGTGTCCATCCTAACCATTCAAATGTGGGGTTTGGAATGAGTGGACACAGAGCTTTCAGATTTAACAGACAGCACACTCTGGGGCAAGCTGCCTAATTGGAGATTTTTGGGAAATCACCTCTTGTTTTTACACTTGCAATAGGAGATGGGGTTTTGGGAGGATTGCTCTTTTTTTTCCACAGAATATCACTCTGTTTCTGTGTTCATCAACCCAAAATCTTCCCCAGAGATGAGAGGAATGGAAAGGTTTAAACAAAAGAGCAATTGAACGTGTGCGTTAAGCCATTTTTTGAAAGTGAACATTTATTCAGATGCTTTTATTTCAAATGGAAAAACATGCAGAAAATTCTCTGATATCACCCAGGAACATCCTGCATTTTTCATTAATTACATTTGGTCATTACAAGTAAGTCACAAAAAATAAATGAACATAACAATGCAGGAAGGGGGTTTTTATCCCTCATCAAAGTAATTAGAGGCTTAAATTTTTGTTGTTGTCCCTCCCTTATTCCCTTTCCCCCATGCAATAGCCTTATTTCGGCTACTAAAAGAACATTTTACTATGCTGATGGTAAGGTTAATATATTCACCACAGTACAAAAAACTAACAAACAAACAAATAACCCCCCCCTAGAAATAATTATCTAATAATATATTCCTGAAGACTTCCAATAATATAGCACTGTATGTATGAATTAATTGTTTACCTTCCTGCCATGAAAACATTGCAGGCTCATATGTGCCTTTTAAAGCACATCTAGAAGTTGTCCTTTGAAGATTTCTGAATTTCTGGACTCTGAGCCTGGCTCTGCATATAAAAATGTAATAAGTGATGTCATCACTCATATTTTTGTGGTATCAAGGCCTAAATACTTGTTAAACCTTCAAGTTAATAAATTATTGTTGAAGAAAAATATTCATTTTACACAAGATTTCAACGGAGTTTGAAAGAGGTGGTGCCAAATTTAAGTCCCACTGCATGCTCTAAAGAAATATTTCTGTTGCAAACGATTTGTTTATCACAAACATAGGTCTGAAATCCGTTTTCTTTTGCTATTCATACTTTTTTCTCTTTGTTTGCTTTTTACATTTCTCAAAGATTAGGGCAATAAAAGCCAACAAAGTCAATTTTGTTTTTGTAGTCAGTTTTACTTGCAGGTTCTGAATTCTGCCATGTGTGGGTGTTCCAGTCTGCATTAAAATTACTCAATATTTCAATATAATTTTTAACTGTGGGGTTGTTTTTTTTTAATTCTGTCTCACACACTGTGCAAACAGAATTTTTATATTTTTAAAAAAAACCTTTTATTTCAAATATATATACACACATTTTTAGCTGAGTAGTTCTCTTATGAAGAGCTTCCTTTTATAGTGGTGATCACTGTAGGTGAAATACTAGTTTAAATATAAATACAAAATACCAGTGTTTTTGGACAAAACCTTAAATAAAGAGAAATCAGATAGAACTATTTATTTGCATATGCATTCTAAAATGTAGAATCATCTTTAAAACAGCAGGTGACGTTCTGATGGCCACCTCCTCTTCCTCAAAGTGGGAAGGTCTTCTCTCTGACTTAGAATAGCTGCCCCTTCCCTAAAAGCAGCAATTAACCTTTCCAGCAGTGTCACATCTGGCCAGCTGTTGAACCACTCCACCACGGGGAAAGGTCACCCGTGAGTGTTGGGAAACAGCCCCAAAAAGAGGGGGAAAAAGATTATAAATGAGATTCCCTGTGGAATCGGACATGCTCTTGGAACCAGCAGCTGAGGAGAGCAGGTGAACGTACATTCCTGGCGTATTTCAATACCTTTTAATTTCCAGAGACCAAGAAGCTGCTGGGAGGGTGAAACCACAGAGGTTGGTTAAACCCCATCATGTAACACAGCTCTAGAAACCCCCTTACACATGATTAAAGTGTTAATGCTCTGTGCACAGTGTTTCCCACCCCGAGCGGAACAATGCTTTATTTTTCATCGCTTTCTTACGCTTTCCCCAGTTTTGCTGATTTCACCTCTGTTTGGCTGGTGCCTTGATTTCAAATTCTCAGCAACGGTGCTGCTGCTGAGACCTGTGTGGGGCCCTCATCATGCCTCTGCAAGAGACAGAGGGAGGGATGGTTGTGTCTGAAGTAGTGAAGGAATTGCAAAAAGCTGCACAGCTGGTTCTGTCAGAAGAAGTGGTTGTGCCAGACAAGTCACTAGAGAAGACCCATGGTTATAACTACAAGAGCAGAACTGGTAGAAGATGACAAATCTGTTGTGCATTCACCAAAAAAAATATTTTAATCCCCCTCTTTTAGATGTATTTTTGCATTTTCTCTTTACTGTGGTGTGGATACACTCTTCTGTGTGCCTGTGCACGGCAGGGGCTTGGTGCCAGATGATCTTTAATGTCCCTTCCAACCCAAACTTCTGAGATTCTGTGATTCTANATTTGGTCATTACAAGTAAGTCACAAAAAATAAATGAACATAACAATGCAGGAAGGGGGTTTTTATCCCTCATCAAAGTAATTAGAGGCTTAAATTTTTGTTGTTGTCCCTCCCTTATTCCCTTTCCCCCATGCAATAGCCTTATTTCGGCTACTAAAAGAACATTTTACTATGCTGATGGTAAGGTTAATATATTCACCACAGTACAAAAAACTAACAAACAAACAAATAACCCCCCCCTAGAAATAATTATCTAATAATATATTCCTGAAGACTTCCAATAATATAGCACTGTATGTATGAATTAATTGTTTACCTTCCTGCCATGAAAACATTGCAGGCTCATATGTGCCTTTTAAAGCACATCTAGAAGTTGTCCTTTGAAGATTTCTGAATTTCTGGACTCTGAGCCTGGCTCTGCATATAAAAATGTAATAAGTGATGTCATCACTCATATTTTTGTGGTATCAAGGCCTAAATACTTGTTAAACCTTCAAGTTAATAAATTATTGTTGAAGAAAAATATTCATTTTACACAAGATTTCAACGGAGTTTGAAAGAGGTGGTGCCAAATTTAAGTCCCACTGCATGCTCTAAAGAAATATTTCTGTTGCAAACGATTTGTTTATCACAAACATAGGTCTGAAATCCGTTTTCTTTTGCTATTCATACTTTTTTCTCTTTGTTTGCTTTTTACATTTCTCAAAGATTAGGGCAATAAAAGCCAACAAAGTCAATTTTGTTTTTGTAGTCAGTTTTACTTGCAGGTTCTGAATTCTGCCATGTGTGGGTGTTCCAGTCTGCATTAAAATTACTCAATATTTCAATATAATTTTTAACTGTGGGGTTGTTTTTTTTTAATTCTGTCTCACACACTGTGCAAACAGAATTTTTATATTTTTAAAAAAAACCTTTTATTTCAAATATATATACACACATTTTTAGCTGAGTAGTTCTCTTATGAAGAGCTTCCTTTTATAGTGGTGATCACTGTAGGTGAAATACTAGTTTAAATATAAATACAAAATACCAGTGTTTTTGGACAAAACCTTAAATAAAGAGAAATCAGATAGAACTATTTATTTGCATATGCATTCTAAAATGTAGAATCATCTTTAAAACAGCAGGTGACGTTCTGATGGCCACCTCCTCTTCCTCAAAGTGGGAAGGTCTTCTCTCTGACTTAGAATAGCTGCCCCTTCCCTAAAAGCAGCAATTAACCTTTCCAGCAGTGTCACATCTGGCCAGCTGTTGAACCACTCCACCACGGGGAAAGGTCACCCGTGAGTGTTGGGAAACAGCCCCAAAAAGAGGGGGAAAAAGATTATAAATGAGATTCCCTGTGGAATCGGACATGCTCTTGGAACCAGCAGCTGAGGAGAGCAGGTGAACGTACATTCCTGGCGTATTTCAATACCTTTTAATTTCCAGAGACCAAGAAGCTGCTGGGAGGGTGAAACCACAGAGGTTGGTTAAACCCCATCATGTAACACAGCTCTAGAAACCCCCTTACACATGATTAAAGTGTTAATGCTCTGTGCACAGTGTTTCCCACCCCGAGCAGAACAATGCTTTATTTTTCATCGCTTTCTTACGCTTTCCCCAGTTTTGCTGATTTCACCTCTGTTTGGCTGGTGCCTTGATTTCAAATTCTCAGCAACGGTGCTGCTGCTGAGACCTGTGTGGGGCCCTCATCATGCCTCTGCAAGAGACAGAGGGAGGGATGGTTGTGTCTGAAGTAGTGAAGGAATTGCAAAAAGCTGCACAGCTGGTTCTGTCAGAAGAAGTGGTTGTGCCAGACAAGTCACTAGAGAAGACCCATGGTTATAATTACAAGAGCAGAACTGGTAGAAGACGACAAATCTGTTGTGCATTCACCAAAAAAAATATTTTAATCCCCCTCTTTTAGATGTATTTTTGCATTTTCTCTTTACTGTGGTGTGGATACACTCTTCTGTGTGCCTGTGCACGGCAGGGGCTTGGTGCCAGATGATCTTTAATGTCCCTTCCAACCCAAACTTCTGAGATTCTGTGATTCTACACACATGTGTGTAAACAGAAAAAGAGAGAGAAAGAGGATAATGACTATTGCCCATTTGGTGCCAGTCCTGCACATCTTCCTAATACAAGTGAACCTACTGAGCACAATAAGAGTATTTGCTTGTTTAAAAATTTATACAACTTATTGGAGAAATGCTTATGATGTAGTGATATGATACAGCAACACAAAGCTTTTTCCCTCATAAACCAGGGAACTCTTACTGTGCATCTATTTTATATACCAGCTGGTACTTGTGTGGAGGTGCTGCTGCTGAGGCTGGTGTGTGTTTCCATCGGGGCTGTGGCTGTGGCTCACCAGGAAATGCTTCCATGGAGCCCTGTGCAAGTCTTGTGCGTGGTCACGAAGGGACAGGACCACAGAATGACTTGTGTCTGTTTGTTTAGCACTTGTTGGTGCCTTTTCTTTGTCTTAAAGTCAAGAGCCAAACACAGTTAGAAAGGAAAAAGGGATTTTAGCTCGGTATTATTTTAAGGATCCTTGGTGCACCCTGTGCAGGTGGAGCACGCTGGAATGCACATCCAAATGCACCCCAAAATACACCCCTGTGAGCACCCTCCTGAAATGCACACCCACAATAGTTTGGGTATAACATTATAGGCTTTACCAATTAACAGATCTATCAAAGATTCCCCAATGAGAGGCTGAGTGAACCCCCCTCCCCGAGGAACTTTCCCCCCCTGGCCAGGCCTAGCTCAGGTTACAAAATGTGTTCCAGAGAAGCCCTCGGTGTTTGAGGCTTCTGAGATGTTTGGTCTCCTGGCTTAAGGAATATTGGCTCTGTGCTGGTTATCAAAGCTGAAGAATGAGAAGTGTGTGGGATAAAAGGCCCTTAAGAATACATAAAAGTTATATAAAAGAGTATATAGAGGGGGTATATGTAAAAAGCAAAAAAAGCATCATGGCATCACTGCAAGTGAGCATTTAGAAGGTTTTTACCATAACCTCCCCTGTTCTGGAAGCTGGCTTTCCTCCTCTTCCTAAGCCTGCCTAAAAGAATTAGTTCAGGGGTCTAGGTTGGGCACAAGGAGTGAGTTTTGCCTAACTATAGCTGCTCTCACTGAAACAGAACGATGTTACAGATGCCAGGGGGGCGCAGAAATAAATCACTCTAAGAATAAAAACTGTTTGGGATTTTTTCCTGCTTTTCAAATCAGTGAGTGTTAAATCAGCTTCTATTAAAGCAATGAGTTCAACAATCATAGGCTTGATCTGTGATTCTCCTTCCTCCTTTTCTTTTTCACGGTAGATGATGAATTTGACAGAAAACTCAGAAATGTTGCAGTTCCTTTCCTGACCACAATTCATTGATTAAATGCGAGATCACAAAATTTTCAGCTGAATTGTTTTGAATGTGGAATTTTGTCATATGTTTTTTTTCTAATTGAGATGATCTGAGAGTGGCACCCATACTTTTCCATGCACAGGCTTAGTTATTGGTAGAAAAAAGCCGTCATTCCAAGGATAATGTGCAATATTTAATTTCAGCTAATGTCTGTGCCAGGAAGCATTTTAGTCGAGCTGTTTGCAAATATTCAGTGATTATAAAGCAGCCATTTACACCACTGAAGCAAACACAGGTGCAAATGTGAATTTCTGCCCTGCACTTTCTGAAGTATTCACTGGTTCTGGAATTTCAGGTCTGCTCAGAGATGCTGTGATTATGTAAAAAAAACCCAAAATACTGTTTCATGGCACATGAAACCCTTTTTGTTGGACAAGAGTTTGGAATCAAAATAAGCTGAAAAGAAGCATGTGTTTTGGAAATAAATAGGAAATATGGAAGACTATGGAACTATAGAGGAATATCTCTAACTGCAATATGCTGCAGACTATGGGGTTTTTTCTTTCTACATTTTATAATCTATGAATTGAGATATCTTGGATAATTAAAATACCCTTTAATTAGTTTTAAGAGTAGGGGAATTTAATAGGCCTGTGGGAACACTCTAAATAAAAATAAAAATGCTAAGCAAAGCCTAGTTAACAAGCAGGCTTTTTCATTAGAATAAAACACTTCTCCCTGGTATCAGACATTTGTTCATTTGCAAATAAGTTTGGGGTTTTTTTCCAGACAGACTCTTAGAGTGTGGCAACACATGGTCCGATGCAGGAAGTTGGTGTGGATATGATTCATCCCTCTGAAGCCTGCAATCTTTTCTTCATAGAACTAAGAAATATTCAACACTATGAAAACTTGCCCTTCTGGAAATATTGACATTCAGTATTGGCAAAATACTCCTAATAGAAATATACTGTATCAGTATAATAAAATAATCTAGTATGAGTGGAAAACCCATATTGGTACCAACACAGTTTTAAAGTATTACTCTTTTTTAGACTGGCAGGTTTTTGGTCAGCTCAGTCAGAAACAGCACCTCTTACCCCTATGGGTTTCCCAGCAGGTACTCAAGGAGCACATGGCAGAATTTGTGGCCATTATCTGTATGGATAATCCATCAATAATTGAATAATCCATCAGTAATTTCAGGTCAGTTTAATACTTACAAATGAATACTGGGGAAATCCTTTAACAGAACTTCTGGGAAGAGTTACAGAGCCTTTGTTTGTATGGGGCAGCAGGTGACAAAATCCCTGCTGGGCAGTGGCTGCATACAGACAGAACTAAGCTGTACTTTGTGAGGGAAATGCTGGTTCTAGCAGGATAGGCTGGGCTTATGTGGGCTACTGCCACAGAGCTCATTTGCAAGGCTCACCCTCTGTCCTGCCACGCAGAGCTGGCCTTGGGTGTGCTTCATATCTGATGTGTAACTGATTGTTCTGAAACGTCTCCCTGCCCTCTGATTAATACTTCTCCAGCTTCAATTAAAATGTAGCATGAAGGGCTTTGGCCTTATTATTTTCCCCTTTACGTGCATATCTGTAAAGAGGATAATTTTCAGTTTTTTTAAATTAAAATCATCTCGAGTTGCCCTCTCATGCTAAAATGAACCACATCAAAATGAAGAGCTCGAGGCTAGATTTCCAAAGAATGTGGACATGAGAAACCTCTGAGAATTTTGTCTGACTGTTTCTCAAAATCCCGAGTTACACCCTGAAAGTCCTAATGTCAACTTATAGGACAATTTTTTATACAAGAAATGAGGAATAGCCAGCACTGTGCAGGGCTGAGAACTGCTGCAGCTCAAGCCTTGCCTGGTTGGCTGTGTACTGCCTGAGATACAGTGGGTCCAGTAGGGTGGCCAATTACAACAATAAATTATGAACAGGAATATTCCTTATTCTTACTATATTAATAAATAAGATTTTGGCGGGCTCATTTCCAAAGCAGCCTGTCCTAATCCCCTCCCTTACATCTCTTACAACCAGTAGATGGTTACAGAAAGAGAAACACTCCTCCACTGCTTTATCTATCATCCTTCATCCTCCTCAAGAGTGACTTTAAACTCACCTCTTAAGCTACCAAGAATCACAGAATCAGAGTCATTCGGGTTGGAAGACACTTTAAAGACCACATAGTTCCAACTACCCTAAAAAAACTTCTCAACTAAACTCACAGGTGATAGGAAAGGTAGAGTAGACCGTGTATCAGTGGGACATGTCCTAAATTTGCCATGGCGACCATGCCAAACACATCTTTAAATCCTCAGAAAGGGTGGTAACTGTCTGACTGGAAACACAGGAAGCCCCTCACTGCAATTTAGAAAAAGCTTTATTTCTGAAAATGTAACTGGAGCTAGGAGAAAAATGCACTCCAGTGGAAGATGAGACTTGAAACCTGGGTGGAATGGTGAATTGGGGCAGGGTCTACACAAAATTGTAATGTGTTAAGTGAGAGTGAGTAAGTGTACACCAAAGGGGTGGACCTGGCAGAAACAGAAAAGCCTGAATAGTAGAGAAAGGTAACAATAAAAGAAATAGCAATAAAAAGGAGGGAAAATGAATAGAATGAGGTAGAAACAGACAAAGACAAAGGACTGAACAGTTGTAGGGAGGAATAAACAAAAGATCTGCAATCCAAGTTAGCATTTATCTAATGGCCTGTGTTTTGCTGGCAGAAACAAGATGGAAGAGACTGAGGCAGGCACCTCTGCAATTTTCACTATTTCCTATTTCTCTGGTGGGTGTCTTTTGGAACTTGAGGTTTACATTACTGGAGTAGGGATACTGAAAATGTTATCCTCTGCTTAACTGTGCTTCAGCCAGGTCACCAGCAATGGCATGGTACAGTAGTAGCTCCTTTTTGGCTTGACAGCATCTAAAATCTTCTCTACACTGACACAAAGGCCTCCAAAAGGTGCAGGAAAATAGAGAATGCTCCTTCAGTGCTGTGAGACTTCTCTCCCTTTAAGGTCATGGGGGGGTGGGATGCGTGGGAATGTGTGTCTGGAATATTTTTCAGATACTTTATAGAGCAACAGCAGCTGGTACAGGTGCCAGGACACATCTGACTGGGCTCTGTTGCACCTGTGGCAGGGCATATTTCCCCAGGGAGGAGGAGACACGGTCACAAACTCAGGGTGACCTCAGTTTTGGAGGAAGGGCATGAAAATGTACAGAGCCACCCATGTCTCTCCTCCCGAGGGTGCCTTCTCCCACACTGCCCACTTGCATGTATTTGAGCAGCACTTTCATTTTTAAGAACAACCCCCCACCACTGCTTCCATGGCAGAGTGTATTCCCTTCCAGAATGGAATACACATGGAGATGCACACACTAGCCACAGACACAGTGCAACAGGGGCTGTTGTGTTGGGCAGAGTGCATTAAATACCGTGACCAATTCAGATCTGCCTCTTCCCCATCCCTCAAACCATCACAGTAACGCACCTCCTTGACTTCAGCAGCCTGCACCAGCCCTAGAGCAAGGCAGCCCTGGGATATCACAGAGAGAGAGTCCAGAGCAGGACAAATTTACCTGCTCCAACACCTCAGTGGAAGGGGATTGCTTCATTCACACTTTTTGCTCTCTTATCGCTCCCCATCACTTCAGCTTGTCTGTGCTCGCAGCAGCGCCGGCTGCTCGCTGCTGCAACAGGCAGGCAAGGGATAAGCTGCAATATCAGCTCATCTTCAGGGGCTCAGAGCCGTAGCAGCAGTAGGAACCAAACAAAATCCCCGTTTCTCCTTCTCCAGTGCTTTGCCACAGCGTTTTAATCCGACATATCTGGTGTCTGGCAACAGGAGCAGAGGAACCGGTTTCAGAGGGAGGGTGGTGAAACGGAGTGAGGCAACTTTTGCTGAGTTAGTCAAGATTTTCTGGGGTTAGGGATATTGCAGGTGGAGGAAGATTTCATCCTGAACTCTGCAGCTATCTGTTGTCATCTCTGAGATGTAATTTGGTGATTCCCCCTTTAAAAATATGTGAAAGTCAGTGTGTAATACAATATATACAGTATATGTGATCTACAGCTAGATGCTATTTCTGATGGAATGATTTTTGCTGATGCTTTTGAGATTTTTCCTCTACTATTCTCTCTTCATACTTCTACCAAAAATAATCCATATTGAAGCCACAGACAGGTATTTCTCACAGAAGGTTCTCTAAGTTTCAGGGGAAAAGGGAATTATGTAAAGTAGTAGAAACGTCAGGTTTGGTGTGGGTTTGGTTTGTCTGTTACTTTTTTATTCCTGAAAAAAAAAAACCTAGCTCAGGTTTCTCAAGAAATTTCCAAGTAAATATGGAAATATTCTCCATATAATGCCTTGCAGTCTCCCTCCAATATTTTTTCCTCTAAATCATGTTATGTTGCTATGCCCTGACTTTGTGCAGTCCTTCTTTAGATCTGAATAAGTAGTATATGAAAAGAAATAAAGTCTGGATTTGATAGTCCTATAGAGCCTGCTTTCATATCATCATATAACAATGCATGCTGTTTAGGAAAAATTTACTCGAGCTTTTATAATATCCCCCTAAGTGTTTGCCTGTGAGTGTCTCCACTGAATTTCAGAGGCTGACAACTCCCATCCTGCTATATTTCCTCCTCAGCTTAAATTTTACCTCAGTGCAGCTCAGGAGGCCCCTGCTCTACATAAATAACAGATAAATTGACAAGACAACCTTGACCACATTGTGGCCGCATCTCCTGACAGTATGGAAAAATAAGAACTTCTCCCCTTTAAAGTAGATGCATGCTGAGGACCGTGGGGCAGGAACTGTTGAGTTTTAATCCTAGATGGGATTAAATCCCAGACTGTCTCTGTCACCTTGATCAAACTGCTGATGAGGGGGATTTTCAGGAGTGTAGAAGACAGTTAGGCATCCCTCCACGATTGAAAAGCCCAAGAGTTCACCATTTTATGGCCCTTTGTGCTCTGAATCCCCCTTCTTCAAACTCTGTTCCTCTCCAAGGAAGGCTTGTGCCCTTCTGGTCCTGCAGGACGGCTGGGAGCATTCAGGAGTTAATGGCTGGAGGCCAAAGCATGGCTAAAACTCCCCCTGTTTGGGTGGCTTTGAACAAAAGCTGTAGACCCCAAACACAGTTCCTTTCCGGAGCACTTTGGTACATGCCCGCTCAGCACAGAACAAAGAATTAATTCTTCTAATTGCTCCCCTTGAACTGAGAGAGCCTGCCTGATCTCTTGGAGGGGAGGTGAAGGTGGGCCCTGAGATGGGAGCCGTCAACGCCTGCCTCTGGCAACGCATGCCTCCACCGCCCGGGCACGTTTGCTACCTTCGGGAAAGCCGGGGAGCAGCAATTACCCGGCACGGGCAGCGCTCGCACGGGGCGCGGGCTCCAACCCCGTAACACATCCCTTCCTTAATGCGACTTGATGGAGACGGAGCGGGGCCCCATCAGGTGTGAAAAGCCCTGCTGCTCCTGGCGTGGAGCGGCCTCCAGACGGCGATTTGGCGACGTCAATCTGGTCATGCTTGATTTGGGCACTTAACGCGGTAAAGCGGGGTCCCTCTCCCCCCGATCAACTCCTCAATTAGCGAGCCGCCTCCTGGAACGGCCTTGTTCCACGATCCCTCCGGGCCGCTTCGGGGGTCATTAGGGTGAGAAAACTCCAGCGCCAGCTCCGGCTCCAGCCAAGGCGAGGGGAGCCGCGAGGTTTCCTAAACACATGCAACCCTTTTTCAAGTTGTTTGCTTTCACGGGATTGATTCGTGGCACATTAAGAAGCTTAAGGCTTCGGTATCTTCTTTAAACTGCCCACCTTATCGCCTTTACAGCTGACAGTTTCCTGACAGCCGGGGTGTAAGCAGAGATAACTAGTAGGTTAGTACACACACACACACATACATATAATATACGAATATTATATACGCTGCCTGCTATTTTCTGCTTGAAAAGGGGTCGGGGGGGGAGCTTCTCGTGTGTATTCTCTGCGGTTTTGGTTAAAGAGCAGCCGCTGTGAGCAGTCACTAATTTTAACAGCAGATATGGAGAGGTGTGCGGGGGGTGCCGATACCCAGCTGCAGTCAGCACAACATAATAAATAGGCAAATTTATGTCCTCGTCTCCCAAATTTCTTTCCTTTCTTTATTAGGGAGCAAACTATTGTTACATTAAATATTCAAACTACACAAAATCTCAAGGGCTTTCCTTTCCCACAAAGTGTTACCAGTATTCATGCATATGAAGAACAGTAACCCATATACAAACGGCACCTTTTTTAATGAGCAATATATGTCAACATGACACCTTCTTATGAAATGCAGCTTTTTAGGTTCTGCCTTTGTGGATGTAATAATTGAGATGTTTCTAATATATGCAGTTACATTACCTGCTCATTGTTTGCAATTTTGTTCCTCTCCCAACTTTGTACTGTTTGTAATGCTTCAAGCATTTGCCTCGATTCATGCTCAGTTTTATTTAATTAGAAATATAATTTTCTGCTACATTAATTATAAATTTGAGTGAGACAGCACAGAATTTCCTCAAGCATTCTTTTTAGAAGAGAAACAAATCACAGAGAGTGAGGAAGAAGCTATAAAACCAGATGCAGGTGTAAAAATATCAATACCTTGAAACCTAAAACATTTAATAAATACATGAGGAAAAGATAGGATTATTCGTAATTGTTTAATTAATGCATCTTCTTATTGTAGTGCAGTATTAATCAAAACGACTGGGTTAATGTCAGAAAAATGTCATGGTGATTTCTCTCAGAATCTGACATATTTTGAAAGCATACGTGTAGAACCAGCCCTAAAGACGCTGAAATCTGAGTTTTGAAAACTGCATTATTTTTTTTAATGTTTATATTTTGCTAGAAATATTTTTCCCCAAAGCTGTAATGTTTTTTTTGTGAACGTGTCGATGATATATAGGTACCAGCAATGCATATGCATGCAGAATGCAATGTATATAGTCTATGTGCCTCTTCAAAGTACCCCGATGCTTTGATTTGTAACTGTTTAAGGTTTTGCTTAAAATTCTGAACACTGCACAGAGCGTAGCCATTTCAATGGAATACTTCAAATAGTAAGTCCTAAAGGTGACACAACAAAGGAAATACCTTAGATACTGCAGCTTTTATTTATAAAGGAAATGCTCACACAGTCCAATGAAGGAAAACTTTACCTGTTTCCATTTCTATAGGAAGAGCAGTTCCATTAAACCAGCGCTTTGTTGCAGGAATTTGCAAGCGCATCATATGATTTGTATGAGCAGAATGAAATATTTGCATGCCATCTAATGGATTGACTCGTGTCCTTTTTTTCCTCGTTTCTAAGCACTTTGCTTATTGCAAACATTAAAAAAAAAATAAATAAAAAATCAAAAATCATCTCGCTCACCATGCAGCACTCATCTTACAGTGTGGTTTTTTAGAAAGGAGAAATCCCAAAGACAGGATGAGGAATTATTGTGTTGTGTAGTGGGGAAAACGTGGCTCTTTTCCTTATTAATCTCTGCTGTGGAACTGTTTTTGCTGTTTTTATTTTGCACACACACTCACACGCATGCACACGCACGCACATCTAGTTTAGCTCTGCGGGCAATTTCCCTGAAAGCAGGTGTCTGGTAGTCTGAGTGCCATCTATCTGAATGTCATTCTTGGGCAAATGCTTATGTCAGTTAGTAGCTGCTATAAATACATTTATATTTTTCATAGTACCTATCATTCAGGACTCTTAAGGGACTTTTGCACGCCAGGCTTCCAGTTCTTTTAATGCAAGGTAAAGATGGGAAAATTGAGGTGCAAAGCGGGGATATTTGCACAAGGCTGCTTGGAAAGGTAGTGCAGGGATCAGCAGAGACCTCTAAATGTTTAAAAAAAAAAAATGACTGTACCTTGGCATTCATAGTAGCCCCTTTGATAACTGCTGGGCACCACACACCTCCTCATCTCGACAGAACCAGGCTGGCACGAGGGGCCAGAGCTCTGCGAAGGGACAGTGACACGTCTGCTCAGGAAACGCTGCCACTTTGGGGCTCCCGAGGCCATGCATCATCATCTCTCCTTCCTCTGTGTGCTCTTTTACAGCTCATGCCATAGCTCTCATTCTCTACCCAGGTCTCCGGGGTGGTTCCCACGAGCAGCGAGGTTTCTGGGCTGGGGATCACCACCTCAGAAAATGCAATTCTCCTGGCACATTTGTTGTATTCCTGGATACACATCTCTTAGCAAAACAAGACATGGAAACACGATGTGAACCTTGTGGCTGTACTTCCTACCTAAGCACGTCTTTGCCTACAGCATCGTGGCATGAAAGAGCCTGCTAATGATTCTTAAATGTTCATTACTGTAGATCTTCTCCCAGAATATACTTCTCACCTTGAATGACCCATGTGTTGAATTTTAACTAAGGGAACCCAGGATAGTAAGTCTGTCATGATGCTAGCTTTTTTTTTTTTCCTCTCCAACTCTTAAAAGCTTTTTATTATAGGACTGCTTAAGGCATTCTTCAATTAGCATGTGCTGTATTGTGGCTGGAACAGCTGTTTACCATTTAATAAAGCATGGCATAATTTATTTTCAGAGAGTCTAGCAACCGTCTTTGCTATTACACCAGGGGAGGAACACAGTAACTGCATTGTTCACAGTGCTGATGGAAGAACTATAGACTTTATTATATGACCTCATAGAACTATTAACTTACCCCCCACTTATATTTCAATGTGTATTTACCTGACAGTCTGTGCATTGATTTCTTACCCAGAGATTCTATGTTCTCAGTCACCTCTGGGGCAAAATGAAAAATGTCTATGTTTTATGTCCATCACATTAGGCAGCTAATTATATATTTGTACCTTAATTTCCTTCCCTTCCCCCATCTCCAGGGGCGAACTCCATATGCACCACTTTCTCCTTAGTCAGTGGAGAAACAATAGAGGTGTTGGGAAATGATAGAAGCTTGGCCACTGCTCATCGGGGGCTTTCTGTTCATTTAGGTCCTTTTCCTCCTAGATCTCGTCTTCCCTTTGTGGCTGGATGAGTTTGAAATGCACCTTAGTAGCACCCCTGTGGATTTCTGCTTCCTCTGCAGCAATGTGGAGGTTGCAAGTGACAAACTCATCACACCCCTGCTGCAGGTGACACTGGTTCCCTCCTAGGAGGGACTGCAGGTCACCAGCACTGCCTGACATCTGGTGCGTGGTGTTACATGAGGCAGCATCCACGTGGCTTGTGAGCACAAATGTGGTGAAAATCATCCTCCCTGAGGGTCCCTCCCCTCCATCCCATTCCTGGCAATCAGTTATCCCAATCCCCTCCATCCCAAACCTGGCAAAGTTATCCTGGCAGTGAGCCATCTTTTAGATCGGTCCTTGAGGTGAGAATAAAGGATGGCAGGTGGCAAACAAGAGCTCAGCAATGCTTTGTCACAACTGAAAGGTACAGGTACAGCCCTGAGTGACATCCACATGGTGCAGGACATAGCACAGAGCTGTAAACAAGCTCCCAGGTCTGGGAACAGTGCAGAGACACCTAAGTGGCAAGTGGTGGCTCCTTAGCTGGGCCATGAGCCTCCCAGCACAGCACTGCATGGCCACAGCACTCTGTCTGAGCCAAACCACTGCACTGTGCCAGCTAGACCTACCCCAGGCTGGGAACCTGCTTGGGATATTGCAGTCTCACTCTTATTTGAGTTGGAGCATTAAATTTGGCTTTAAGTTGCTTGAGTTTGACAATGAAAATACGTCAGCTGAGTATCTGCAAATTTTCAGATTCAGCCTGTGCGTGTAGATGGATTTATATGCATGATTTAAAGTAAAGCATGTGTAGAAAGATGAAGTTTATATGGTTGCTTTGTAGAAATGGATGTAATATTGATGTTGACTTTACTGGTAGAAGTTTAAGAATGTCACGATGCATGAGTGGTGGTGCAAAGCAGAGCCCTGAGTGCATTGGGAGGTCATTTTTAACTTGAATTTATTTCCACAATATCAGGCATAGATCATTGTGCACCGTGCACAATCATCCCTGCTTTTCATTTGAGTCAATCAGAGTGGTTAAAGAAAATTTAAAATGCAACAAATTTGTGACTTGATTAAAAGCAGACAGTAAATTAGGCCAGAATACTCCTTAAAATTGCATTTTAGCTTTAAACTGGAAGTTTGATGATCTGACTGCATGACTGAAGGGGCAGGGTAGCAGACTGTGACATAAACGATGTAGCTATATTTGCTCCTAGGATGAACAAGGGTTTTTTAAAGTTGTGTGATTTAGGCTTTTGTGTTAACACTCCATTGACTGAACAACAAAATTCCCACCTCCCAGAGCTTTTTCAAACCAGAGATTTAGAAAAGTGGTATTACATCAATAATGTCTGGTCATGCTTCACATTTTTCCAGGCAAAATTAAGGCTGGTAATACTTACTTGAAATGAAAGCTTAAATTGTTTCACAGGACACAAATAACCTAATTAGGGAAGGATATAGAAGTAAATCTATATTTTGTTTTGAATGTCTGGTTTGGAGGTGTTTGAAAATGGAATTCATCCACGTTAACTTTGCATAAAGAATTCTTTCATGCAGTCTGCAGAAGGGAAAAACAAAAAAAGGCTTGGTTGCATGAACATCAGCAGATGCAGGACAGAGTTGAGCAAATAGTTTGCTCCAAGCAGATGGAACAAACTGGAAATCTGCATTAAATTATGACCCACAGTGATGAAAGCAGCGCATACACCCCAGGTACTGAAAGGCATAAAAAGCCCTCTGCATTAACTGTTGGACTTCAGTCTGTGTACAATTACTTTCTTCTACAACGGTTGTAGAGATTAGAAGGGCATGAGGAGAGCAGCAGCTTCACCTGAGAGGGATTTGCAGCTCCTGCCTTCGGTGTGCAGGTCCAGCTGCAGACACACAAGTGCTGAATGTCACCTGTGGCCTGACAGAGCCAGATGGGGCTGCTTACACACGCAGGTGAGCTGGAGGAGAGAGCAAACCACACTCTGCCACACAGCAGCGTGTGGCTGTGCTGTGAGGCTGCAGCCATGCCCTGCTGTCACGTTTGTGCCTGCCTGAGATTCGACCACCAACTGTTGATACCCAAAATGCAGAGGACATTCCTCTGCCTGTTTTGAGCCGTGTGACCCCCCCTGGACAGGGTGTATTTTGATCTCTATCCATGGAGGAAGCTGCCGACTCTTTGGGAAACTTTTGAATCTAAGATGGTTTGAACTGAATGTCAGAGCAGTTTGTGGTGATGTTCCAGAGTGAAAAATCTAGAGATTTTAGGATTGTTTATGTAGTGAATAGACAGTAGCTAAAAAAGCCAAGATGGAGGATAGCTGTTGTTTTCCATGCTTTTTTTTCCTTCTTCTACACTTCCATATTCTGCAGCAAAGTGATTTAGACTGATTGGACAGAAATATCCACATTTCCTCCGGATATTCAAGCTGAGGTTACAGAGTATTGGTAGAGAAAAGAAAATATGTTTTGTTTCAAACTTCTATTGGGGGATTTGCCTTTAAAAAGGGCAAGAATTTGAGATAAGCTCTCTTTTCCGCGCCTTTCTTGAACTGCTAACAGGGTGCCACGCTGGGCACTCTGTCTCTCTGATAACGCTCATTAAAACAACGATCTGGAGCAAGAAATTCGGAGACTCCGCTCGTCTTTTCACTTTCTGGCCAGGACTTTCGGCCTCCCCCAGGTTGGAGGAGGCCCTCTCTCATATCGCCACCAGTGATAACCAACTCAAATTTTTAGCAGTGCTGGCCCTAGCTAGGTACCACAGCTCACTGTCAGCAAAGTGGAGATGTGTTTCCAGGTGGCACAGGCTGGGCATCCCTACAAACAGGGTTGGGAGTACCAGCCTACTTCCAATGTCAAGTCAGTCCTTGAGTCCCTGAGTTTGCTGTTAAAAGAAAATGAAGGGGACTGAAGTGAAAGGGCAAACTAACCCTCTTTTAGTTCTTTGGCAAAACTAACCCTCTTTTCTCAGCATTGCCAAACAAGGCAAACACTGAATCAGCCTTTGATTTTAGCAGACATTTCAGCACGCTTCAGAGATTGTGTGTGAATGCCTTCCTTAACACACTAAACTAACTGGGCTGTTTTGTTTGACTTTTCTCATTCTTCACCTTTTTTGCACTATCTGAAATTTGGGGCAAGGTTTTAAGCTAATCTGGATAGGCATCTAAACCACGTTGTCTTAACTGCTCCTATGTTAGGACACTTGGAATTTTACATTTTCTGAAATAATTCAGTGCCCAGACAGCCGAGCTCTCGTGGAAGTTTGTCCACCTCACCAGGTGCAGCTGGGAAGTGCTGGAAATCTTGGAGACCCAGGGCTTTGATTTGTTGAGCATCCTGTTCTGCAACTTGATAGTGATCCCCTCTTTCAACACCCCAGCTTTGTCAATGAGAGATCTTAAAAGAGAGAGGCTTAGAGAAGCACGTACAAGCAGCACTGGGGACAGAGGACAGAATCCAGGACTGTTTCAAAAGTGGCCATTTTCTCCTGTGGTCAGCTTGTTNCGTGGAAGTTTGTCCACCTCACCACCTGCAGCTGGGGAGTGCTGGAAATCTAACTTGGAGACCCAGGGCTTTGATTTGTTGAGCATCCTGTTCTGCAACTTGATAGTGATCCCCTCTTTCAACACCCCAGCTTTGTCAATGAGAGATCTTAAAAGAGAGAGGCTTAGAGAAGCACGTACAAGCAGCACTGGGGACAGAGGACAGAATCCAGGACTGTTTCAAAAGTGGCCATTTTCTCCTGTGGTCAGCTTGTTCCCCACCTTTTTTCTTTTCTTTCTATGTAGTCTCTTATTATTGAACCAGAGTTAATTCAAGCAGAGCCACCAAAAGTCTTTTGCTGGACACCAGTGAGTGCAGCTGGAGGGCTGTGGATGGGCAGGGTCAATGGGAACGCTCTGCTCTTGTTTCTTGTGTGGTTTAACTTCAGCAGGCAAAGTGGGGCAGCTTCTCCTCTCCCCTTGGCTGGAAGCACGTTTAATTTTCAGTGAGCATTTAGAAAACTGTTCCAAGGAAGGGAGGATGGGTGGGAGTGAAGAAAGTTTTCCAGGCATTCATGAAAATGCATGTGGGACAAATTTACCTGCTTCCTCTTCTCTACAGTTTGACAGGGAGGATTTTCAAAAACACCTTGTGGGAAGTAAGAGAATATAGACTATTTAAAGCCAGTAGTACTTGTGTCCCGAAGTCACTTCAAAATGTCTAAGAAATCTCCATCTAATAATCTAAATAATACTCGGCATGTAAAATTTACATGTTCTCAAAACTATGCTTTTCAACATGCTTTGTAATCTAGATCCTTAGATAATTTTTTTTTGTCTCTCTCATTAACTTTTAGATTCTTTTATGTGGTTTTATGCTTCTCCAAATAGCATCTTATGTTGTCTGAAGTATTTGCTGAGGGCCAAATTCTGTCTTTCAGTGCATAGAGCTTGAATTGAAATCCTGAATAATACACAAACCTACTAGGGAAAAAAAAAAAAACCAAACCTGATTGTCTATTTCAGTAAATGTCTGATTACATTTAAAACCATGTGTGTGTATTATTTTGATCCCTCATGCACTGTGAAACTGAGGTTTGAAAGTAGCATTTCAATTTTTTATAGAAACAGTATCTAGCAGGGATATTACAATGTGAAGATTAGGTCTCACCTCCTTGTAACGAATAAATTGAGACCAAAATTAAGTGAGTTGCCAGGGTCACCCACTCAGTTAGTGGTGAAGGCAGGTTTAGAACTCAGCTCCCAAATATATATTTTTTCCCTAATGAACCTAGTTAACCCAGTAGTGAGAATGAGGACAAAAAAATAATTTGAAACCATGTGAAACCGTCTGTAATTACTGCGCCACAGGAGAAATTCCATTTAATGTCTGCTTTGTCATTCCTCTATCTTAAGATGTTGTTTTTCTCCTTCATTTCCCATGGTGCAAACAGATATTTTGTCCTCCTACTGGAAACCCAGGCATCTTATCCAAATCATGCGACATTTTAATACGAAATCATCGTAGGCGAAAGAGTGGTGTTGGTAGCAAACCAATGGATCTTGCAGAAAACAGCTGTCAAACAAGAACAGCAAAAAGGGAGGAAGCTCGTGGGAGCAGCTGTAACCAACAACATTAGATCCTAAATCTTGTGAAAGTCCCGTGTAATTTGACAGGGAATTATGGCCCAAATCCGTTTCATCTTGACACGTAGCAGTTCTGCCTAACGGTGCAGTTCTGTGATTGAGCATTTCCTAGGCAATGATGAGAACCAGGTCTCCCCTGCTTACTCAGAGCCTCACCCAAAATCTGTGGGAGTGGATGGAAATTGGTGTCTCTGTGGTTAAATTGGGGCCCTCCAGAAAGCACTTGCCTCATGAGAATAGCGTAGTTTAGCCCAACTCTCAGCCTTTTTGTGTATCTGTCCACTCTTGCTTTCCTCTGTTTTTCTTCTTTCCCCTCTCAACTTTTTCCCGTTTCTCATCTCTCAGTTCTTAACCTTCAGGTTTGTGTTTAGTAAACCTACAGTAGAATCAATAGCCTGGTGCTTAATCACACTTTTTGCTGCTCAAAATGTCAGGTTTGGGTTTGTTTGTAGAAGGGCTTCTGCGTGTCTTTCATTTTTTAGCTCTGTGTGGGATGTTCTGTTCTGCTCAAATCCATTAAGAATGAAAGCTTTGGCTGTGGCTGATTGTTCTAATCTCTGGTGGGGCATATGCATGGAATAAATGTAAAATTCTGGATGTTGGTTCAGATCATCAAGAGGAAAGATCTGTCCTGGTACTTTAGAATTTTCTCATCTGCTCTTCCTAGGTGAAATCAGTAAGGTTCAGTTTTCTAATCTGCTGAGGTAGCTAGGGCACAGTTTAACTATCTATAAGTAGATGTGACTGAATTTAAGCATTCTCTTACCACAGAGAAAAAGGAAACAGAGCACAGAATGGTACCCAGCAGCTGCAAGTACTAGTAGAAATTAAATCCTTGCCACTCTTTTGGTAAAATAGACGAAGCAAGAGACCATAGCTTGATGCATCAGCTCCACTTAAGAGCCTGTCAAGAAACTGTTTCTCCCCTCCAGTAGCAAAATTCATGTTTTAGAAACTTGTTTGTGTAACAGGTTTGAAGAGAGGAGGAAAACAAAATGGCATGTGGAGAGTTGAGTGCACACACTTCTGTGTAAAGGAGTGCAGGAAGGTGGCTCCTGGCTGATCTCTTGATCCTTGGACAAAACTGAGGAGAAAGTCTAACAAATGCATCGTTTTGCAGTAAATTAGATCAGATTTCCGCATCTCCGCACTCAGTCTGTGAGCTGACAGTTCAGTAAAATGTTCCCTTGTAAGGTTCACCCTCTTAGGAAAAGGGGCAATAATTCATCATTAGAATTTCAGAGTCCAGGTGTAGATGAAAACTGATGGAGCCTCCAGTGAGGCAGGGAAAGTGCACAGAAGAAGAAAATTTTATCTGAAGCCTAATTCCCTGGCTACAGCAGAGAATAATTAAGATAATATTGCTTCAAGAGTTCTTTAATGATTAAAAATCACATATGCAGAATCCATAAATTGGAGGGCAACAAATTGGAAGGATACAGCGCCGGAGATGTGTTTTGTGCGTGTTGTAGCGGGAAGCACACCGGTGGCACAACAGCAGCCCGGGCAGCCACAGGAGACCAGGCCCATTCCAAGGACTTTGTTTAGATGCAACAAATCATTTGTCTGTTATTAACCCAGAGCTTGTAATTATGCAGATTGCCATAGATTTTCCTGGGCCTGGAAGTGAGATTGAGGGTTGTTCACACTATAGCAGGCAGCTCAGGGCTGGCCATGCATTACTGAACTTGCCACATTTATCATGTTGACTGATGGCAGCAGAAGCAGGTCTCAGGTCCCAGTGGTTAATGTAGTGGGTAATTAACTGTCATTTGCCTAGTAATAGGCTGATGATCAATGGTTTGTGTGGAAACAAATTCTAATCAGGTAGCTGATAAATGCTCAGGGAGCGAGAGCAATTGAAATTGGGGGAAACTATGTCCAGAATTTCAAAATGGCATTGTGGGGTTTTTATTATTATTATTAACGGCAGAAAACTATGTTCTTCGTATAAACAGCTTTATCCAAAATTAACAGTAGCTAATATAAATCTCACATGTTTGTTTTGTGTGTGGTGGAGAAGGACTAACAGCAAGGAGGGCCTCCTTCCCTTTACGTAATTGAAAAATTTTAATGTATCTGGTGCTTAGCTGAAGCAGTTTCTGCGGGGTCTCTCGTTCCAGGGCCGTAGAAACCTGCACATGGTGGACTGGGGTGCAGTAAATCTCCCTCCTCCGCAGTGCTGGATGACAATCCCAAATTGTTTCACCGCTCTGCGACATGCAAACCGCAGAGCTGGCTGTAATGGGTTTCCACTTTCTCACACGCAGGCCGTGGAAGGTGACTCTGCACCTCACACCCCGCCTGGGCAGGGCTTTCAGCTGTGTCTCAAGCACTCAGCTGTTGCACCTAAGCCACCTAAGCACTGGGGTGCTGTGTGATCCCCCCACACTGAGCTTGGAGGCGGTGGGACCTCTCTCATCCTCGTGTTTGAACGTTGCTGTTGTGTCCCAGCCTTAAAGCCTGACTTTCCCTTTACTACAACCCCATGGAGTAGCAGTACTGTGCACCTACAGCCCTTAGCACCTTTTGCAGCCTGATCTGCTGCCCTCACAGAGCTAAAATGCCATCATCTTCTGCACAGATGTGCAGGAAAACAGAGCCAGTGCTTCGGTACAGGGGTATAATTATCATCTCTAACACAAAGTCAGCCCACGACTCTGGAAGGCAACTGAGTCTTGTGTCCTTCCAGACAAAGAATGGAAGTCTGAGTGGGATTTAGATAACCTCAGTGAAACCCATGTGTGGTGGAGATAGAACTAGAACAGAGTGTTTTACAAAAGGAATATTTACAATCTGTTTAAATAACCTATAGTTTTAGTAATCAGACTTCACAAAAATAGAAGCTGACTTGAGCCATCCTAACAGGAGCTTATGAGGATGGCCTTGTCCCTGCATTTCTCCAGGTGGTCAGAGTAACCAGCATCTCAGACAGGAGGAAAAGGGTCACAACTTCTAAATTAAATAGGCATGTTTTCCGTAGGCAGCACACCTTAAGCAGAAGCAGGAGGTAAAAGGATTTAGAATTGAGTAGGCTTGTTGGTAACCCATGAAATTCAGTAAAATGGAGGGATGTGATTAAAAAACTGTGTTCATTTTATGTTACCAAACTGAATTTTCTACAGAGCACCTTTGAATTCATTAGTTTAGAACTGCTTTTAATTTGGTGTTTCCCTTGAGAGCCATTATATTTTTCTGCTGTCAGCCTGATGTTGAGGAAAAAAAGAAAAGTGGCAGATGTGGCGTTTTCATCTAGTGTGCTTCATAGTTAAAAACAGCATTAACTGCTATGCACAAGCAGAGCATTACTTTTAATAATCCATCACAACTATTAAGTAGTTTAAATAAACTTAGTTTCAAAGATTGCTGCCACGTAGAGCTAACGTATTTTTTTTCTTGTTCATTATAATCCTTCTGTGTCACAAAAGGATGTGTATGTATGTTGGTTGGGTTTCTTTGGTGTGTTGGTTTTTTTTGTGTGTGTGTAATACACCCACTTGAAAAGTATTGAAAAATCTTTAGCAAAGGGAATTTAAAAAGAAAATTATATAGATGTCTGGCAAAAACAGCATTTCATATTGTTCTTACAGTATTTTATACTTCTACTCCTGATGTGACTATATATAGTTTACAGCCTCATTTACTTTAATGTGCTACCTGAATAACATAATCATAGCAATAACTATGGTATAGGGTTGTAAGGTGCATGAACCGCTAATGCTTTCTGACGATTTAAATGACTTGTTCATAAAATGTTCTTTTAATAATAGTGGTAAAGCTTTTAGCACTAGATGTCAAAAACGCGAAGAATGTTGGCTTTTTCGAGTGTTATTTCTTTTCCAGCTAAAGTGTGTTTTAATAATAAGTAGCACCAAAAGCCAAGGTTATGTGGCTCTCTCCTGCACGGCAGGATCTAAGAAGAAGACTCTTCCCACTTATGCAAACAGCTTGACCTCTGCCTGCACAGTTATGTAACGTCCCTAATGTGTTTACCGTTTCTTTGTTTAGTTTAACAAGATGTTTCTTTTATCAAGGAAGGTCAGTATAACCTGCAGGAGAAAAAATAATAACATCACAATGGGTGCAATCTTAGTCTGTCATAAAGCTCTCTTCAGCAAGACGATGTCTTTGCGCTGTAATTGGGCAGAGTTGAACCACCAAAGGCCGGCTTTTCCAAAAGGAGGTGTGCTGGGAAGTCAGTCAAAGACCAGACTGTGGGGGGAAAAAATAATAAATTTTTAAAAAATAATAAAAAAAAAAATTAAAAAAAAAAACAAAGAAAGGGAATCAGGAATATGTTTCTTTCTGTATCTCCAGGTTATTTGGCGTTACAGGAAACTGTGCTGCCTGCAGTAAGCTCATACCTGCTTTTGAGATGGTGATGAGAGCAAAGGACAATGTTTATCACCTGGACTGTTTTGCATGTCAGCTTTGTAATCAGAGGTAAGAGAATTTCTTGGCTCTGTTCCATAAGCTAAGTGCCAGCTCGGCACTGGTGTGGGCATACATTCCAAAGAGGAAACATTTACCAGTAGGAGAACCCCAAGAATCCCAAGAAAGTAAGACCTGGATACTTTTCCTGGGATTGATACAGAACATCTTTCATGACCTTGGCCAGAAAACTTTTTGTGCCTCAAATCCCGCATCAATAAAAAAGAATAATGTTACTTCCTCTCCTTCAAAAGGCTGTCTGTCAGGTTTAATTAATTAATATTTATAAAGGTCTTTGAGATCCTTTTCTGCAGAAGAGCATAGCAGTACCATTTGTCATTATTGCATTAATTTCACTTTAATTCTTCATTTTTATCACATGTATTTCTTTTAAAGTACACATTGTTTCTTCCTGTTGCCAGAACTGTAATCATTTAAATTTAAAAGATGTTGTTCCCACCATTTCCTCTGTAGCAGCATTGGACCTCTTACAGTCCTATTTTTACTTCCATATCCAAACCGTAGGTTATAAAAATCCCAGGGATCCAAACCTGACACCCTGTTCTGAAGCATCACCCATATGGCACAGTTGGAGAACGAATGTCAAAAATGGTAAAATTGCAACAACTGATTTTTTCAGAGGTGAATAGAGCCAAGTTTATACCAGCTACATTCAGAGTGGTGGCCAAATCCCATCAGAGATTTCACCGAGAGCCCCATTTCTGACTCCACCAGGGCTGATGGCAGCTTTGCCAGTGACTTCTATGAGGTCTAGGAAGTGAGAGAGCCAATTATGTCCACTCCTTAATGTCCCTATTATTTTCAGTTATTTTTCAGTTATTACATGACCCTATTTAGCATTTTATAGCATTCATATTTTTTTTCATTTCTTCGGCTGGGATGAAACGCAAGATGTACATTTTTAGGGAAGCAGTGAAAAATTAGGAAGATAATAGCCTGACACAAAAAAGCTAGACACAGCTCTAAAAAAGCTTTCCTAACTCACCTTGTCCTACAGTGTATTATTTTTTAGAGCTGTAGTCATTTAAAAATCAAACATCCCTAAAGAACCATAAAATGTACAGCTGCTAATAAGTGTAGCACGCTACAATTACGCTCTTTAAAAAAAAAAGCCAAATTGACCTTTTTCATCATGTTGCATGGGAAATTAAAATACCAGGCAAGTAATAACCACTGCTTAAACTATATAATAATGCAAAGTAATTATAGGTTCTAATGCTATTTAAAGTCCTGTATCAATTTTGTCTTACCACAGAACTGAGAAGTTGTATTCTGAGCGAGGCAGGCAGAGGCTCCCACAGCACCCATTTCAGAGACACACACAGTGTCCTAGGGTTTCGTTTCCCAAACCCTTCACATCCTGGTTTTTTTTCCAAACCACTGTTCTGGTATCATTATTAAAGCGCCTAATATATTTCTGTTGTTCGCTTCATTTATTACATGCCATAATGGGGCTGCATATCTTTAGTGTTGGTTATGCACAATTAGCACTTAGTTATTGTCTTGTCACTTCAGCCCGCACAAGACAAACTTCTTTAATGTAAGAAGTCAGCTAATCTTCATCAGTCAAGCAAAGCAGACAATGTTTGTTAGCCGGAGTGCAAAAGATTTTCATCATAGTTAGCACTCTTGGGTCTGAGGAACTGAACTTTCTTTTTCTTCCCCCCACCACGCCACAACAAAAAAGAAAAAAAGCACAGTTATTATGAATATTTTTTAAATTCCTCTTTCACCCTTACAACTGTGAAATAATGTACAATTTCACTTTGCAGCTAACACACATCGTTGTGTTCCCTGGGGCCTCCGATCCCCCCTGGAAAAGTGCTGTTAGGTGCTTCTGAAATGGAGCTTAACTGGGTTATTTAATAACTCTCAGCCTCGTTATTCCTGAGACTTCAATCTAATCTTTTATTTGATTTTCACTTTGCATGTATTTTTTTGGCAAAGGGTTGCTGAAATAGTCTTACAGGTGTCTTAGACTGAGAACAAAAGAATGAATTTACCTGAAATACAGTCTAGTTCACCTAGTGAAAACAGGGAGTGGTTCCAGGAGTTTTGAAGAATTTCAGAAATTCTCAAAAGTGTCCCTAATCCTGATTCTATTGCAATAGCTCTCATGGAGCCTAATAAAGCAGACTGCCTGTAGGGTACCTTTCTTCCTCACAATTTGGGACTAGTGGCCCTCTGAAGAATTAATTTTGGGTTTTTTTACAAAAAATCCTATTTCATGGATGCTCCAACACAGCTCTTCTGTGGTTCCTCTGGCAAAGCATCCCACTGACTACATTCTCTCATTAATAGCTTCAAATCTTTTGTTTTTCATTACTTGTATAACAGTAAACTCCCACATTGCTAGACACCTGACCCATCACCAGCTTTGGGGTTTTCAGATCTACTGTGAAACCTTTTTCTCTTCTCTTTTAAACAGAAAAATCTTGTCAGTCACCAAGTCATTAATAATTTCTGTTGTCCTTTAGGATCCTTTTTTCTTCCTCTGCTCAAGGTACTCCAAACCACACAGCAGATTCTGAGTGAGGATGTGTTTATAAGACAGCAGTTTAACTTTATTAAGTTTCTGCTACCCCTTTATATACAAAATAATGTTATTGAGGGGTTTTAGATTTGCTCTTTCCTTTCACTCCAGCCACTAATTCCACCAATATGGAATTTATTTATTGAAGAGAATATTTTTGTTCACAAACACATCAACAATATCCAAAAATCACCAGTGGGTGTATCAAGGCTCACCAGCTATTGCAAGACCTGTTTAGCCTTATTCCCCAATTTCACATTCTCTTCCCCCATTAAATTTTAAAACCTTTGGGTCATTCTCTGCAGTAGCTGTGCAGAGTATGCAGTGCTCTCTGGTCCCACATTTCATTTTCAGCCATCATCTGACATTCAGGATTTTTCCTAACAGAATGCATGCAATGTTCATGAGTATACAGAATTGTTCTCTTCAGATTGCACTTTTTGCCAACACTGAATTCTTTTTTGATATTTTGTGCCTGGTTATTCCTTCCAGCCCCTTCTGCTTTTCAAGCTAGGTAATGTTTATATTAACACACATCTCACTGATCCTTCGGGCAGCCCTTTCTTCAGTCTTGCTGTTGCATGACCCTCACATTCCTACCCTTTAAATAGTTGATCCTGGCCCAGAGAGATGCCTGCCCATTTTTGCCTAGTGCTCTTTGTGAAGATTCAGTGATTTTTCTGCTTTTATGGACAACTTCACTGTTTGCTTTATTATTTTTGAGTATCTACAACTCACCATCCAGTGCAAGTCTCAGTGTGGGCAGTAATTAGACTCCCTTCACTTAAGGGGACTTTTGTTAGGGCCATGAACTCCAGCTCTGAACTGACTCATAACATGCCTGTCCCTTTATTAGCCTCCTGAATGTGACTTTTTCAGAGTGAGGAGAAAAAGGCATTGTCTCACACACTGTATTCCAGGAAGACAGACTGTAGACACAGGCCTGAAAGAGCTCCTGAGCCACTAAGCCTGGTCCCCTGGTGTCAAATAGGCACTGTCTCCTATTTTCCCTTTCATAAAGCTATTCAGCTCTAGGATCTAATTGCTCCAGCCAGCCAGTTTTTGAGATATTTTCCCCACGTTTTTCTTGATACTGATGCTTAAAGCTGCAGCAATTTTGTGAATATTAAGCTCTGCTCCTAGCCTAAAGGTTTTAGCATCCTCTTATCTCTCATGTCTCTGTCCAGCTTACTTCTAATTTGAAGTTTTTCCATCGCCTAAGCACCTGCAGAGCTTAGTGACAGTCATCTTAATGGTGTGAGTGTTCCCCTTTCTTCTCTGTAAACATATTTAACTTCTCCTCAGAAGCCCTTCACCTCACACTGACAGTAACCTCAACGTACTTAATTTCTGCAGAAAATTTAAAGGGGGAGGGGGGAAAAGGAAACCACTGGAAAAATAAACTTGTAAACAGACACTGCCTTTCACACTTTGTCAGGTTGCATGTGTGTGACTAACAAAATGGAGTGGAAAATCTTGCAAGTGGGCTCAGCTGTATCGCTGCTTGACACTTTTGACTGCAGCAATGATGTCAGTCTGCCTTCGGCTTTCCCACTTCCCAGAGTTTGTGTGTCCTTCCTCTCACTCCCTGTCGGCGTCTTTAGCAGCTTGTTCCCTGCTTCTGTGATATTTTCTCCCTGCCGTTTGAAGTCAACTCAGAGCATGCCTTAAAACCCCCATCTGCTGTCACTGAGAGGTGTTTAAATCAGCTGTTCTGCCCTTCTATCTGAAATAGCCTTTATTTTAATAGAAACTGGACTGAAAATGGTTGCACACTCATTGAAATTGCTGTCCTGATGTAGCTGTAAACACTTACCTCCAGTGTAAACTGTAAAATGCCCACACAGTGCTGCCTTTGTTCCCTGTCAAGCAGGGGAGAGGGAATGCAACGCCAGGGACATCCTTACTTCAAACACCAATATTAGATTTTTGCATGAGTGGTCATTTTCTAAATTCTGAAGGCCTGAGTACTGCTTATTTTCATTGAATGCCTCAAAATTTAGTATACAAATTAACATACTGTCCACACCTGCTTTTTATAAAATGGTACATATTTAAAAAGCACACCAAGGGGAGGTTTGCCATTTCAAGTTGGACTGGGATTCTGTGGCCGTGTATTCTGCACGGCACTGGTGAAAACGTGCAAACTCAGGCACAGCTCCCACTTTCCAGCCTGTGAAATGGACATTTTTGACAGAACCCCGGGATTAATAAACCACAGGTGGGGGCTGATGAACTGGGATGTAAAAGAGTGGCTTTGTACTGGGAACTCAACATTTAAAAAGAGAGGGAAGGGGAAAAGCAGGGCACAAGTTACATCACTGACTGCAAAAAGCAGAGGGGAAGGGTGTGGGTGTGGTAAGTCTGAGCTGTCTTAATCCTCAGGAAATCAACTAAATGCTTCCAGATTTTGTTTCCTTCTACAGTGACAAAGTTCTAACATTGCCAGAGGAGGCACACACACAGCCATCTTCATCCACAGCAATATTTCTCTTGCTTTCTTAAGTCTTCAGTACCTTGGCACACAACCTGTGCCTCAGAAAAGATGACAGACAGCAGTGAGATCTCCTTAAATGTCTGTTCTGAGCAATGAAAGAGCTACTTCTCGAAATGGAAGTTTTATACTTCTTGTGGTTAGTCTGGGCACACCTTCCCCTTCCAAACAAGGTGATAACAGAGGTCATTTTGTAATATAAATGGCCTTCCTTTTGCCATTGTAAAATATGACAGGAGTTCTAGGATGTAGGTTAATTATAATGGTCATTCTACTAATGTCACAGTCGTGTCAAAAGTACTCTTATCAATTTATGGTGCTGGATCCAATCTGGCATGTTAATGCAGCCTATTGTATATTCTTTCCTGTTCATCTTGCATGCCTATTAAAAAAAATGGGTGAGGGTTTTAGGGAAGGCTGAAGACTACCATCTGCCTGTTAGAAGAGTAATAATCTTGCCTAATTATATACTCCTAACACAGTGGCACCTTAATATGCTCCTCGACTCCATTTAATAGATGTGCCCAAATTGTGCCCTGATTTAGATCCTATGCCAATTCCATAAAAAAACCCCAACCTTAGTGGGAAGCTAGGCTTCAATTTACCATTCCATTTTAAAGCTGAGCCAGGTTTAAATCTCGCAGTGTGGAAACCCAATCTGAAGCAGTTACAGACATACCTCTGTCACTTCAGAAGAGGCTAAATCTGGTTTTGACAGTCAAATAAGGTTGAAAGCGTGGATGGCCAGCACTCATCATACTTCATCTGCTTACTTGCCCTGTCTCATTGTACCTGGGAGCCAGCATGCCGGGATTATAGGTTTTTTCACCTGGTGCTTAGCTGTTTGTCCCCTAATGAGCTCACAATTCACACGTTTAATACCCAGGAGCCCACACAAGCCTCACCATCAGCCTCTGCCAAATACGCTTGTCACCGAGCTTGCACAATATGAAAACGGCGTGCAGAATTTGAACCCTCAGTGCCACGAGCAACAGGTTTCCCCCAAGGCACAGAGGACCATCCAGAGGATGTCTTCCCACGCAGACAGACCCCCACCCCAGAGGTTATGACACAGCCCAGGGTGTCTGGACAGGCCACTGGCAGCCTCTCCACGAGACAGCCGCACGCTTGGAGCATAAGGGATCTCTGGAACTGTGTGTGTTTAGAGCTGCTCATGCATGAAGCTGTCACACGCCACGCAGACACAGGTAGAGCACTCGTGGCTCAACAAATCAACGTTGCAGAAGCAAAAGGCACTGACACTTTTTATTGGGGAAGGCATCCCGACACTCCCGTGGAGCTGGTGCGGTTTAATTCGAACCGTGTCACTCCTCCGAGGGCTGAGAAACAAAATCCTTCCAGCCAGGAGTTTGAGGCAAGCAGTGTTGCAACAAGTCACATGTGTTGAGTATTGCCATGCAAGAGAGTTGCACTTCAGCAGCGTATTTTTCATTTACTAAACACTTTCAGCAAATTAGTTTGCTAAGGTCTGTCTTACCCTGGAACAAAAGGAATACAGCTGAATAAAATTCTCAGTTCAGACTTAGATCTTTGTGATGGGTGCAAAGGTGGTTTTGTCTCCCACTGGTGCACTGGGTTTGGGGGTGTTTTGTTTGCTGTTTGTTGATTTTAAATGTGACTTCTTCAGGAAAAGCAAATTTTTCTTGTTGGCACTAGTTAAGGCTCCTTTACCTAATCTTGCAAGGTGCACAAAAGAATTTTTCTCAGCATTGCAGTCAATGAACAAAAATACAAAAGATGGAAACTAGAAAAAAACAGCAAAGAACAACTTTTATGCATGAATTCTACATTTCAACATAGCTACTCAAAATCATTTTGTGTTGTTAGTAGCCTAGTATGCCAGGACTCGGGTGGGAAGAATAATAGCAACCTCTAAATTCTGAAAAAGAGTGTTGACCATAAATAACTTAAAGATTTTGGGATCCTTCTGTAATCTCTATTTTCAATCATCATCAACAGCAGGCAGTAATCCCACAGAAAAAAAAAAAGTCCACAAATAAACAAACCAATTTTCCTTTAAGAGCAGAGCTAATTCTTTTCAATCCACTTTTTTATTACACTATTTTCCCTCTATCTATTTAGCTAGCATAAGGATAAATTTCCAAAGCTACCCAGTTGGAAAATAAATGGGTTCACTGTTTGTCTAGCATTCCAATCTTCACAAATGTAAATCAGTCCAACTGCTACTCATTTAAACCTCCAACTTCACAAAACATTAAAGGACTGCTTTCCATACACAATTTAATCTGTGACAATTCACCAAGATTTCTGCTTGAACATCATTAGAAATTGACTATCTGATAAAGACAGGCCGCTATCAGGGGTCAGGTGGGTCAACCTGTGTCATTTATGGAGTTTTACTGGGTCAACTACAGCAGGCACCGCTATTTGAAGGTTAAATTGTTACAATTAAACACATATACAGCTATTCCCATAGCTACTCTGCTGTTAAATCTACCATGAACAACACAAGCATTTATATCTGACCCTAATTGTGTCCAAGATGTCGCCATTTGGAAATTCTATAAAAAAGGACATTATAATCCGTTACACATTAAACAATACTTTATGTACTGAGATCCATAATTAGCTGGTAGAAACTGGTTTCATTTATTCACATCCGTGTTAAGGGGTTCATTTAGGTTACTTTCTTTCATTTTAATTGGAATAAGGCAAGCAGTGCCTCCCCATATATTTCATAGCTGGAGAGCTCACTATAAACAAAGGCATGTAACCCTGCCAAGGCAGTCACTAGGGAAACTTTTCTCCTGCACTGGCCCCATTCACTTCTCCCTAAGTATCTTCAAGAGGATTGGCTTTGTCAAGGGAGAGGGTTGAGGGGTGTGTCAGGGAAGAGCCTTCTTCAATTCAAGCATATTTTTTAGTGGGGAAATCCTACTTTACTCAAAGTTTGAAGTCAGCCAGCCAGGAGCATTAATATTATGTGATTGTCCTACTCATGAGAGAAAAGCAAATGAAATCTCTCAGCAGCGTTTTGCAGCAATCAGATCATTCTGATGCACGTAATAGCATAACAAGGTAGGTATGCTGATACCACGAGAGAGAGAGTAGTTAGCTGAGTAACTAAATTTATAACCAACTCCTACAGGGAAAAGAGGAAAAAAAGGTTTCTCTGCATGCCTGCATGTGCCTAGTTTGCACCACAGTGTTTATAAAGTTGTGTATGTGCTGGAAACAGTTCTCAGAATCACCGCCTTAAATCAAATCTAGTGAAATATCCAACTGGAACATGACAAGAAATTCTTACTGGCACACAAGACAATTATAACACATCTCAGACAAGCTTTCCACTGCATGCACTCACTTTGTCTTCCTTCTGGTTTGCACAAAAGCAGGACGTTTACTTTTCACTCAGCTCAGCAGCCTGGGATATTCATTGTGTTTTATCCGTGTGCCAGTGACCTGATCCAGGGCTCCCACAGCCCACCGTGGGCTTTGAATGAGGTCTTTGGCTGGGGAAGCAGGAGTGCCTGAATGCACTAGAATTTGTTGAAAGCACAGGATTAATTGTGGCACCAGGGCAGTTCCTCTGCTGGGCTTTCCCACGTGCACACGCGTCTGCGGGCACTGTCCAGCCAGCGCTTGCTCTACAACCCTTACCTGTGAGACCACGTCACATCACCGGTCCTCAAACCTCTTCCTTTCTTTTCTCTTTATTATTTTCATTTCAGATTTTGTGTTGGAGACAAATTTTTCCTGAAGAACAACATGATTCTGTGCCAGACAGACTATGAGGAGGGTTTAATGAAAGAAGGTTATGCACCCCAGGTTCGCTGATGGGATGCCACATCGTTCAGAATAAAAAAAGCACTATGTTCTTTTATCTTTTTTGCTCAACATGTATATAAGAAATGACACAGGAACCTACTGAATAGCATAGATATAGGGAGACAGAATGGTTGCGTGAAATAAAAGGCGGACTGCATCTGTATGTAGTGAAAATTGCTCCAGTTCAGAGTTGAATGTTAATTAAAAAGGTACTGTATATACAGCTGGATTCTTTTTGCTTGCTCTTGGGATTTTTGGTTTGTTCGGGGTTTTTTTGTTTCTTTTTGTGTCATTTGGCATGAGATGTTTATTTTGGACTATTGTACATAATGTATTGTAATATTTGAAGCACAAATGTAATACAGTTTTATTGTGTTACCATTTGTGTTCCTGTTTGCTTCTTTGTATTGTTGCATTTAGTACAATCAGTGTCTAAACTTACTGTATATTTATGCTTTCTGTATCTACCAGCTATTTTAAATGAGCTGTATCTTTCTAGTAAAAAGCATTAAAGAGCAAATCCCAACCATTATGCTACACTTAGAGCTTAAGAATACTGTTTACATTAAAACTATTTAGAAAACTAATAACTAGCAGCACCTGCTGCTAATGATGCTATGGTTAAGGGTCTATCAGCACTTCTCTTATAAGCCTCTATTTTTCAGGGGTTAAGCATCTGCTGTTTAATTGCATGGATTTTCCTCAAAGAGCACTTTTATTTTACTACAAAATTTTGAAAAGCAAATCTGACTGGTTTGAGATATATTATAAAAGGTGCAAAAGTTAATGATTTTGGGTGCTGCTTTTGTGCCCCTTAGGCATTCCAAATGCCTGGATTTGATTTTTAATTTAGCTGGAAATTAAGCCCTAATGCAAACCAGTGCCTCTGGGTATCTTATTTTATATATATATATATAT
>VZTH01017516.1:58559-70504 GCA_013397815.1 Aleadryas rufinucha | reverse complement strand
ATTTCCTTTTTTATTATTACTTTTTTGGTTTTTTTTTTTCTTCTTTTTACTTTTTTGTTTTAATCAGGGCTTAACCCTAATGTTTTCTGGGGCTGCATCCTCAACAAACCCTGGAAAAAAGTGAAAGTAGAAGGCACTGCAAACAGCCCCCTCTGAGGGTCTATTTGCATTAAAGAAATGACCCTGAGCTGACACTGGGAGAGTGACTGGTTGCTAATTACCCACCTCGGTGAATGCTGAAGGTAATTTAAATGCTGATGTGGATGGGACAAAACTTTGCAATAGCAAGCGAGAGCTACCACACTCGACTGCACAGGTACTTTGCCGTCCACGCCAACATCCTACAGGTTTGTCCCATCAATACTGGCAATTAAAATCCTTTTGACAGAGGTGGAATCGCTGCTGACAGCTCCTGTTGGCAATCAGTCCGTTTTCTAGGAGAGGTGGACCTCTGTTTTTAAAGCCATGAAGCTATTGCATCAGCAGGATGTCCCTAAGTGCTCATGCCCCTGACAGAGCTTACAGGTGTTTGGCAAAGGAAAGCAGGATGAATGTTTAAAAAGTTGTTAAATGCATATTTAATTCTTGTCTGTTTGCCACTGTAATCTAGCTCACTGGGAAAACAACCTGTATTAAAAAGCAAAAACAAACAAACAACAAAACAGTATTAAGAACAAAAAAAAAGCAAACCAAGAAACCCACTACACCCTATGCTGTTATGAAGCTAAGCTCTTGTTTTTATTTAGAGTACAAACCCATGTCTCTGCTCAAGTTGACTGCTGTCCTTCCCTGCTCTTCCTGTCCTGTTGCATTTTCAACATGTTTTTGCTGGGGATGGTGAAAGAAACTTTGTAATGCAGTGGGGAAATTCCTTAAGTGTATGGTAAGAGTACACTGCACAGTGGCTTGACTTAGAAATAGATATTTAGTTTTAATGACTGTTGTTACAGTGTGGGTTTTTTTCTGGCTGTGAACCCTTTTGAAAATAAGCATGGCTCACAAAACTTGACTTTGACTCATACAGGATCAGTAAGAAATGCAACAGCTCCTCAGGCTGTTCTTGTTAATTAGAAGAAATAGCTCCACATAGTTTTTCAAATTAAATTTAGCCCTCTTTTGTGGACTATCTTCCTTCCTAACCTTGAGCACAAGTGTCTCTTGCACTCCCTTCCACAGTCCCTTAATGTCTTTGGGATAACGAAGCAGTTGGTGTCAGAGGTACTATTAGGCTCTCACAGATCTACTTCAGTGCAATAAACAAGCTGTCCTTTCCACGAAGGTCAGGGTGGACAGAAAGGGAAGAATCATATTATCTCGTTTTGAGCCCAATTTCAATTTTCTCCTCCAGCCTCTCTTGGGTCTTTCCATTAGAAATCAGAAGGATCTCTCTTCTGCTTTCCAGTAGTAGACTGCAGAAGGGATAGAAATCCCTGGTTCAGAAATAAGGCTGGAGAATAGGAAAGAAGGGTCCTTGACACTGTCTTTGACTCCCTGTAAGCTTGGGCAAGTCACTCAGCTCCTCTGTGCCTCAGTTGTCCCCGTGTCCCAAATGGGGATAATGGATACAGTGCTTTTGCAGAGCATTTTTGGCTCTCCAGAAAACCACGAGTCATGCAAGTGTTACAAGCAGCATCAGGACATCCTGGGAGGAGCAGAGCACTCACAGGAGGCAACCACAGATCCGAGGCAGGAGAGCACCAAAACCAGCTCAGCCTGAGGAAGGCTTGGCTGGGGATGATGGCAACCACACACTAACAGTGCTGCAAATGCTGAAGGAATCTCTCATTGCCACAAAGTGCCACTGCTCAGCTCTTTATGGAGGAAATTAAGAGAGTGGAATGGGAAAAGAGTGGCTTATTGCTACGTGCCATGTTGCTCATACGTGCGTTTTGTGACATAGGCTCAAAGTGTGGAAGAGGAAGGTGGTCCTGCTATGGGGGAAAAAAATAATTTCATCAATCAATAGTTTCTATCAACCTTAATTGATGCAAGGATAAAGAAATATGGATATACTTGCAGTGCACAGTGGTATGGCACTGCTTTGAGCACTTTACGCTCATCTATCTTATTCACGTGCATATCTAAAATTTGTATGTAGAGGATACAGAATAAATTTAGATTTGGTGTAGGTCAAAGATCAATTACACATTTTCCTGGGTTTCAAACCTCCATCTTGCCTGGCTGTTAAAATAATGACTGAGAGTTGAAGTATTTAATGGAAACATTTACAACTCCAATAAAGTATATCATCAGTAGTCAATATTGGAGAGAGATTATCTGCCAGGCCACTTCAGTGATCATTTTAAAAGAGGCCTAGACCATTCCTTTGGGTTGCTTTTTGTTATCTATCTTGGTCCTCCTCCTCCATCTCTGTGTGTGTCAACAAGCTGTCTGCATACAGCAAAACACTCTGACAGTGACCCTTACTCAGTATATTTGCCAGGCAGGAATGCTTCTACTTGTGCCTCCCATCTTTAGGGCATTTCATCTCTATCTGTGCACATCACGAAGTTTAGCCAGACAAAAATAATAACAATAACTTTTTAAAAATCTGCCATTCTTGGATGGCTGGTTTTTGAGCCATGTGGAAAAGTACAAATCATCAAACCTTGATTTTTCAACTGTAAAAAGCTCCTCTGACAACTGTAACCTGCTGTGCCTGTTATCTGCCACAACTGGTGATGAATCAAGACAGACTGGATTTGGCAGAAACAGTGACCAGGGCTAAGAGTTGTTCTGTTTCATGATTGTGTTTTTATATTTTCTGCGTTGTTTGGTGGTTTTTTTTAAGCACACCTTCATGTTTTCCTGTCCTCCCAAAATGCTCAGATTTTTGCTCATGTAATGTAAATAAAGGAAAATCATCCAGCAATCCCTCAAATGTTACTAATTGCCTACACATAAAATGACCTGGGGAAGATAAATCAGAAAGTGGTCAGTGAGAAAGGAGACTGGGAAAAAGAAACAAACAGGGACTGTGGCAAGGTTTTGACTGTATAGACTTTAAAGTACTTTAAAGGCTTTTTTCAACGTAATATGCAGCAGCTTCTTATAATTTTCTCAGCAGTAGGTAGTTTACAGTCATCTGTACCTAGAACAAATCTTGTCAAAAATGAAGGTCTGTAGTGATTGCTGGGTATAATTTTATACATTTAGCTGATTTTTCTGAAAGCTTCCACTGTGCTGCTGTTGTCAGACTAAATTATCAATTTAGCCATTTGTTGTTTAATGAATAAAAAACTCCTATGGCATTGGAGATGTTGTGGTTTCAATAAAGCAAAAGCTTTAACAAGTCAAACTACACAAAGCAAAGTGTGTACTGTATATAAGAACAGTGTTTTTATTCCTTTAAATACCACTTTAGATAAAAAAAAGGCCAATTACATATTCACTTAACACATTCCTCCTACTTCAGGCCAATGATGCAGACCAAACCTGTTTACTCTTCAGTACCTTGCAACAGGAAACCAAAATACAGTATGTGCAAGGTAATAGGCCATTAGCACAAACATGCTCTCAGTAAAAATCCTTTGTGTAGGCACCTTTCTAAAAGCTGCCAATTGTGGGTGATAGAAGTATTATAAAGGAAGCGATTTTAATACTATTTAAGGCATTAAAAGCTGAAGAGTATCTGTTTAAAGCATTAAAGTAAGAGCTGGATGTATCTAATACCTTTTAAAATGTCCTTCTGCTGATTTATATTCATCCTGAACCTGCTAATAATGAGTATACATAAGCAAATACCATCTTCCACCTATTCAGCATGTCATTGATATGAAAGCCCCAGAAAATATCTCACGTAATCAGTGTGTTCAGAGAGTTATCTAGCACAAATTACTCATTAACTCAATAGCACATAATAAAAAAGAACATCAATTAATTAATGAGTCACCCTCAGATCACTTTGATTACAACACAGCTCTGTTGAAACAGCACTTATAAATGGAGCTGCCTCTCTTTATTCATTGTTTGCAATTGGCCCATTATTTTGCAGAGACCAGTGTCATATTTAACACATGCCTGCAGGTAATTGTGTGATTAGTTTCATAAATGAAGATGCAGAGGGAGAGCACGGCGTGTCTTGCTCTGCAGCCGAGTCGGAAGGTGCAGGAACGCAGAGCTCTGCAGCAGCCCTGGGGGCAGCCGGCCTCCACTGCAGGCCCTGGCGACAGGACAACACCCAGAGCTGCTCCTACTGACTTCTAATCCAACCTAAAAACCTCAAAGCCCCGGGAAAACACTCGTTATTTGGGCGTCCCTCCTCCGCGGATGTCGGTCTCTTCTCCCAAGCGTCAAGCAACAGGAGGAGAGAAAATGGCTTCAAGTTGGGCCGGGGGAGGTTTAGATTGGAAACATTTTTTTGCCAAAAAAGGGGTTTGCAAGCACTGGAACAAGTTGTCCACCATCCCTGGAGGTATTTGTGGATGTGGTGTTTAGAACATGGTTCAGTGGCGGGCTGGGCAGTGCTGAGTTCATGGTTTGACTCAATGATCTTGGAGGTCTTTTCCAACTTTAGTGATTATCGTGAAGAGGCCACACTGCCGGCATTTCACAGTAGAGAACACAGAATCAGAGAGATTAGGTGGGCTGCTCAAGGTCAGTCAACAAGTCTGCCTTCGTCAAACCCCGTGGCTTGTAACCATCCCATCCCAGGCCTTGCAAAGACAGGCTCCAGGGCAATGTTGGGAGCAACAAATGTAAACTCCTCTTTGCTGCTCAGGGACGGACCAAGGAGGGGCTGAACACCCAAAGCTTCACTGTGCTGAACTGTGTTTGGTGAATATGAGCTGGGGAGGTGAGCCAGGAGGCCTGGCTGGTTGGCTATTTTTTAAAATTTTTTAAAGGAAAGATGAATAAAAGAACACAAAGTCACCACCTAAAGTTCCTAAACTATCTTGGTTAAATGCCATTCCAATAAGCGTACGGTGTAATTATAACAGTTCCCTTAGGTAAGTAAGAAACATCTGTTAGTAACACATAGCAGGTGTTAGCAATTACACATACTGATTTTTTTAAAGTGTTTTTAATTAAAAAGAATTCTGTTTTCTGAAAAGGAAAGCACGGTAAGTCCAAACAAGCTTTTGTTTGTGTGGCTCTAGATCATGCAATATGCAAAACGATAAAGGTAAAAATCAACTTAAATTAGCAAAGGTTTGCACGTTTGACTCCAGTTTATTGCAATCAAAACCAAATTGGGATTGACTGCATTATTGTAAAGCACATATCATTAGTATTCTAAGCAAGGTCCCATCTAATGTATGAAATCCATACAGTTCATGTAAACCCTGAACACCTCTAAGTAGAGCATTTGAACCTGGGAAGATTGCTGTAGTTAAGCAAAATATGATAGGTATTGTAAGAGAGGAGAAAATTGCTAGGAAATTCTGTATAATAGTTTTTTTCACAATCCCTTTGTCCCACTACAGGGAAACAATGTCTAGATTATGTTAGAGCAAAACCAAACTACGTTGTCAAATTGCTTTGAAAAACTAGCCAAGAACAATTTACATTTAGCAAAGTGATAGGCTGTGCCACTGAGAATTAACAAGCAAGAGCCACTGGCAGGCCAGCTAGTTAGAGGTGGTTTTAATCCAAATTAGAAGATAACGAGATGACAAATTTGTTTCCCTGTCCCAACACTATCTTTCCATAGATGCCAAGATGAGGATATCAGGATGCAAATCTTGCCATAAACCTTGATTTTCATTTTATATAAAATACATAAGCAAATGAGTTGGCAGGGAAAAGAGAAAGAAGCAGCAAAATTAGTACAACCTATGGATTTGTCTTTGTATCCAGCTGGGATCCAGGTTGTGCTTGTTTGTAATATACAGGACTGTGGTTCCTTTCACAAAAGTCTCTAAACTCCAATGTGGAAAAGTAGCCTTTCTACCTACATATTACAGCAATAAAAAATGAGATTATTTTTCTTTATGTTCTTCCCAAGAGTGGAGGGTTTATGAGGAGACATATCTATAAGATAATGGGTATAAAAAGCCCTATCAGTAGACTGTTAGGCCAAAGACAAAGGTAATTCATACGTATTTTTTTTCATCTGAATGCACAGATCTGGAAATTAAGACCAGATTTTTAACATTTTTCTGCTTCCAGGAAACTTAGGTTTCTTCCTATGTTGTCCATATGTATTTCTAAACATCTTTATTTCTTATTGAAAATACATAACATTTGATTAAGCCTTTTTTTATATCAAGAACATTAAAACTACTGTCAGTGGCATCCAATCAATACACTGCCAGTATTGGAAGCAGCTTTCTGGATGAACAGAATAAGGAAAAAACAATACAGGTCTCTTAACCCCTAGAGTTACATTGTAACAACTTTTAGGTACATAATCCACAGCTTTATTAGCTATTCACAACTGCAGTATAAGATGCAGGTATCCAAACCAGACATCCCACTGCTAACCAAACATATGAGCTGTGAACAACAATAATTTACCAATAGCTATGAAAGAATTTTGGTTGGTTTTCTTGTTCAAGTTGAAGCAGAGCATTTCAGTACTCCTTGTACACACCACCTTTCTGGAGTACAGTAGCCCTTGTGACAGTGAGTGTGTATTAATTAAAAATAAAGAAAAAGCAAGAGAAATGCCTAACTAATGCCTTGAATTCAGAATGACAGACCGACATCTGTTCCTACATCTCTCAATCACCACACAAGTGATAAAATATCACCACTAAGACTGTAGCAGAAAGGAAAATTCCTGCTTTGGCCTCCCATCCCAGTTTATTTTGGTAGCATGGCAACAGGCTTTTCCTCTCTCTCTCCCTCAAAGTTCCCTTAAAACATGGGAATCACTTTTGCTGTGTCTCGTATGGCCAGCTGAAAAATCTGAAAGGTCCTGATCTTGGAGCCTGAAAGTCATCTGGAAGCAGCTCTGTGTAACTGAAGTCATAATGCACAGGATGGTGTTGCTGGCATTTACTGAGAAAGTGAAGCAACACAGAAGTGCCATAAAATTTCAGGGTTGCAGTCACCCTTGCCTCATCCTGGAGTATTGTAATAGGGAGTTTATGGAGAGGTTGGATCTTTAAGGACAGGCTGGGTATCAATTTGGTCCAAAGTTTTTATTGTGCTAATGAACTGTAACAGCTCTAATCTATTTTTAGATGGTGGCATTTCAAGTCTCTCAGCTCCTCAGTTCAAAATCCATAATGTGGAGATAATATACCACTTTTCTACCTCACAGGATATGTGAGGGTAGTAATTGTGGGATTTTTCAATAGAGCCAGCTAAGCATAGGAAATACCTAAGCAGAAGAACAGCAAAATATACAAATTGTAGCTTTGGAATTGTCTAAAATCTCTAATTGCTGGGTAAGTGCTGGGAAAAAGATTGCTCTGCCTTTTCTTTTTCTTATCACAGCTCCAAACCACCTTTTAATAGTCCCTGTCAGAGACAGACACTTGTCTAGACAAGAACTTGGTTTGATCCAGAATATTCTCCCCTGAGTTTCTATGAGGTCTAACACAGCAGGAAAGAATGAGGCAAGGAAAACAATTACAATCTCCACAATTTATTTTCACATTCACGGTTATTCCTCAGCAAAGCATATGCCAATTATGCCTGCCTGCTTCTCAAGCCATTATTAATTGGTTGATTACACAAAACAGAAGTGGATGAGATGTGATCTGAAAGACCTGAAAGAGAGCAAATAAGATCCTTGAGGCTAAATTCACGAGAAAGAAAATGTTGCAGCTGTAATTTTAAAAGAGGATACCTTTAGCCCTGCTATGGTTGTGCTGCCTTCTGGTCCCTGGCAAAAAGAAAACCAAACCAAGTCCAGCCCATGCTGCATCTTTAGTGTGTCCTTTGTGTCCAACCTACCATGGACAGAGACCAGTGGGAATGAACATGTTTTGGCTCTGTTGGAGAATATGAGTAACCAGTGTAGCAAATCTTTTCTGTGTGCTCTTTCACCTGGCTCTATCTTGCCCAATGAGATGATTTAGCTCTGGTAGAACAGTATTACCCAAAAAAGCAACTTCTGCTATCTCCCTGGAGAAACTGAAGCCTGTTTAAATTCAATTTTTCTTACTGTATCCACACCTCATTCTCACCCAAGCCCCAACCTGGAAAATCAGGACTCTGACGTCTGATCTCTCTTTGTTATTGTTCACAATTAATTAACTAATTCAGAACAAAAGTCTCTCAGTTACAGAGAGTTGGTTTGGACACATCTCTGATCATACACAAGGCTCATATAAATCAGATTAATTCTCACTCAAATCAAAAGTGCTGCTGGTGGCAGCAGCAGAGAGAGGGTTTTACCTCTGGGAAGAATCACAGGTAGCAGGAGGCAGCCCTCTGCCATTTTACATCAATTGCTTGCCACAGCCCTGGCTAATCTTTTCAGCTACTCAAAGCACACAGAGTGTCACAGAAGGCCTCTGAATAACTTGGAAGCCAGCTCAAGCCATGGCATACTGACTTCTCCTCAACACCTCAGCCAAAATTTGAATGTAGAATTTGAGAGTTGAAAACTTACTCTGATAAGCTCTCATGCCCCCTGATCTGTCTTAGAGACACTGAAAAATGGTTTTTCTGGAGGCTTCTCTCCTGCACTCACAGATCTTGCTCTCCAATAAGACTTCAGCCCATTAGGCATCACTAATCCTCACATACCTGTGAATAGCAAAATAATCTATTTCCACAAGCAGCAAAGGAACCCAGCAAGAGCTCCCATTCAAAAATGAAGCACAATCAACATAAGAATTGGAAATTTGATGTTCACTAGTCTTAGAGCATCTGACCCTTTGAACAAGCAAGTCAAAATAAGGACTTTCAAAACCAAACCATAGCAGAGTTTGCTGTAGCAGGTCAAGATTTTTTCTGTTCATAGGAAATGCCTCTGCCTTTATCCCCCAGTCCTGTACCTCCACAACACCACAGACAGACCTTAGGGCATCAGTGGAGGTGTTGACCAGACAGCACAGCAGCAGGGATGGGGCTCCCAGGTGCAGGCACACACCTCTCCACTGCTGTGGTATTTGGCCTCTGTGGTAGCCTGAGGCAGAAATGAGGGGCAGGCTGCTGGGGGGAAGGGTAAAATCCAGTCCTGCAGCCAGCCTTGCTCCTCTCTCAGAGCCCACTTAGATGCTCCATGGTTTCTCAGGTGGGGTTTTGAGCCTTTCAGCCCAGACAGGCACACCAACACCTCAAAATTTCATTCACAAGAACTGAAAGTGCTGGCAGGCAGGTATTTGTTACTGGGGCAAACTCAGAGGCTCGTAATTGTTCCGGTTTTGACCTCTGGATATTCATTTGGACCATTTCTCTTGGAAATGCAGGTTTGCACCTCTGCTTTTTTCCTACCTTTTATCACCCTCCCTGATGTCTTTTCCCAGCAAGCCCACAATTCTGGCAGCACACAGTTAAAATGCTTAGGCAATGCCAGTGGCTGTTTGAAATGCAAAGGGACAGAAATGATTAGTGCTATCAAACTTTTTATTTTAATGGAAGTTAGACAAGCCCCAGGCATATTTGCACCTGCAATTGCTTGCTCCTTGCACTGCTGTGCCCCATAGATCTGCTTGTTTCAATTGACCCTAAGGCAGTAACCTGCAGAACGTATCCATATAGTTTTCTGCTTTCTGCTGACACATTTTCAAGTCACAGATTTAATGGTCATAATTTTCACATTTAAAAACTCAGACTGTGCAGTCCAGTGCTGTATTTATTTCCAGGTGGAAAAACAAAGTCTTGTATTGTCCAAATCATCTGAGCTGCAGGCAAATAAAGCAGTTTGTGGAGTTGCTTGGGGTTTTATTTTCCCCAGATTTTAATATTTCTACTGTTCACCAGTAACAATGGATATACACATGCAGTTGCGTTGTCCAATCACTACTAAAACCTTTTCAGGCAAAAAGAATTAACAGAAGACAGATCAGAGAGGAAAGGTGGGGGAGGAATCATCATCATCATCATCATCAAAGGGGTAAAATGGATTCCCCCAAACCACATAAATCAATACCCATGAAAAGGTAACTCATGGGAACCCCTTATCACACACCATGGGAAAGGTCCTGCTTCTCCCAGGGCCAGGTTGTACAGAATTGTCCTCAAACATGCAGGATTATCCCACAATTTATCATTCAAGAAATAAATTCCCTACCAGTGGGGTTATATACAACAACAATTTGCAGAGCAAATCTGTAGTCCAGTATTGAAATCAGCTTGGCTCTGTCAAAAATACAAGTCATGCAAAAGTTCCTGACTGATTGCTTTCTGCCTGTCTCAGAGGAGTCTGCTGTTCAGACGTTTCAACCTTGAAACCCCCTTTCCACTCCTTTTTTTCCCAGCTTTGCTTCACTACCATGTATGAAACCTCACCTCTTGGTCAGAGCTGCTCCAGCTGAAAAGGACGAGGGATGATTCTGCCCCTCTGGAGCCAGTTAAGAAATGTTTTGACTGGAGCATCTTGTAGTGCTTCTTCTTTTTTTTTTTTTAAACAGTGCCTCTGCATTATTGATTTTGGGGGTTATGAGTTACAATACAGAAAGGAAGAAAGGATATTTTTTTTTTAATGCCAAAAAGATTATAATGTTTTTCAGTTTGTTTTTCCTTTGCCAGAGGGACTAAGTGCACGTTCACTTCCTCAGTTCCTCATGCTGCTATCGAAGGCTCAGAAGAAGCTCCTGTTTGCGTTTCCTTAATTAGCCTTTAACTTTTCGTGGAGGCAGAGAGAAAAGATTTCAATGAGTTTTAAGGGCTGCCATTTCTGTGGCAACAGCCATAAACGGGGAGTACGTAGGTGACAGAAGACCTTCAGAACAGATGTGTCCTCTGGAAAAATAAGTGATGTTTATAGTGCCAGAAATCATTGGCCGCAGATTTGGGGAAGGGTGTCTTTCTGCTGCCCTTTATCCCTGTCTTCAAAGGGGATTGTGTGTGAATACAATTGATTAATAGATAGACATTTGATGGAGCTAGCGCATCTTTCCATTTCAGAGAAGGCAGCCTCAGAGCCTAAGGATAGGAACATCCTAATTTGCTGTACAATCAAATAACCGGCTCTTATTGTGGATTTCATGAATATGTTCATTTAGGCCATTGAGCAGCAGGGAACGTAAGCTCATCATCGGCTTTAGCATGTGAAAAGTAACATTAGCAAGAGTTTCACAGGTTTGATAACATCAAAGTAATGTACGAATTGATATAATTGGCAAAAATTGGAATGAGGAAACTCACCATACTGGATCAGATTTCCTCTGTACCCAGTATCCTCCTCCTTCCAGCTACTCTCTGATCCTTTACAGCAGTCTTTGTCACAGAGCCGGTCACAAATGCAAAGAAGGTCAAGAAGAATTAGAAAAATCTTTAAAAAAATTAAATAATAATAATAAAAAAACTGAATTCTGAAAAGCAAAGGATAAAACTTAAGAAAGTTTATTGCTGGCAGTAGGTCACTCCTCCCGGGTGGCGGAATGAAAAGTAGTCGCAATTATCAGCTCTGCGTGTTTGCAGTCATTAGGGATTGCTAACTACCTTTAATCATGGCTGTGGTTCAGTTCCCCCAGGGCAAGGGAGCGAGCATTTACACCTGCAGCCAGTAATTACAGCCACTTTCACTCCCCTGCCACCGAGGGACGGAGCTGCTGCTGGCACCGAGCAGCCGGGAGAGGTGGCCTGAGAGGAGCTGCTCGCACAGCCCGGCCCCAAGGATGCTCTGCGGAGCAGTCGGGATGCAGCGCTGGAAATCAGGGGAAGGATGCAGCGCTGAAATCAGGGGAAGGATGCAGCGCTGGAAATCAGGAGAAGGATGCAGCATTGGAAATCAGGGGAAGGATGCAGCGCTGGAAATCAGGGGAAGGATGCAGCATTGGAAATCAGGGGAAGGATGCAGCGCTGGAAATCAGAGGAAGGATGCAGCGCTGGAAATCAGAGGAAGGATGCAGCATTGGAAATCAGGGGAAGGATGCAGC
>VZTH01017516.1:35035-57684 GCA_013397815.1 Aleadryas rufinucha | reverse complement strand
AAGGAAGTTTAATGTTCCGTTTATTTGATTTTCAATTTAAGTTTATATCTGTTAAATTAGTGGGGTTTGTTTTCATAACTATATTATTATTATTATTATTATTATTATTATTATATGGAAATCACCATGGCCAAGTCAAGCTTTTGTCTTAAATGTTTAAGTGTCTACTGAAGTAAGGAAATGTCAGTTTAGCTGTAAAAACTGAAAGTATGTTGAAAACTTTTCCCACATAAACTGGCCAGAAATTTTTCTAATCAAACCCCAAAGAGTGGGAGTTGAGGGTTTTGCCTTCCAAAGGTGAAATGGGTCATTTTCTGCCCAAAAGATGAACGTTTTTTGGAAGTGATATGAGATGTCCACAGAGGAGCTCTGAATTCCAACACCCATAGGAGGAACAGACTCCTTGTATACTACATGGGCTAACTCTTCCTGGCCTTGAGTCTAAGAGAACAGCAATGTAAAATGAAAATATTTCTGATTATTAGCAATTTGAAGCCAGTGTGATGTATAACAGTTTAGCAACTTCCCATGGCAAGTAACTTACTGCTTCTACCCACCTTTTACTGGTCACCACAATATACAAGTTTTTGTAATTATATGCATGTATGTTGAGTCAGTAAAAATTAATAATTGCAAGATTATTTTATAGACTATTCAGAGTCAGGCCAAGGTCAGAGGATTCCCCTTGAAATGTAAAGCAATAATGCATAACCCTTCAGCAAAGGTTAAGTAAAGCCAATTTTCATTTGAGTGAAAGCCTTTTATTTTTTATTAGCAATATATTTGGCACAATGTTCATTTTGGTACTGAAACAAAAATCAAAGGGGAAAAAACCACCAGCCTCCCCAAGAAAAGAGCTTCCCAGACAATTCCAGAGTGCTGTTATTAGGAGCTGCTCCACAAGCTAAACACATAGATCACAACTTACTGGGGAAAGGAACAAAAAAATGAACCAGCCTGAGCAATGAAGGGGTTAATTATAAGCCCTGAGTTAAAGGTGTCCTCACAAGTAGGCACTTCATCAAGCAATGGAGTCAGGAAACAAGGGAGAATAGATGAAGGTGCTAGGGATAATAATGATGGCAAGTAATGATTTCCCTAGAGATGATCTGATCTATGGCCACAAGCAAAGAAAAAAGGCTGGAAAGTACTATAACATTACCTTGGAGTACTTAACAGACTCGAAAGCAGTAACCTGGTGTCAAAAAAGGCCCATCACCCTGCTCATTTTAGGTAAAAGAGTTATGCCAAAGTACAAGAGGGGAATGCAAAATTCACATCTGAAATTAAACAGCTGAAAGGTATGATTTAACAATGCTCAAAACTCAATAAGCCAAAGATAAACAGCAAATTAGATGACTCAATGTCAGGAGGAAAAAACATCTTCCATCGATCCCATCGTCAAAAATTAATCTGCCTGAGAATGCCCTCTGCTCCAATCCCAGAACTGATGAAGAGTGGAGGAATAGAGTAAAACCTATGTACTAGTGCTTCACCTTCAGGCTAGACCCTGATTACAATCTCCTGTGAGACATTTCAGCATGAAGCGCCTCTCATGTTGGGACTGCAAAATTAAATTGCGATCAATACTTTACAAAAATAATTGGGGAAAAATGTTCAGAAGTCGGCGCTGTGCTGTGTGGCCAACAAACATATGAAAGTTGTTGCTGCATTTTTTTTTTTTTCTCCTTTTGCCTCCCCTTCCTCCTCACCTTATCTTTCTGGGGGTTATTCTTCAGGATAGATCAGTTCAAAGGTGTCTCTTGATAATAGTGTTCTTAGAATAGTTTCACTCACCTTGTTAGGGAATTTCAGAAGCAGCAAAGCACTTACAGTGCACCAAGTGCATTATACTAATGCTGTGGTTTGAATCTCTCCCTTGCCCTTTATTTTTTCGTTGTTGTTTCAATCTAAATTTGTATGCTTTTAATTGCTTTTTAAACAGTTGACTTTATTTTTTTTTTCCCTGGCAAAACATTTCTTGTTTTTATCTTACCATTAAAAAGAATTAAATTCACACAGAAATAGGAATGCCTAAGAAAACACTGAATACGCCTTGTGTTTCAGTAAAATCTTCCTGGAGATGTTAACACTTTCATCAACCTAAATGTCAAGACATGGAGTTAAATTTAGAGTAAAATATGTGTAAATAAAGCCATCCAAGTCTTCAGCAGCTCCTGCTGCAGATACCACTGCTTTTCCAAGTGTCCCTATCTTTGGTTACAGCGAGTACTAAAATCCAAACAAACTGGAAGCAAGCAGTCATTTTTAATTTCAGGCTCTCACAATTAATAGAAACTGAGAGAAAGTATGAGCAGAATACGACGCCGTTCAAATCACTGCAGGCTTTGGGGTGTGTGCACAGTTGGCAGCAGATATTCTAGAGCTTACTGGCAGGTTTAGAAGTGTATTTAGGATAAGCCAAGCAATTTAAGTGTTAAGATGTGGTACAGGATGCATCAAAAAAGGAAGTGCTCAAAATATGTTTCTGGAATGTTACTGCCCAGCAAAACACATCAAAGTGGGAAGGCAAGGCAAGAGCACACCTCATATATTCATGTTGGTGCAGGGTGCTCAGCCTGGGATGGATGCTCAGGAAATATTTTACAGGAATCATCAGCCACTCGGTTTTTTTCCTGGCAGTGAGAGCACCTTCAAAAATTAAACCTCCCTTTGGTTTCTTTTAAACTCACGATGCAGTGAAACAAAATAACTCAATGTAAAGAATATCTGTACATTACAATCACAAAAACTGCATTTTTTTCAAGGCATAAAACACAGCAGGAGGTGGGGTTATCTTAAGGAGGAGGGAAAGGGGGAATCAGTCCTGAGGGATTTGGTGAACCACAGCCAGATGCCTGTAATCCCCCAGAGGGGTGATTATCTCATGACAACCATTTCCACTGGAGTTGTCTCATTGCAACAGGGANAAAAGGGAAGGAAGGAAGGAAGGAAGGAAGGAAGGAAGGAAGGAAGGAAGGAAGGAAGGAAGGAAGGAGGGAAAAAAAGCTTTATTTTAATGGAGAGAGGAGATTTCACATTGGGCACGGAGGAAAGAGAAAACAGAAAAAAAATGGCAGATTTGAATGCTGAGCATCTTCTTCAGCCCAGTTTCCGTTGTCCCCACATAATACTTCCTCCTTTTTTTAACTTTGACTACAAGAGACACAATTTTCCCAGGTTCTAGCTGGGTTTATTTGTGTCTAAGGAAAAAATGTAAGAAAGGAAGTGTCACAATTACCCTGAGCCTGATTCTCAGCCACTTCTTGTGTCAGAATAACCGGCACTCACACCTGTATCTCCTCTTGTTTCATCTAGTAGAGATCACAGATGTAATAAAGTTTGGTAGCTTTAAAGGACAGAGATCAGCAGTGGACTTGGGTGAAGATTTCACATAAAATAGAAACCCAAAGAAATGTGTCTACTCAGTAATTTTGTTAGAAGCTCAAAATTCATCACAAGACTTGAAAATGTTTTGAGAGTATCTGGACTTAATTTTTCCTTGACTCTTCTGCTTTTGTAGGGTACTACAAGCCACAGAAAGACCTTCATTAGTTCTGAGCTCTCCAATGCTAAAAAATATTACACTCATTAAATTATATTTACCCAGAATGTGGGTATGTGTTTAGAAAGAACATTTTTGATTATCCCCAGCAGATCTCAATGACTTACCTTCCTTTTGCCAAGAGAGAATATAGATTTATACATTTAATGTATAGAATCTTGTCATAGAATCACAGAATGATTTGGGTTGAAAGGGACATGAAAAATTGTCTCATTCCAAGCCCCCTGCCATGGGCAGGGACACCTTCCACTAGAGCAGGTTGCCCAGAGCCCCATCCAACCTGGCCTTGAACACTTCCAGGGATGGGACATCCAAAGCTTCTCTGGGCAACCTGTGTCAGTGCCTCACATTAAAGAGTTTCTTCCCAATACCTGATCAAAACCAACTCTCTTTCAGTCTGAAACCACTCCCCCTTGTCCTGTCACTCCATGTCCTTATAAAGCCTCTCTCCATATGTCCCTTAGGCTCCCTTTAGGTACAGGAAGGCCACATTTACATCACTCTGAAGGAACCCTTCTCTTCTCCAGGTTGAACAATCCCAGTTCTCTCAGCCTTTCCTTGTAGGAGAGTTGCTCCATCCCTCTAATTATCTTGGTGGTCTCCTCTGGGCTGGCTTCAGCAGGTGGATGTCCTTCCTGTGCTGGGAGCCCAGAGCTGGATGCATTTTGTACATTTAAATGCAGTTAAATACATTTTTGTGCATTTAAATACAGCCTTTCATGNCACCTTCCACTAGAGCAGGTTGCCCAGAGCCCCATCCAACCTGGCCTTGAACACTTCCAGGGATGGGACATCCAAAGCTTCTCTGGGCAACCTGTGTCAGTGCCTCACATTAAAGAGTTTCTTCCCAATACCTGATCAAAACCAACTCTCTTTCAGTCTGAAACCACTCCTCCTTGTCCTGTCACTCCATGTCCTTATAAAGCCTCTCTCCATATGTCCCTTAGGCTCCCTTTAAGTACAGGAAGGCCACATTTACATCACCCTCAAGGAACCCTTCTCTTCTCCAGGTTGAACAATCCCAGTTCTCTCAGCCTTTCCTTGTAGGAGAGTTGCTCCATCCCTCTAATTGTCTTGGTGGTCTCCTCTGGGCTGGCTTCAGCAGGTGGATGTCCTTCCTGTGCTGGGAGCCCAGAGCTGGATGCATTTTGTACATTTAAATGCAGTTACACATACAGCCTTTCACAGAAAACCAAAATCTTTGCAGATGTCTGAGACTGAACCTTTTTTGTACATTAAGAAAAATATTTCTGAAGTCTAAGGAGACAAGATCATTTGGCAATGCCTGCCATAACGTAATTATTTAATGGGTATTTTATGGCAGTACATAGAGGCCCTAAATGATAGCTGAGCTTCTCTGTGATAGGTATTATACACACTAAGAGATGATCACTGCCCCCAGGAAGTTTATAAACTAAATAAATAGGACAAAGATCAAGCCAAGAGGAGCATTATTATCTTTAGTTTACATATGGAGAACCGAAACACAAAGAGATTAAAATCTCTAAGTCCCACAGCGAGCCCGTGGCAAAGCAAAGTTCTCCTAAACCCGAATCCACTGCAAGCTCCCTTCTCTCAGCCACATTCTCTCCAAAACAAGAAGCTGCCTGAGCTCTACCTGCAAAGAAAACTTGAGCAGTGAGGGAAAGAAGGAAACAGCAATTTATAACTGACATACGTAATCTGGATGCACAGATCTCAAAGAGACATTAGAGACATTAGAGACAGGTAATTCTCTCTTTTCCACAGGTGGATTGCACAGGCAGAGGAAATCATCTGTAGCCTCCCAGCCAGTTTGAAAGCAAAATATAGTTGAAGTCCACTGTCCTCTGAATGTAACTGGACAAGTCATGATTTTCTTCATCTCACAGAGTCTCGTGGCAATAAAACAGCTCAGCCATGGTGGCTCCTGGAGTGTTTTCAGTTGTCACAAGATGCAGCCTAGGACTAAAGAAGAGGGAGCAGGGAACATTTTACATCTCCCAGATGCTAGGTCTGTGTCTTCCCCCAGCCCAGTATAAATTAACACACCTCAGAAGGGCTCCTCTAATTTACCATGGCTTTGAAGGGCTTGTGATCAGCCAGAAGAGTGGAGTGCTCTGCCCTCTCCCTCTGTCCCAATCAAGGGAATGGCGTGGGGTCACCATGCCAAACATATGCTACATCCTTCTTGTGAGGTGTATTCCACACGGGGTGATCAATCTAACCCCGTGGCTCCTCTCCAGCAGCTGAGCCAGCACAAAGAGAGCTACACCAGGGCCTGAAAGTGATGACGTCCCTCACTGGGGCCAACTTTTGTTCAAAGAGACATGACAAACTTCCAGGTTCTCTGTCTCTCACAGGGATCTGATCTCATCTGCCTTCAACAGTCTCTGTCTTTGAAGTTCACTATGTCCTTGATGTTGGTGGAAGCAGAAACGGTAGCAGCCAATTTATTTACCATAGAAGGTACAAATTAGAAAAAATCCTACAACTTTATACTCAGAACATGGGGTATGACTGCATGTGGGTCGTCATTTTTTTAAGTCACTGCTGTATGTTCATATCAGGTACAGTTCTCAGACTGGAGTTGTCACCCCTTAGCTTATTTTCCTTTTCATTTGTCTTCCCAGTAAAGAGCTTTTTTGTTCTGTATAAGTCGAGGCCAGAAAAAAAAAAGAAAGGAGAATGAGAAAAAAATAATCAGGAAATAATAGCAGCATCACTCCATATTCTTTCCTCAAAATTAGCTCTAAGTCACACATTAGCCATTAACTCCTTTGACCTATTCCTCTTTGGAAGATAGGTTCCACTTTAGGTTTCAACCTAAGACTTCAGCAGCTTCAGCACTGACATAATCTTAATTGTTTTCTGAAGGTCTAAAAAGACATAAATGGGAGTTCAAAAGTAGATTATAGAAAAAATACATTTTCAAGGTAAGCCAAATAATCATAAAATCAGCTCTTGAAAACCGCCAGAAATAAAATAACACTTGGTATCTTCAGTAGTAATGATCTGAAACATTTAAATTAACTATATGCACTCATGAAATCACTGTATCATGTGCTTAAAGTGTTGGGTTCAAATGCTAATTGGAGTATAAGATGAGAAACCCAAACACAAGTCAATTTTGGTAAGAACGTGAATGCATTTATCAAAAAGATTTCAAAATGTTGATGTGAAGCCTCCTGGGATTGTTATGGATACACAGAAGATATGAACATAAAAACATAATTCATCTGTTCAAATTCCGATTCCATTCTGTTTATTTCAAGATGCAACAAATTTCTGCTCCTTCCCACTCTTTTTTTTTTCTTTCTTTCTTTTTTTTTTTCAATGATGAGCAGCATCTACTTTTTAAGTGACCCACACAGGCTTTCTGAGTCGTGCCTCGGTGAATTACGGCAATGAAACAGCCAGGAAAATGTGGGAAAAACAGAGAATCTCTTCCCTGAGGAAAAGGTTGGGGAAAGACAACACCTCTGGGCTGCAGTCACAACCAGAACTGGATCACAGAGAGGGGACAGTGAGGTCCCTTCCCAGGCTCTGCCCTCCAGCAGAGGTGGAAGCTCACAGCTCTTGCCAGTACCCGACTGTTCCTGGACATCAGTGGCTCCAGAGGAGTCACACCCACACAAAACCCTGCAGAAGGCAAAGATTTATTTCTATGGCCACCCAGCTGCTTAAAAATGGATTTACCCTCCTCTGCAGTGCTCTGATGCTCCTGAAATTGCTTTTATTTCAGAGGGGTTCAAAGCATCAAAACGCCTGCGCTTTCCACAGGACAAAGGGCATCCCAGATTATTTAACTAAATAGTGGATGCTAATTAATGTTTTGCAGCATGAGGATCACTCCTAGCTGAAGAGATCAGCACCCCAAAAGCAATGTGGTGGCTGTACAAAGGCCAAAAGAGAACTTTTTTACCTTAGACAAAATGAAAAGTTTACCTCAAGGTTTCTCAGTGGAAAATTCAATTGAAATAATCTTTTTTTCCTTGTAGGAAAGAGAAATGTGAGTAACATTTTCAAGAAAAAAATCTAGTTTTCAATGAAAAAATGTTTTGAATTTTTTCAGCCAGTCTCACTGGTATGTAAACACTGCTTTTCTATCAGTCAATCAAGAAGAAAATGTTGAACCCAGATGATAAAGCCACGATAGTAACTGATGGATTTCCTGGAAATATTGTCCCCCGTACATCTGAAGGATATCTGATACAGACATTAAGCAACCCAGAACTACCTCCCCACTGAATAAAGGAGAAGATGGTGTATAAAACACATCTTTAGGATATGGATCAATGCCTTCATGTGAATATTCATACTCATTCAGTGACTACAATACATCACCTCCACTGAACCAGAAAGAGCTTCCATGCAAAAATTCACAAGATGAAGCCCAGAAAAAGCATATCCTTACAACATCCCTCTATTAGAGAAATTATGACTTCTATTAGAGAAATTATGACTGCATGGATTTTCACAGAGCCCAAATACAGAGCACTTGATCTTGTAGCTTTAAAGTTCTTTCATGCAGGGTTGGTTTTTTGGGGTTTTTTTTTGTCAGTGATTATGTATACATAGCTTTCACAGGGAATACAGGATATAAGGGACAGTAAGTATGCTTCAGCATATGGTGAAACCATATGCTTGGCTGCTTTTCTGCCTATACCACTTTTATTTATTTATTTTAAAATATGTGATTCACATTATTAGTTCAGACCTCTCTAATTTGCATGGCTATAAATATGATAGATTAATTATGCTTAATTTTTAAAATATTATTTATTATTGTCTGGGGTTAAGGAGTGTGCACAAGACAGGAAAAGAAATGGTCTGAATTTCCTACTGATGTAAATGAAGAAAGCAATATGAGTACTTTAGATCAAAGAACTACAATTTCTATCATGCAGAAATCTTTGATTTGTCAGATTTTGAATCTGGAGTCCTCCTAATACACCCTGCATGATTCTGCAGGAGTCAAAAAATGAAAAGCAAGGAACACAGAGGTCTGGCTTCTTGGTTCCTTGTCCAGTAAGTCACCAAAGAGAGAAGAAACCCAGAAACCCTGTCTTTGTGCTGCTGAGAAACCTGGAGAGGGAGGCAGGAGGAAAAGAAAAATGTGAATTCCAGGGGGACCAGCATGTTTCTATATAATTGGCTTATTTTGATCTAAAACGTTCCCATCATAAGTGCTGAGAACAGCCTTGCAGCAGAAATTTTTCCCTAATTTTTTCCCTAATTTTCGAGCTATTTTAAGTTCAATTAGAAACACACTCCAAAACAAGGAATGGTCACATGGCAAAGAATTATGAAAATGACCATGGTAAGTGTCATTATTCACTATTCTATAACAAATGAGCTTGTTAGATCACAGTCCAGTTGCTGCAGAGTGGTGTCAGCCACCTCACACCACTCTCTTTGTCTTGACTCAGTTTTGTCATTGTTTCCCCCCTGAAAGGCCAGGGACTCCATCGAACTGGGAAATCTCCCATCCTTTTTGATCAGAGACTTCCTGTCATTGCCTTTTCTTTGGGAGAGAGGTGACAGCTCCCATTTGGATTGCTGCCTAAGGAGATCAGATGCCTGGTCTGAAATCCCTGCTTCAACACAGACTTCTAATGTGAGCTTAAATGTGTCACTTTGCCTTTTTGCACCTCAATTCCTTCACAGGAGCAGAGGAATCAGAGCCCTTCCCCACCCCTGAGGGTTAGACTGTGGGGTGCTCCAAGGCCATGGGGACATCTGAGTAGTTCAGCCAGGTGTAAGACTTTGATCTCCAGAGTCATCAACCCAGGATTTCAAAAGCATTTATCTCACAATGAGAGATTTAATATTTTCAAGGAACAGTTCACTTTTTTTAATAGAAGTTTTATCATTATTTCTTTAAACAGCTTACAGAATCCCACGTACAAGTTCCAGGACTTGATCTTATTATCTGTCTTTTAATGTAAACTCTCTGTTTTGGTGCAACATGAGGTTTGACCAAGAGGCATTACATCTGTGCTGGCAGCAAGTCTGGGGATGTTGATATGCCAGGCAGGAGGTAGGTGATTTTTCTGGAGACATCGCTCACTTTCTCTAAGGGAAAACATGGAATAAAAAAGTATAGAATGACCTTGCACTAATAAGCCTCTGCCTGGAGACAATGATTAAACCTGGTAGCGCAAGGGTTGGTTTATGAGTAATATCAGCTAAGGCACTAATGAAAGTATCCCATTAAAAAAATGTATAACTTAGGGACTTGTCTGCACTGAGAAATTTGGTCACTGCTGCTGCTGCATTAATGTGCTCTGAAGCACAAGCAGGAAGGTGTACCCAGGTATTGCAGCTGGCTCTTATTTCTAACTGAATTAATCAGCCACAAGTCCTGCACACTTTGCCAGGAGTGAAATCTGGACGTGAAACCTGCACTTCAAACCTGATTCCAGCTCAAGGGCTTTATTGTCCAAAGGCTTCTCCTCACCAAAGTAGCTGCAATATTACTCTCAGGTACTGTGACTTGTATACTATGACTCGAACTGGTTTGTGCTGCACAAATATCAACGTGCTAATACAAAATGTTATTCCTATACTCAGAAGTATCACAGGAAAGGATCAATTTGAAAACACGTGTCCCAGCTCGGGGCAGAAATTAAGTTGTTTCTTTGTTTTCTTCTTTAGCGTTACTCTGAAAACAAATTCATTTTCCCCATTTTGGCCACAATAACTCCTTGCAATGCTATAATCTGGGGACAGAGTGGCTGCACAGTGCCCAGGCGGAAAGGGACCTGGGGGGACTGGTCGACAGCTGACTCAACATGAGCCAGCAGTGTTCCTTGGTGGCCAAAAAGGCCAATGGCACCTAGCCTGTATCAGGAATAGTGTGGCCAGCAGGACCAGGGAAGTCATTCTTCCCTTGTACTCAGCACTGGTGAGGCCACACCTTGAGTACTGTGTCCAGTTCTGGGCCCCTCAGTTCAGGAAGGACGTGGAGACACTTGAGCGTGTCCAGAGGAGGGCAGCGAGGCTGGTGAAGGGCTTGGAACACAAACCCTGTGAGGAACCACTGAGGGAGCTGGGGTTGTTCAGCCTGGAGAAAAGGAGACTCAGAGGTGACCTTATCACCCTCTACAACTTCCTGAAAGGTGGTTGTGGTCAGGTGGGGGTTGGCCTCTTTTTCCAGGCAGTAACTGACAGAACAAGAGGACACAGTCTTAAGCTGCGCCAAGGGAAATATAGGTTGGATATTCGGAAAAAGTTTTTTACAGAAAGAGTGATAAAATATTGGAATGGTCTGCCCAGGGAGGTGCTGGAATCACCATCCCTGGATGTGTTTAAAAAGAGATTGGATGTGGCACTCAGTGCCATGGTTTAGTTTAGTTGAGGTGTTGGGGCGTGGGTTGGACTCGATGATCTTGAAGGTCTCTTCCAACCTGGTGACTCGTGATTTCATTTGAAAAATTTCCATAGAAAAATAGACTTGGGATTCTTGTGGCAATGATTCACACACAGCCACAGATCTGCTGAGCAGGCACTGCAGGTGTGGTGGGACCAGACCATGCCAGGGTTACCGTGCAAGGTGCAAACCAGCTGCTGTGCACGCCTGCAGTAACTGTGACACATCAAGGACCAAAGCTACTCCCTCTAAACTGGGAAATTCTGCCAGCTTCTGGGCAACCAGCAAGACAACAGTACAACCAGTCTGGCTGCAGAGAGTTTGAACTGCAGCATCCTTGTTTAGGAGAATAAGACCTCAAGATATGTAAAGCAGAGCTCCTTTGAGGTTCAGTGGCACCATTTTGAATTGGAGCGTTTCAGCACCCCACTTAAATCTTCTAGTAAATGATTGAAAAAAGAAGCCCAGGAAAAATATAAATCCATTCTCATATGTGCAGAAAATTAGGATTATTTTACCTGGGAAACAACTTTTCTGTGGTTTCAGTATTTTTGAGAATTTTGGTTTTAATTAGGAAAAAAATTTGGTGGGAAATTCCAAGCAGCTGCAACTGAGTTTGACCAGTGCATCCAAAAATTGCTACACAACTAACAAAAATAAAAGAAATAAAACAAATAAAAGTAGCAGTGGTCTGTGAAATAATTTAGGTCATGTATGCTCCTTCTCCATTGCAAATGTTGAAAGTTATAGCTATAACCATTCAAACACTTTTTATTTTCCAAGCTGTATTAACAACTGAACATCAATGAAGGTTACTGAGTGGTTATTTCCCACCTATACCAGATTTAGCCACAAGCACGTTAAAACTATGGTTGGAGGATGGGGTTAAGAAAACAAACAGATTCACTGCAGGGAAAAAAGGGTTCATTAAGCTATTTTTTAAGAAACTTGATCTTCTATACAGTAAAGTTCATATATTAATTTATCAGGGAAAATTTGACGTTATCTATCCTTTGCTAAAAATATTAAAGTCATTTTTAATGTGACCTGAGACACAGTAGAGTGGAAAGGCATCTATTTGAAAAAGTAAATGAAAAGCAAAACAGAGTTGTCTGTACAATTCTGACTTTCTTCTATGACTTGGACATATCTACTCAAAAAGTGAAACAAAAGAATCTCTAGGTTCTGAAATTTTCTGCATTCAGCTGCAGCACTAAATTGCTAAAGTAGAAGAGTAACAAAAAGGAAAGGAGATCAAATTTATTTTGTGACACAAGGACTCTTTTTTTGCTCCTGGCCATAAAAGTTAAAGCAAAGCTTCAACAAAATATCAGAATAAGACACAAACAGGTGCTGCATTTCAGGTCAATCTCACAAACTGAAATCAGCGATTTTCCTAAACTTCAAAATGTGGGTTTTCTGTGCTAAAATTTTATTTCCAGACAACTCTTCACACTCTTTTTACTTGCATAGGGAAAAACTTTAATTCTCCTTTTTTTAATTTAGTCCACCACGAGGTACGACTTCGTATTTTTATTTCAACAAATCAAGAAAGAAATTAAAACACATCAGTCAGAACTTTGTACATATACCCCTGGGTCACTGTGAAATGCATCTTTCTACCACAAAACACTTATTCATTTCCCAGCCACTGTGAATACACCAGATCATCCTCTTGGGGTGACTGAACACCATTCATACCTTGAAGAAGAGGCAGATTATTGGGGTCTGTGTCATGCTTTCCCCTGTACTTTCTACTCAGCTCCACTGGTGCTTGACAAGGATTTTATCAGTGGGACCAAAGTGGGTAAGGACAGAGGAAAACACTTTGGATCCTCAACACTAAAGCTGGAGCCTCTACACATGTGCAGGAAAATTTCTGCACCTGTAAATACTCTCTTCCCCTCTCTACATTCTGTCACAAGAGCCCAATTCTTCTGGATCCTGGTGGCATCCTTCTGGTCTGGGACTCTTGAGAAATTAAATATCCACTGAAAATGACTGTGACAATGAGTGAGCTCTTTTGCCATCCAAATGACTGTGACAACGAGAGGGTTTTTGTGCAATCCAACATTTTTGTTCTTGGACAGCACAGTCCTCAGTTTCTCCCCTGAAGTAAAGAGCCCTTGTGATTTCAGGGTGGGAGGTGGTTTCAGGGGCGTTGCAACCCTACTGAAAGCCTAGGCTGGGCAAAAGGAGTAAGACTTGGGGCTGTCATATCCACACTGTGTTTTGGCTCAGTCCCTAAGTTAATGTGACTGCCAGTCCATTCTGAGTTTATATTTTTTTTTCTGGAGAGAGATCTAGCTGATCCAGAAGGGATCTCAAGAGCAAGCTGTTACACACGTGAGGGGAACAGATTTAGAGTGCAATACTCAAACTGGCAGCATAAACACCCTCTCCTGCTGTGATCAAAACCTGAACAGGAGTCAGCTAATAATGTAAAACCCTGGTAGAATGCCAGTGGAAAGAGGAATTATGTGCCTTCTCCTACCTAAATCTTTTGACTGCATCTGCACGTGGCTGTTCCTCTTGAAAGTAATGGCACTTGTTTCAGGAACTCACTGAAAGCCAAGGAACAACTGAATCAACCCCACAGCACCTAGAACTGGAAAAGTCTGTGTACACCATGCAGAAATCTCACTGATGGTATCTGCTCTGCTTCAGTGGACCTGCACCCCACAGCAGAAGTTCATTTCAGAACCCAAAAAGATAATTGTTGATATGGCAACTGATAACAAAAATACCAATCAGCAACTTTCAACATGTGACTGAGACCCTGGAAATCTGTGTACTAACAGAAAATATCTTATCCTGGCAGGTTATCAGTCCTTGTACAAGAATCTACAGCTCTTCAGGTAATTCCTAGGGATACACAAATTATCAATATTTGAAAACCCCTAATTAAATATTATTTGAGGGGCTAACAGGCCTGGAGGCCTCTGACTTTTCAATGTTACAAATATAAAATTATGGTCTATTCTAAATTCCTTTCCTTTCTGACAGTCCAGGATATCAGAGACACTGGTGAAAAATCATTATCAAGAACAGTAAAGTTCAGCCTTGCAGGATCAGTCAGAACTTTATTAAGACTCCCACTTGGTCAGAAAAGTGCCTGAGACCTTGCCTAAGGAGTAATTCCATGTAAGGAAATTAATTCTGTTAACAACCACAGCAATAATTTCTGTATTTGAAAATGTGAAACACTGTAGCAGAACTGCTACCCAAACTGCAGCCACTTCTGCATCAGGAATTATGTTTTGTTCCCAAAGAAGGAAAAATACAACAGGGAGTGGAGAACTATGATCACATATTATTTTGTTGCACCCAAAATGAAAATGCTAGGTGCAGGAAGTGACAACTCCCATTCTCCAACTCCAAATTTCTGTCCTAATGGTGCACAACGGGTTAAAAGAGTATGGAGAAAATACTGTATTATTCAATCTTGCAATAAATTTCTGCAGGCAATATTCAGTAGCTCAGTTCAACCACTAGCCCCACTGGAGAGTTTTAGTGCTCTGAAGATTAAGATTAAATTCAGAAATAGCAAAGCCAAATTTTCTAGTTTTTCCAAGGGGCTGGGGGAGGATTATATATCCTTCTTACATGTACAAAATAAGTTTCCATTATTCAAGAGTTGCTCCATAGATCAGTCACGAAGACAAGCGTGCTTTTTTCTGCAGTAAGCATGAACACTACCTTCATGACACAATGAGGTTTTGATAAACAGAAGCCTTTTAAGTAACATTACAGAAGTAACCATTTTTCCTTCATAGGCTTTCAAGGGGGCCCTGGTATTTTCAAAATGGCACACATGAATTACACACCAAGTGATCATACAGCACACTGGAAATTTACTCCTAAATGGCTTCTATTGTAAAAAGGTAGTCAATTTACATGTCAGAGGAAGGAGGGCTGAGCAGAAGGAAAGCCTGAATATCCTCCCTTACACCAGTTTGCCACCACAGATTTCACTTTAGTTGCACCACAGACTTCATCGACATTGCTCCTGATTTGTGCCACTTGGAATGAAAAGTGAATCAGATATGAAGCATTGCAATGAATGATGATGCATTGGTGATTAAAGCAGAGTAGCCCTCCATCAAAGAATTGTGTGCATTACTAAGCTCATTTTTTTGTACTAAATTACTTAATTCTCAGAAGAGGAATAGTCCCAAGCTAGAGAGCCAAAATCAGTTCAAAAGCACACAATATATTAACATATAGAGAAGAAAAATGAAAAAAAAAAAGAAGGAGAATAAAGAGTTGGTATTTTTCTCTCTCCATCTAAAGACCTCAACACAATTTACCATCTTGAATTATGTCAGCTTCATCACATTCCTTTAAGGAAAGTATTATATCTATTTGGAGACAATGAGGATGCAGGATGTAAAGACTAAGGACATCATTTTTAGAATCACATATATTATTTGGGAGCCCCACTTCTAAACCATATTAAAAGAGCCAGAACTTCAGAAGAACATTACATTTTAAAAAATTCCAGCAATTTAATGGGAAGAATGAACATCCAGAGTTTCTGAAAACTCTGGCTAACAATTCCCCTGACTGGGCACTATGAGCTCCAGTGGATACTTCTGGAAACACTAATCAGATCCAAACAAACTGCACCAGAACCAGGATGAGGGCCTGGATCTCCCGATCTAGCCTTGCATCTAAATCCCATTCTTGTTCAGTTCAGGGATTTAAACAGGACCATTTTATAAACTGATGGGCAGCTACCACATGGGTACAAACCTTCTCATCAAGGAGAGTTTGATCACTGAAAAACCAGCAACACAGTTTTCCAGTTGTTGTTTCATTTACTGTTTGTGTTCTGGATAAGTTCGTGATAAGCCCATGATATCATGATCACACCTCACGGTAGCAAGCAAAACTTCCCGTGGCGCAGAAACAGATGAGGACAAAGCCCCTGCTCAGGCAGTGCCAGAAACAACTGCAGAACTTGTTTGCCTCGCAGTTTGCTCATTTACCTGTAAACTCTGCTGCACACAGCTCTCAGGTAGGCTCCAGAAGTACATGATGCTACGGGGTTAATGGACTCCGCTGCCAAGATTCAACAGCCAAACAGAGATGGGTGTCAGATCCCTCCATACAACCTCCAGAGTTAAATCCAGACCTGGGGAATGGAATCCGTGCAAATGAGAGAGAGAGAAAACTTAACTAAATATGCCCCTAGTGTTAAAGGCCTCAGCCAAGACAATAATGCTTCCATTTCATAACTACAGGTTTTGCTTTACTTTAGCCCCTGTTTATTAAACTCTTTGCTTCTCAAGTTCTGAAATGGAAATAATCCAATTTTTGAAAGCAGTGGTAAAAAGCTTCCTATCACTGAGGGGCTGTAGCCATGGACTAAGAGAAGTATGCCAGTTATGTAGCTCACATTTTAACTTCATATTTTTATGTGCTAATTGTACTGCTCTTTCCGGGGTTTGAATGGTATAGGTGCTTTGGAGACCTTTATCACCTCTCTCAGCTGAAATTATCATGACATAACAAAAATAAAATCTATATCTGACAGGGAAATAAAAAAAATCCTAGTTGTTCAGTCATTCAAAATTACACTGGACCTCAGACTAGAAAAGATTACAGTGAACAGGAATAATTCTTCACTGGCAGGGAGATGAACTAGGTAAATGAATCAGTCCTTTCTATATCTAATTTCCATGATCGCAAGGCATGAACACTCTGACCAAGCAATTTACATTGATTTACAAGTATAATTCATAAATTTGTGGGTTCATACATCAGGATTTCAGACCAGCTTAAATAATGTGTATAAATACATTTTCACTTTATTTGTTAATGTATTGCAAATGAGGATATAAATCTGACATGAACACAAGCCTACCTTATTTTATTCACTTAAAATGGCAATCACTCCTGCACAAATGTCTAGCAGAGGACTGCAGCACAGGCTTTGCTCTGTTCTTTAGCCCAGGCTCAAACTTGCAAACTAAATTTGAATCATTTACTTGTCTTCTGAGATATTTCCTCTTGACTGCTTTCTTGTCCTAAGAAAAACATGCATTCTGAGGACCAGGTCCTCAGCTGTAATCCAGCTAGAGCATCCTTCAGCTTTGTTCATCATCTTCAATAAGGTTGTGCTAGCTTTCAGCATTTGAGGATTCGGGGTGAAATCTTTGTTCCAATTAAATCAATAAGAGTTTTCCTGTTGAATTCGAGGATTCAAGGATTCCATCCTTGGCCTTTCTATGTATACACGTCTCTTTAAGACTAAAGTGATGTACAACAGCTCTCCATAACATGCATGGAGCAGATCCTTTTATGGAAAGAGCAGAAAGCTCCTCAGACAGTGCACATCCTGTTTCCTCGTGAACACTTTCTGAATGTTTATAAAACAAAATATAGGATGAGTTATGTCAAAGATTCATATAAATTTTCACCACTTATAAATATTTTGGACATATTTTGGACATAAATTAACGTTTAAAATTTCTTTAAGCCTATCAAGCCAGCCATAGCCTAGCTTTATTATCAGCTAGCACATAGAAAGCCTTTTTTTTGTTGTTTTGAGTCCTCCTTTCCTGTGATCATATTTTTGAACCAAGGGTTTCACATAAAACCAAAATGACAGTGGACATTTAACAGGAAAGGACTGAAGCAATAAATGTCCAAAGAGCAGCTGGATCCTGTTTCAGCCTGCATGAGCTCCACCAAGTAATTGACAGTCTTATTGCCTTTCAATTTCACACAAAACTACAGTGAAAGAGTGGTTTCTTCTGGAAGCTATTCCATGTGGAATGTAACTCATATTCTGGGCAGAGTGATGCTTCATTTGAACAGTTGACGGTGGATCCACAGGTGTATATTTTGAGAGACATTTAGTTGTGGAAATTAAAGACAGAAAAATTGCATGTAGGACCCATTTCCACTCAAATCTGTAACAGTTTTTCTATCTGCTTCCATGGGAGTTGGAACAGGACTTCTGGGGAGAAATACTGGTTCCTTTTATCTTCTTTTAGCCAAAAATCTTCAGAACTGTACTCACAGAGCGTAAGCTTGACACAGTCATGGAGACACTTCAAGAGTCCTTGTTTATCAGGTAGTGTTAACTTGAAGCTGTTTCTAAAAGTACAAAATTTCTTGTTCAGTACCTCATATATTTTATAAATTGTACATCCATTTTCGAGTTGCAATGTGCTTTTTACCCCTCCTCTTCTCCTGTTCATATTTCTAAGGGTGTAATGTAGCAGGAGCAAGGACTTGATCCTGCACCACCAAACCCATGGAAGTCCTGCCTGAGATCAGCGGGTGTTTAGGACCTATAAACATTCCCACATGCTAACACCTCCAGAGATTTAAACAACCTTCCTCCCTCCCTAATTTCAACACCTGGCAGAATTCAAAGGGAGCAGGAGAGAAACGGGCCCCACAAATTTTCACCTCTGCGCTTCTGCTTAGATCTCGTTACTTCTGCTAATTTTGCCGCAGAGCAGAAAGTAAACCCGGCCTTCCAAAGGGGATATAAATGACATAATTTAATGTGACTAAGAGATATACAGATGGCACTGCATTTCCTCCGCAGTGTGGAGAGGTCAGGCAGCAATTGGCTATAACACAAACTAAGCTAATACAGAGTTACAAGCTGCCAGATCTTGGTCCCTCTTACTAACAGCCTATGCTATGTGAAGTAATTGAACACGCAGCAACTTTCTCAGCTGTACTTAAGTAAGGGACAGCGTTGGAAAATGTCAGTGCCTCGGCTTAAAATATCTTCAAATTAATAGAAAATGTTTTAGGAGGTTTTAATGATAGAAGGTTCAGAAGGAAAAATATTTTGGGTAAGTGCACTCAGATCTGCAGCTCATCTAGTACAGCAGTTTAGTCTTACCTTCTTTAAGGAAACTGCAAAAATAAATCCTGAAATTAAAGAAAAAAAACCCACTTCTATTGTTCATTTTGATATACAAAAAAAGTATTTATTATTGCAGTGTCTGTAGTTTTTCTCTACTTTTAAGTGTCCACAGTATAACCAGCAACACTGATACAAAATCATCTAGTTTCTAGTATAAATTCCCTCTTTGAACCTGATTCTAAGGGAACTGAACTTCATAATTTTTCAAAGCAAAAACTCCATACAAACCGGTCTATGACTCCTCCAAAAGTTTCTGACTAGTTTGTTTTGCTTCAGAAAGGTAAAAAGAGACTTTAAAGCTGCCTCATGCATGCAGCTGAGGGAAACTCTACCTCAGGACAAGCTCTGAAGCAAGGCAAGCCCAAGGAGAGGGAAAGAAGGGGGTTTAACACTACAGATGACCACTAGGATGTCCTTAGGGGATGCTACAAAATGCAATAATAAATTTCCCTTACCAAGAAATACAGATTAAAATGGAAATTTTCATAACTTAGACCCAGTGCAACCACATCCTGATTACTGCTTGCTATCCTGTTTCCTTCCATGCCACTCAGTAGGATCAGACAAGACACCACGAGGAACTCCTGTCATTCCTGGAGTTATGAAACAGCTGATTCACAAGATTAAGTGAGGCTGAATAAATACCAGGTAAAACTCAAACATTTTGTGAAAAAGTTAGATGGGTTCACAGTCACATTTGCAACTTCTTACGTGCAATTTTGTAAACACTGACAAACACATACAATAACTACAAATTTTTTTAGATAAATACTGTCAAATCCTTCCCTATTGGTTGCTCAAAACACGTTATAGAGTGATGTACAGTTTAATCATGCAAAAGGAGTAATTTTCATGCTCCTTTAAGAAACAGAGGAACCCTCCTGCATGATTTCCCTGACCCACCGCAGCTTAGATAGTTCTAACTTTGAGTAACAGTTGGAAATAAAAATATATTTTCCAAGTCATTCAGGCAAGAAGTGTGGGCAGTGCTACACTCCTGAAGAGTGGGTGGCAGATGAAATTCATAAGCAGAACATATGCTGCTCTCTCTGAAATCGATGCAAGCCGCCTGCATTCGTGTGCCAGAGCAAAGTCCTTTAGGCACCTGGGCCACCAAGCTGCACCAAGGCAGTCACAAATGCCCTCCAAGGACACAGCTGTGACAAAGCTGCTTCTCAGTCAGCGTGGTGGACAGCAAGGGTTACACATCTACTACGAATCTAAGCTGGACAGAGTTTATCCTTGCCCGTCCCTAATTCCATTTACTTCCCAAACTCTCAGGTCAGCACACACCAAGTAGCAAATTCCACTTTTAGTTCTCTTTTTTCCCCCTTTAATCTTGTTGGTCATTTAATACTTCAGTCCACCTGCCCCTTCCAAGGTTTCATTTTGCCACTGTGATTCCCCTGGTGCAGCAGTTTCATCTTAAAGCAGAAGCTACTCAAGCTAAATGCCAGTCTTCAATGTTTCAAATTTAGAATCTTTTTGAGGTGCTTGCTCTTAGACAGCATTAGCTGGCTGCACTGCTTGATTAGCAATGCTCTTTCTGAGTGGTATATTTACTCCCAGGAGCACTTTATCATTTATCACACTTATGTTCATTTCACTCTTATCCCAATCATGCCAGCTTTCATGTAAAATGTTAAAAAAAAAGAAAAAGAAAAAGAAAAAAAAGAAAAGGAAAAATAAACAAGATTAAAATCAATTTAGTACACCTTCAATATCACCCTTAATGTGCACACACACACTGCAGAGACAAACAAGTGTTCTGTAGCTTCTTTATGCTTGGCTTTTTAATCTTCTCCATCAGAGTTAACTGAATGTAAATACAAGGCAATGCTGTGAGAAAATATAAAGCAATACAGAAATCTGCATATCACCAGAGAGCCAAGAGGAACAATGGAAATTCAGGCCAACCATCTGGTCCAACACAACGCTCCATTTCAAAAGGTAACTCCTCGAGAATCCTGTTACCGGAGCACAATGTGATTTTGGACCACGGTCATCCTGACAGCCCTGCTCAGCTGGGTCAGATCTCTGGAACGTAATCTAACTCAGACAGACATTTTCCTTTAATCTTTTGTCTTACAGGAACAATTGGCACCATCTGTTTTCACGAGGAAGTGCTTCAGCAGGCCTTCCACGGGTGGTGTGGTCCTCAAGGGTGCAGCTGGAAGGGAGAGGAGCTAAATTTGTTCTGTGTTACAAGACACAGGAAACACAAAGCTACTTAAGCATCCCAGAAGACAACTGAGGAGAGGCACCTCTTCATACAAATGAGTATTTCAGAGGGTAGGTTGAAAAAAAGTAATACGAATTTCTCAGGAAATTCCTTAACAAAAAGAAAACAATCTCTTCAATACCTAGAGGAAGATTCTGTTTCCTTCTCCTGAGCTCCTAAAAGAAAATTTTAATTTTGATTTAGAAACTTCTCATTGAGTAAATTCTCAGGTTTACTTATTATTTAAAACCTGAGCTTTCCAGGGTCTTATTTTCTTGTTCTCCAGGCTGTCAGATTGTTGCAACACTAAAATAAGGAAATACCATTCATTTACAGCTATCTAACTGTGTAAGGCATCCAGTTATATTTCAGATTTCTGACTTACTAGAAGTTGCTTCAACACAAACTGTGCATCTCACTCTCTGAAATAATGTGAATAAGTATTTTACATATATATATAAGAAAAAGAGAAATGAAAGAGAAATGGGTACAAAACAGTTATTTTAGGACTGTGAAATGTAAAGGGTGAAAGTAATCAGAGTAGATTGGTAAAAGTAGGTTGGTAAAAGGGCAGCCTTGTGCTTAGGAGAATTAACAGAACCCATAAAACAGGAGTTTTGTGCTTGCAATAATCACTATAATGTTCTGGCAACCATTGCCAGTGCAGTGCTTCAGGGTGAACCTGGCTAAAGCATTTACCCTTTTTTGGTTAATTCCAGCTGTTTCAAAAGCTGTTGAAGAATTTCATCAGGAAAAGATTTTTTAAAAGCAGTTAGGACAAGAGTCACGAAGTTTACTCTTCAAAGGCCTGCTGTTATACAAAAGGACAGCAAATAGGTTATTAGGCCTATTTCATGGGCCCCAAAATTATGTTCCATATCGTCAAAGGGCAGAAATTATCACAATTCCATGCAAAATCCGTCACAGTGTGTACACCAGTTATACCCCTTCAAGTCAGAGGAAAATCATAACTCATATCTCTGCTAAGATATGATCTGCACTATGGGAGAAATTGTATTTTCCTTCTACTTCATCATCCTCTTTGTCTTCCTTTCAGACGTTGTCGTATCCTCTCCAATCAGCTGCTCTCCAAAGTTCTCTTGGCTCGTTGATTTTCCATCCTCCTAATCTTTCTTCCAGCCCTGAGGTCTACCCCAGAGTACCCTGGAGTGAGTAAAAGATAGGAGGGAACAGCACAAGGGCCCCACTGACAGTGGCAATTTCACCTTCAGAACGTGCAGTGTGTTCCTGGTGGTTTCTTGAGGCACACAGGGAAGTTACTTAGAGATAAAAACACCTATAACAATTTACAGCAGCTGAAAGTGTTTTTTTTTTTTTCTAGAACAGGCTCAGACTTTCAAGTTCAGATTTTGATATATATATAAAAATATAAATGATCTAATATCTCATGCTATTATTTATCTGACAAATGATCAAGTGCTTTTACGTAAGGTTATTCACAGTTATTTTTACACAGGCACAAGATTGTTTTGCCACATAAAACACACTACTTTAGCAATTATGTATTTTAATATTTCCATATATAAACCAGACACTACGAGTATTATAATAGAAAATAATGCATCAAGATCACAAACTTCTGCCTGGTTTG